>JASCZW010002023.1:0-325167 GCA_034211315.2 Aedes japonicus | reverse complement strand
ATATGCAGTTCGCTCGTTCGAAATTCAACGCGAGAAACATTTGAATTAGTCTTGAAATGCACGTACGATGAACAAATTTGGAGTGTTATGGTTGTATGTCTGTGATAAAACTATCGAGTTTAATTTAAAAAATGATGAATCCTAGAGGGTTTTGAGCTGTTTAGTGGAATACCTGTAACTAGAAATTAGAAGAAGAATGAGTATCTTCCATTTAATCCAACTACCTTTGCTTATCTTCGACAGATACGCGTATTTCGTCTACAATGTGCAGACTTCTTCAGTGTCTCGTACTAATAACTCGACTGAAAGAAAACCTTCGCCACCTGCCGTATATATACTATTTTCAAAATACAAACGTTTACCTCATCATTATGTTGTTTATACCTATCTTATTAGTTTGTTCTATACCTATCCTGAGTCAAAAACAAGTGTACTTAATATCTAATTCGCTTCTTTCTCATTTATACCTACCATACTTATTGTGAGCAGCGGGTGCTCCGCTTCGTCGGGTTTGATGTCGTTTGGGTAGTAAGTTGAAGAGCCATGTGTAACCATTGCCTTGGTCTTTGTTTAGTAGATTTATGTTCTGTTGTTTGTTTATTTCTAAGCTTTCTGCGACGTCTAATTTCAGGGTGTAGATGTAGTCCGTAATATTGTGATGTCATTCGTCGTTATGGTCGTGATTTTCCGTGAAGATGTGTTCTGCGACTGTTGATTTGAAATTATGTGAAATTCCTTTCTCGTTCTGTTTGACAGCCTTAGTCACCTCCGCTAGATGCTCCTTGAACCTTGCTGCCAAGGTTCTCTTTGTTTGACCTACATATTTTTGTGCTGCAGTGTTTACACTTGATTCTGTATACCCCCTTCTTCATAGAAAATCACTAACAACCCTCTCAGGCTCACCTGAACCCCTAAAACGTGTATCCGTCCCCTTCGATAAAGACATTACACAAAAGCTTAAACCACGACTTAGGGAATTTGGCTTAGACTTAGTTTTTTCTAGTAGGCACAACCAATTAGCATCGATGTTAGGCTCCACCAAAGACTCAGTAGACACATTAGGCAGAGCAGGGGTAAAATATCAAATACACTATGCGCTCAAGAAGCAGTGTTGAATAATCGATCATATCTTAGCTTTTCGTGACTAACAAATCCAGTGGTATGTATGGAAAAATGTATAAAATTGGAAGCGGTATACACTAGAATTAATCCGTTTTTGTGTTAAAATCTATTTAAAAAAAATAAGGGATGTGCTTAGCGAAGTGCTTAGCACAACGGGAGTAGGCTCAAAAACCTTATCGCTATACATGATTTTTGTTATCTTAATAACATCTTAAGAAATGTGTATTCCAAAAATATACATTGTAAAGTATATTTATTCAAAGTATACATATTCAACCTCGAGATGGTAAAAATATAAAATGGCTAATGCATTTTATATTTTATTTTTTATGTTTACGTCAAACTTATTCATATACAATTTGAAAACAGAAGAAAATGATCACCAAAATATATTGTAATCTTATATCAAAATTATATAACAGTTCACTTGAAAAAATCTGAATTTAACTTCTATACTCGATAAATACCGATATATCTTAATAAGCAATACCGATATTGTATAAATCCACCTGGCAACGCTGGTTGAAATTGCGCCTAGATTAATAGTAAAAAAAAGAAAAGCAATGAATATCAGAAAAAAATTCAACACTGAGTTTACACTCTGAAGAATTAAAAATAAATCCACAGAACATTAGAAACTTAGAAACTCACATTTCAGCTGTCCTTTTTGTATATTGGTTATGTATACCATTGCCTGACTATCATTTGCATTGACTTGACAAATTTGATAGGTTTCGCTGTGATACAAGACTTCCCAGTTGTTGTTTCTAAGCTATTTGATAACATTCATAACTTCACTTTTCGACGGAGTCAGGCCGTTTTAGTTCGGAAGCGAACATGCACTGAATTTTTCAGTCTAAATTCCTTCTTCTGGACAACCTAAGCAGAGAAGAAATATTTATAAGGACAAATAGACCAGTAGACAGAGCATTCTGTTTGAATATTCTCTCCGATTTTTCACTTCCCGGTTCGTTTGATATCTACTTATTAAGTAGACGCAGGAAATCAATGCAGCCTTCAGTAGATATCAAACGAACCGGGAAGTGAAAAATCGGAGAGAATATTCAAACAGAATGCTCTGTTTAGTGTACAGAACTATTTTTTTAATAGTCGTAGGGAGCATCTAGTCTAAGAAGAATAAGTGATACTCCGTTTCTCTTCAAATGGTTGAGACTTGAGCATTATCTATCAGTCCATATAAAACACTGGGTTAAGTTGTTGTAATTGTAATTTTAATGGTAATTTCTCAGTCCCCACCCTGGCAGACCACTGTCCGCCGCGTGTGGGCGAGGTGAGAACCTACCAAGCCTGCCCGTTGATATGCGCCCAGACCATATAGCACGCGCCGGTTATTAACTAACCAGTCCCAACAAGTGTTAGATACATTACATAACGGATAGTAAAAGACAGAAAGTAAAGCAAGACAGAGAGAGGCGTTTGATTGCTGAAACGAAAACGAAATAATAATCTCCTAGCGCTTCGCATGGAGATGAGAAATTATCTGCTGCTGCAAACTTCATTAATAATTTGGTGATTAGTACATTATTGTAATTGATAAGTTTAAGTATGAGTTAGTTCTCATCTGTTTCTTCTCCTATTGGTTATTGTTGCTCTGGTACTGCATTTTTTCTGATCCAACTTGCTCTTTGATCTTTCGTGATATATTGGACGGAGTATTACAATGTTTACAACTTCTACTAAATTTGGCAGATAGACAGGCCTGGCACCTCATAGCACGATGCTTAGAAGATTTGATAAACTACCGCCACCAAAAAATACTGGATTAAGTTGTTGTCGAAAATTTAAATCCTGCTCTACAGCTTGGGATCTAGTAGCCATCCGTAGCCCACATTGAGCAGTATTTCAAATCCGAACAAATCTGAAGAATTACCCACAATAGATACGTTTGCGTTCCGTTAACGTAAATTTGATAGAAAATCTATGAAAAAACTGTCAAATTCACGCAAACGCATCTGCAACGTATCAATTGCGGGCCAGCCAACTTCAACAGCTGTTTTCTCAATATTATAAAAATCGACATGGGACTGTTACGACAGTACACATTTGCCAAAAAATCTGCCAAAAAGCCTAATAAATTTTTGTTAAGGTAAGTTTGCGTCAAAAATGTCTTTAGTGCGCATGATATGGTACCTTCATGATACCATTAGCCAACCAGGTATTTTGGTTATTCGTTTGATGTTTGTGGCGGCAAAATAAATGAGCAGAATATGTGATACTTTCACTACTAGTCAAGTTCTTGGTCTATGAAATTTAATAAACTTTCATGCTGCAGTGTACTGCCTTGAAACGCGTATCAGTCATCCTTTTCCACGACCAAATCCAATAACGATTACTTGAAATTCACGAATGGTTTTTCAATCCTATTCAATGGTATGCAGTATTAAACACGAGCCGGTCTTTTGTTCGCTGTAAAACTGTTCAGGGTGTATAGTATTAAGCGTTGGCATTTTCAACCTAATTTTAACCATTTACCACTTGGCCTTTGGCTTCTAATCCCATCAATTATCTTGATTTTTCTGTATAATGGCAAGCAAGATGAAACAAAATATGAACCCATTAGGTTACAAAACATGGGCCTAAGAAATTTAAGCGAATGCATAGTCACAAATGAAATAAAACTAATTCCGTTTCGTTCATAAAATTATCTGTTAAAAGAAGGAACTCACAATATTATGATCACTATTACCATTTCCTTTTAGATTGGCGCGAAGCACCGATGATGAAGCAGAAACAGATGCTCGCGAAGTATATCACCCTGTACGATATGCACAAATCCTTACCTCGCATCACAGATGCCCACTACATAGTGGCCAACTTTTGCGCCGATTCCTCCTTCGACGAGCTCCTCCGGGATTTGATGAAGGTTTTGTACAGGGTCGATCAACTTCAGTTTTACGACGTCATTTGTCAGGCTGCTTTTCAGCTACTGCAGGCATACAAGTCGGAATCTAGCGTCAAGGTTACGTTTCACCAGAAAACATTAATTGAAATTTCTGCTCACGAGAATGATTTGCGTTACAGGATTTCTTCAAAAAAATTAAAATATTCACGTTGGCCGTCCTGGCTGCCGATGACAGAGAGCAGTATAACAACGTTATGAGTAAGATGATTGCGAAGATGCTGAACCATTTGATGCACATCATGTCGAATCCGGAACCGACATCAGAGCCGAAACGTATGCTGAAATTGATGGAGCCCCTTTTGTCGGGAGTTTCGATTGAGGAACGATTGAAAATGTAGGTTATAGCCAAAAAAAGTTCCTTATTATGATAAGAATGTGTGGTTTTATATATACTTACATTTCCAGGCAACATTTTTTGCAGAGTCACCCGGAATATGAACTGTTGACCGATATAAACCGAAAGGCTGTCAAACGGTTCATGAAGCATTTGAATCCACTGAAGGATTAGTCAACTGATGACGATTTTTTTTTTATGTTTTTATCTCTGAATTTGTTTTATTTTTCATTTGGATTATTGAACTGGTATCAATATGCATAATAAAATGGTAAGTACGATCTGACAATCAAATAACTTGTATTAGTAGATCCTCAATATCTTCGGTTGGATTATATAAAATTCCCCAGAGAACCATTCCTATGGCGATCATTCCCCAGAATGCACCGTTCACCAAAAACTCGTTTACCAAAATGTACCATCCCCCAGAAAAATTATGAATTCATTTATTAATGTATTTTTCATCTACTAGTAGTATATTTCAGTTTTAAATCATATAAAAGTTTAAACTATGTTATTTACTAGAAGGCGCCAATGCCGACCCTCAATATAATTGAACAGATCGATAAATTCCCTTGATATTTCCGCAACCAGTCGTTTAAGATGTTGTTCTTTTTTAACATGCAAATAGCGCATGTTCTCTGCGGAAGTGGAAATCTCTTCTTGCTGGAAAAAACTTAACAACGGCGTTACAAATTTTATGTCTGTGCCTTCCAGCTTGTTATGGTATCCGTCGATTGCATTTGAAGTCCGAGGTATTTTGTTCAATAGATATGATCTCATTGTTCATACCTCTCTGAAAATCTCTGCGATTGGGATTTTTTTATATTTTTTATTTTACTGATGACGTAATTGTCTGACACATAGTCAAAGAAAGGTGCCATAATCTTTGGAGCTTTCTTTCGCGAACATTCATCGCGGCCAATTCCATATCTGTTAAAATGATCGAGGGATCTAAACCGATCTCGTTGGCCCTGCGCCTTTTTTCAAAAGTTTAAACGCTCTTTTAAACGTGGCTCCAGCTTTGTCCGGATGCAAAATATGTACAAATGGAGCAAATTTTCTATCCAGACCTCGGCCGATTGAGCCGTGTACTGTGGAAATTTGTCGAAATCCTTTTGGAGCCGATGAAAATGTACCGTCGAGAATAATTTCCTCTGATCGGCTTATCATTTTCATAACTTGTTTATTTGTGAGACCCAAGTGCCACAGGCATAACGGAGCCGAGTTCTTTTGCATTTTTACAACGACAATAACTTACTAACTAGGTTAATTTTGGAAAGCCGAAAAACTTGCAGCTTGGGGACTGTTCATAAACCACGTAGACCGAAATTTGCCACTTTCAAAGCCCCCCCCCCCCCCCCCTCCCCCATCGTAGACTTTCGTAGACTTTTTCCGTGTTTCCGAGTTGACGTGTTCCCAGATCTTTAATTGTATTTTCTACTTTGTCCCACATGCACTAAAACCCTCTACTAAATGTTTGTCAAATCGGAGCAAGTTAACTATCAAATATCATCTCATTCACGTATAAATAAAAATACTCAATGCCCTAGTAGCACACTTGTTGCAAATAAGTCAAAGTAACTGCAATGTTACACAATTAAGTCACAATCAAGTTTTTGCCACTAATTATGACAGAGATGTGTTGCTTGGGTGGTTGACATCATAAACTCACTATTGAGTTGGTACCATGCCTTCGATCTATCGATGTTGTAGAAAACAAATAGAGAAACACAACCAACACGCTCAAATTACTGTCTCTGGTTATCTTTTTTTCTTCTCGAAAAGATAATTAGAGCAAATTTTAGCGTGTAGCATTAAACGCCGTTCACATTGCAATCTACATTACGTGATCTTGATATCAAATGCCACGCAAATTATTTTTGGTGAAAACTTAAGCCTGTCAACGTTAATTTAGAACAATTTTATTTCAGTGTAGATTTTGAATTATTTCACGGGTCACTGAAATGACAGTTGAAACTCTCCACTTTTTATTTCAAGGTACAACATGTTTACATTCTTGTTTCATTCAGTAAAATGGCGTCGAATCAAGTGGACACGCATTTTTTACAAACGGCAGCGAAATGCGAATTTATCAGTACGCGATCCCGCCAAGAAACTAAATTCCCAAAAGTACCGTGTTATGTGTTTGCAAATCATTTGGTCAGCACTTGATTGTGGATCGGAAGGTTGGAAGTGGAACAAATCGAAAAGTATGCTCCCGATAACTGGACAAGAAGGTGATAGCCATTATTGAGAAAAATCCCAATCTTTCTGTGCGAAATGTGGCGGGGAAGCCAAAATCATACGTGCAAAAAGTGAAGCATGGGCAAGGACTGAAGGCGTACAAAGTGATAAAGCTGCCCAACTGTGATGACATGCAACATTTCACTGCAAAAAGTAGTGCTAAGGTGCTTGACACCAATTCTTTGCAAACATTTTCTTGTATCAAAATGGACGACGTACGTGCCAAAAACAGCCAATTCACCCAACTGTCCAGAACTTTCCCAATAGAGATGTACTGGGCTCTAGTTAAGCAGAAACTCTTCGAAACTAAGATAAGGAACCTGATCGCGGCTGTACCACAGAAAGTTCGAGAATATAACAGAAGGAAGGATTAACATCTTAATCAACTTTTTCTAATGTAGATATGAATCTATTATTGTGAAATAAACAATCGGTATTTTTGAATAATGTGTTTATTTTGGTGGCCGGAATTTAACGTAGACAGTCTTTAGATGTATAGATGCTAATATGAAGATAGTCTATATCACGTAATATAGGTTGTAGTGTGAACGGGATGTTATGCTCCATTGTTTAATTAGCTACCATATTCTACTGATTTGATGTATTGCTTCAATTTTTACGAAGTTCAGGGCTCGAAACTGTGCAGTGCATCTTGAGCAAACTTTTTGAAACTGGAACATGTTAGCATTTAAGCTCAATCCAGGTCTAAGATAACCAAGATTCATTGACTAAATAAATTAAATTTAGAACGCAACCAGTAAAATCCCAAATTTGTACGTTTATTCGTATCATAAATATGTTGAAAATAAACATAATATGATTTTAATTTCAAATATCGATGCCACTTCGCGTTTAGCACACTACGACTTTCATTAGTTAGATATAGTGACTTGATTATGACTTAGCAAGTCATAATTATAATATCTCAACCGAATGGCAACAAGTGTGCTAAGGAGTGTATCGAAAATAAGCTATCCACAAACTTTCTTTCAAATTATGTTGAAAACCGATATTTTATTCATACAAAAAATTGATCCTTTATTGTACGAGGTTAAACTTGAACATAATGAAGACCGGATGAAATTTAAGTTATTCCTTCACGAATTTTCGAACTTTGGATCGAATGCTCTTCATCAAGTTCCGGACAAGTGTTGCATCGCATTTTTTGGACGCTTGAGCTCAAATTTTTTGAACTCCTGCATGTTCCCAGCTGCCTTACCAGTCTTCTTGAAGACCCTCTTCACGATTGCCCAGTAACGTTCGATGGGTCGAAGCTGAGGGCAATATGGTGGATTGATATTTTTCTCAACGAAATCTATACCCTCTTCCGCAAGCCAATTGAGAGTGGTTTTGGCATAGTGAGCCGACGCTTAATCCGGCCAAAACAGTGGAGGTGTACTATGCTTCTTATATAAAGGCAACAATCTCTTCTGGAGACACTCAGATCGATAGATTTCCGCATTTATAGTTCCGGTAGTGTAAAAAATGGTTGACTTCAAACCACAGGAACATATTGCTTGCCATACCAGTACCTTTCGACCGAATTTCTCCACTTGTATCGACCTGTCCGCATCGCTCACATCCTCCCCAACGACGCAGTAAAGTAAAGACGCAAATACAATTTCCGGGCCCTTGTTGCTGCTCGCTTCTTCTGTTCTGCACTTTGTTTCGAGATTTTCTGCTTCTTGTAGGTCTTCAGTTGGTTTCGCCTCTTGATACGCTGGATCATTCCGATACTCGTTCCTGCTTTTTTGGCCAAATCACGTATTGACATTGATTTGTTCTTCATGATTAGAGATACCACTTTCTGCTCCAGTTTCGGGTTGGAAGAACCGGGTTTTCTGCCTCTTCCTGGTAGCTCGTCCAAAGAATAGTGTTCCCCAAACTTATTAATGATGGTTTTAACACTCGCATGATGAATTCCAAACCGCTTCGCCAATTCACGCATAGTAATACCCTTCTCACTTAGCCATGTGTCCAGAACCTTAATTTCGAATATCGAAATATCGAAGCCAAACGGTCATGCCATTTTGAGGAAGATGCAATTTGGGATATTATTAATATTATTGAGTGTTTATGAGATTCTTCGCCTCAATCGAACGATTTAATTTGAATATAATCATTTTATCACACCGAAAAGATCTGACTGAGCCATTGGGTAAATTTGTTGGAAGTTATATGAGACTATTGAGTGACTATAATAAAAATCACTCATGACAATCTTGTGTCAAATTCTTCGACACGCGTTGTATTTTGCACAAATCAGGTAGAACGAGCTCGCTATTCGTACTCAGCATGAGTGTGGTTGCTCAAAGGATCAAGGATGCTGATGAACCACCAAACACAAATTAATTATATCTTTCTAATCCATTTTTCATAGTCACTTTTAGTGACCTTTTGACAAATTTGGTCACTTTTTGGTACTTTTTTACAAATTTAAGTCACTATTTAGTCACTTTTTTCATCAACGTAGTCACTAAAATAACTATTTTAACATCGTTTGTCGCTACCAGCCCTGCAATGGATTTAGCACCTCACAGCGGATGAAGAACCGGAACGATAGCACCACACAACGATCTGATAAAGGAAGAACTCCTGCTAATGTGATGTGATGTGATGTGTAATAAGAACCCACCATCAGTGCAAGGATTACCTATGGCTGCAGGACTATTCTCAGCAGGTTTTTCTGAGAGAATAGCCTACGTGATGGCTTCTTGTAGCAGGGTCAGCCGATCTCAGTGAGGACCTTCGGAAGACTACGGCCAGAAGGCCGCGTGTCTTCGCATGACAAGGGACTGGCGACTTCACAAACCCTTGTCCAGTCAACAAATCCTTCCTTTCACGGCTATACTGAACTTTAGATTCAATTAACACATTTATTTTTGTTTTTATTTGCACTAGTAAATGTACTGGGATATTGCAAATTTCTACTGTTCCTTATAAAATAGTTGTGGGCAATAAAATGGGGAAAAATCTCACAAAATAAAGAATACTTACATTTACTTACAGACTTCAGCATGCTATCTTACCGCGCTGGCTACATTGCGTTGGTGGGACTGCCTCTAAGGTATAGCTGACGAGATACAGCGTTTCTTACTCAGCCGCTGTTTGAGCCGCACGTCATTGGTGGACAGACGCTCGGCACGCACCTCCTCAATCTAGCTGAAGTCAGAAGGACAACAGTGCTCAGGCTGCACTACCAGCTAAGTACGCAACCCTTAGCTGGCGGTCTTTGTCATCTGTTGACCCGTGGAAGCATGAGGTAGGAACTTGTGAGGACCAGAGCTATGTTGCGGGGACGCACGCTCCATCACAGTTGTCGACTCACCATTTTGCAGCCCGGAAGAACTCCTGCTAATACCTCCAAACTCATAGTATGAGTTGAGTTCATGCAGGCTAAAGCGATACGAAGACAACGGTACTGGATTCGCTGCAGCTTCAGAATATGAGTTTTCGCGGCGGATTGAAAACAGAAACTACCGTACTCGAGAACGGGCCGGGTGAGCTCCCCACCATGTTCCGGTGATAGTACGCATGAAGTTTATTCGCTGCTGGTATTTCTGATGCAGATACTTAATGTGCTTTCCCCAGGTGCATTTAAAATCGAACCAGACCCCTAGGTATTTATAAGACAAAACTGAGAGTTATTATTTTCGAAACCCAGGGGAGAATTCGATACCCAGCTTTACAGCCCAGGTAGACAAATTGTCTAGGGTACCCTGCAACGGTCCCTGCAGGTTGTTCGCCACTGGTCCTACAATTGAAATAACGGCGTCATCCGCAAGCTGTCTTAGCGTGCAATTTTCCACGAAGCAGCTATCGATGTCTCTGACAAGAAAAAAGAGGCCTTAAACAAGAGCCCTGTGGGAGACGCTTGTACCTTATCCGTGAAGTTGTCGAAGACCCATGAGAAAAGCTCATATGTTTCTCAGACAACAAATTGTACAAATAGTTGTTTAATAATAAGGACGTCTACATAAACTGAATCAAAATGTCCCTTAATGTCCATGAAAATTGAACCCATTTGCTCGTTTTGATCATAGGCCAGCTGTATTTCTGTTGAAAGCAGCGCAAGACAATCGCTTGTTCCTTTGCCTCTGCGGAAACCAAATTGTGTATGTGATAGAAAGCCTTCAGATTCAATCCATTTGTCGAGCCGATGGAGAATCATCTTCTCTCATCCAATATCGCAATTGGATGATAAGAGTTGTAATCCGACGCGGTTTTCCCGGGTTTTTGTATAGCTGTAACTCTAACGTGCCTCCGTACGACGTCTGGGAGGATTTTCAACAATTTACACTTGATTTTATCTATTCCTGGTGCAGAATTGTTGCATGACAGAAGAGCAAGTGAGAATTCGAGCAAAGAAAAGGCCGCATCCATTTCGTTACGATTGGTTTGAGTATCGCGAGCAATTCGTTGCACCGGAACCTAATATGGGCACACTTTCTTGGCGAACGCGTAGACCCACCGGGAAGAGCTTTCCTTGTCTTTATTCACCAACGACGCATTTTGCATTCTTCTCCCGGAGGTCCAAAGAGTTCTCACCGACGTCTCACGCGAAAGCCCTTCGACGAAGTGACGCCAATATCCGCGTTTCTTGGCTTTGGCGAGGCTCTTAAACTTACGCTCAAGAGCAATGTACCGCCCGTAGTTACCTCGCGAACCGCGCTTCCGATATGCTTTAAACGCGACGGATTTTTCACGGTAGACCTCAGTACATTAGTCATCCCATCACGGAGTGGGCGAACCTCGGCGAATTGTTGATCCTGGTACCGGCCTGCGCTGTGCGTCGATCGCACATTTGAAGATTGGCCCGGATAAAAGCCGATACTCTTCTAACGGAGGAAGGACTTCGACCGATTGCTCGCCATCGATGATAGCTTCAGCTTATTTATCTCAGTCGATGCACTTCGTGAGGTCGTACGCAATGTCGATCGAGCGAGGTTGTCTCAAGCCATTGGTGATTGAAATTTTGATAGGCAGGTGATCACTACCATGGTGATCTTGAATCACTTTTCACGTGCAATCCAAAAGAACGCAAAATCTTCTATAGTAGTTATACCGGGCAAGCGCTTGAACCAGAGTTTTGCTTCTGGACACAGGAAAACGCATCGTCATTAAAAAGTGCCAACGGAAGGGTAAACACTCGACTTTTATACTAGATGCTATTATATACTTTTCTGGGGGTTCGTACATTTTAGGAAATGAGATTCTGGGAAATGTTATAGAACCCTTAGATTGAATTGGCTTACGGGAAGTGATAGTTCATAAAAGGGGGGAACTGCAAAACAGGACATTCACTGTCAGACTTGGAATTGTTCATCACTGTATTTGCAAACATAAAGTTTCATCATGTTACTATGTTAAGAAGTACAACATAAATAGTTTCTACATACCTATATAAAGATTTATAAGTGTCCTAAAAGGGGTTTTCTTGTTTTAAACTCGTCGGACCCGGCGCCGTCGAGATATTCTTAAACCTAAGTAAGGATAACGAAATGAAATGGTCCAGAGGCACACTCATAGTAAGTGTGATGAATTAGTTGTAAATATGTTCTCTAAAGTGGGTATTTTGGTGAAACAAAATAACTAAAACAAAAAGAGGATTATTAAACTTCCTCCATCTGAAGCTCAATGTCGTCGTCCTCGGTTTTCCCCATCAAAGCCTTTCGGCTTTCATCTTTTTCTCGAGCACTGCTCGATGCTGGCTTGTTTGCCAAGTTTACCACGGGATTAAGCGAGTACAGGTAAATCGCATAGGATACTACAAATATTGCCAGTGCGGTGTTCAAATAGATTGGGATCGAGAACAGTAAATAACTTAACAGGGCAGTGAACATGAGCTCCAGCGCACTGGCGAATGTTTTCAGGATCGAATTCATGTACTTGAGGAAGAAACTAGTAATTATGCCGATCGCTGCATTGTTGATCATAATCACGAGCACCTCTATACGGAAAATCTCCACCAGATGCTCAGTTGTGACGACTGCGGATAACTCACCACGGAACATCAGAATCAGCAGATTGCACACGATTGAATCCAGGTACATGAACACATTCTGGACGTAGATATTAATGTCGGATCCACTGTTCTTCAGAAGATATTCGTTGTAAACGCCAGCGAGACATGAACAAACCGTCTGTACCAGGATCAATACGGCGCTGAAGCTAAGATCAAATCCGGAAATATTTTTTCCTCTGAAAGTATTTGCGGCAGCATGGTTTTCAGGCTGCTTTACAGCATCCATAAGCAATTTGTCGTTCGGAGGTGTTTCTGTCGAAAATGACAATGAAAAGTTCCATTGTTTCAGCATACAACCGACTGTAAGCAAGCACAGCGAGAACCATTGCTTCCGACTCAAAGATTTCTTAAAAATTAACTGGAATAAAACTCCAGTTATGACCACACGGAGCTGCAGTAGTAGATAGTATGTTGTGGGATCGAACGTGGACAGATTTACGAAGGCAAGATTGTTATAAAGACAGTACAAAAAAGCGGGAACAAAATAAAGGAGCAGGACATCCCTTTTTTCAACCACTCTCGCCACCAGAGATTTAAAGGTGTTCCTAAAAAGCATAATCCATTACTTCAAATCTTCATCAGACCAACAATCTTAACTGCTTCAACTTACTCTTTGCAATAGAGCCCAGTAGAGATTACTAGTTTCAGTACTTCAGTCATCAGAACGACAAGAACCGTATTGTAGCTATAGCTGTTATCAGCACGCTGCGAGGCCGTCACCAGAATTCCTGCAAGCAAAAACATTTTTTTTACAACCCACGCTTCGTCACAAAGCTGAGCGCAATAAAACATTCTTCCACCCCTTCACTTACCCTGGCCAACGAATAGTGACATATAGGTGATGAAAATCAGCACACTCTTCTTGCTTGGGAAAAGCTCGCCCCAGTTTATCCGAGGGTTCGTCATTTTTTATCGTTGATTTAAAACGTCCACGTTTCAAAGGTTCGACAGAGTGCTGTTGATTGCCGTGCAAATGACGAAAAGCTTAATGTTGATTATAATACCAGGTTGTTTGTAGAGTATGGATACGACTGATGTTGAATCCGCACCACTTTATGATTGAACATATTCTCAACCAATCCACCAATAGAAAGTCCCAATGCAGACGAGGTGATCGAACGCTGGATAAATACTATCGGATCTCGAAAAGTTGCTAATTTTATCAGCTGACCTTCAACTATGATTGTAGATAGTTGGTTAGTTTATCACAGAATGATTTATTGCAATGTATCTTGCAGGGAATAACTTAACGTTTTAGAAAGACAATATTAATCAAGATTCAGTTTTCCCTGCGCAATGTTATGGTCTACGCCAGCGTTTTCAAACTCAAAACAAACAATCGATGTCAAGTGGGTTGCCAGATATATTTGTAATATAATCACTGGAAACTTTGAGCAAATGTCCTTTATATTAGGTTCGGTCGGACCCGCATAATTAACACTGAACCCGCATAACGAAAAACAATTTGCTATATAGTCAAAACTACATTTAAAAAATGTAAGATATATTATCACATTGTATGTTATTGTTATCAAATAGTTAAATCACATTTTCATCATACAACTTCTACATTAACACATATTGTTAATGTATGCCATATTGTCATTGAAAGGCTGGGGTGCGACACATTTTAATCCAGATTCAAGATGATCGAAAAATCCCACGCTAGCGAATCAATCTTTAAAAAATCTTGTAGCAGCTTGTTAATCTTAATCCATCAACTTGCATCGTGCTGCATCTTTTTGCAGTAAATCGTTAAAATCTTCATCAAAATCTTTAAAATCTATTTTAAATCTGTTGAAAGGTGTTTTATTGTCTGCACTCGGTCAGGATTATATATATACCAACTTGTTGGCATAGAGTTCGTTTTCGTAGGCATTCAAGCAGAAAGTGCTGAAATATATGATAATAATATATAATATATGATTTAGTAATATATAATATATGATTTAGTCTAAAGTTACTCACCTAAATATCATAATTAAGTTGTTTTTTTTTTAAATTTCGAAGAAATGCTAAAATTCGTGTATGAACCGTACTTACTCATTTCACCTTTCAGTTGCTTAACATCCGGCGCCTCACTGGAGGAAAAACAGGGGTGCTAATTACTTCTATCGTACAATGTCCAAGGCCTGCAGTTCCAACCAACAGACTATACGATTGGCCTGGAGCTTAACCTGACCTAGGTTAGGAATAGGTTGCTTGAAGCTTGACGTCCAATAGGGTATTATAGGGGTATGTGGATTATAACATGGTTCGATAATAAATATAATAATATACCGGCATTTAATTTATTTTTTAATGCTGACAAGCGAAACTATCGAAAAAACAATTTCAAAGTATTATGAAAATTAATGATTGCAAGATAACACCACCCTATTTGACCATGAAACACGCTTCAAAAAAACAGACTACCTAAACCAACGAACCAACCATTGATTTTTAGCATACAAAAATTGACATATATGTCATAATGGGAGCCCCTGTAGCTGAAAATTAAGTGCTGTCACTTTGCATAAATGTCACTTTGTAAAACTGCATGTCGGTTTGAAAAAATAAAAATTATTAGTTTTTTCTTGTTTAAAAATCGAGAAAAAATAGTTGAGATTCATAAAAAATATGCTTGTGTTAGGAAGAACGCCCATCATCGATACAGTTGGAAAAAAACATGTTTTTTTTAAATTAAAACCCCCTATTAAAAAGTAATAAGATCGTCCATAAATGATATGCTGTCGTTGCAGAACAGCAATTCGTATTCTCTTAAGTTAACTAATTGATGGCACCACTAGCGAGATTTACCGGAAGGGAAATGAAACTCAATACCACATTTTATTTTAAGGTTTTGTATGTGCGTCAGCAGTTCCTACATAGAGCAATAGTTGGATACATTTAACCGCATCTGCGGATCAGCATGAAGGTAGAAGGAGTTAAGAGTAAGCTTTAAAAAAGAAGAAATCTTTATTATATCTGTGATATCTGCTATGGACACACGTTACTAAACTTATCAAATGGTATCATGCAACTTCTATTGCTCAGAAGTGTAGGGTGAAACGATTTGAAAACTGTTTGTCACCAAATTACATAGCTCATTCGGCTGAAGTGCATCTCCAAAATAACCTGGCTTTACCGAGTTCGAAAAATTCTTATTAATCCTAACCAACCCGAATGTATTATCATAATCCGGTTCGGAATGAAAACCTCTAGGCTCTTCTCTGGGACCGGCATGACCATTCGAAAAACGTTAGGAAATTGCTCGAAGCTTTTGTGGTTAAGTTAGACACCGTTGATTATGAGTACAGACGCTTCTGAGTTGTGCATTTTCAGAGTGAAAGAACGCCAAGAAATTCTTGATAGCAGAATTTCACATTGAGAAAACTTCTTGTACGCCGATGCAGGACAATGCAGAACGTTTTGCCATATGTTGCACATAGATCATTGCGCTGCAAAAATTTTCATGACATATCAGACACCCGTAACTTTTCACTCAATAGACCGGATCCATAAAATGACTAACAGTACTAATGTAGCTTATATCAACACAATGTTGACCAGTTTCAGAGTTTGTTCATCGTGGACAAGCAATTGGCCTTGTAGATACGACGAAATAGGTTCCATATCGAATTTTTCGTCAGTCAGTTCAAGATCTAAAATAAACCCTGCAATTTAAATTAAAAAAAACTTCTGTATTTCAAAAAATTTACCTTTTCCTACTGTTCGATGAGAACTATCTGCACTCTAATCCGGCACACTTACTGATTGTTGATAACTTCA
Organism: Aedes japonicus; assembly: GCA_034211315.2. NCBI lineage: Eukaryota > Metazoa > Arthropoda > Insecta > Diptera > Culicidae > Aedes > Aedes japonicus. The sequence goes on along the minus strand of JASCZW010002023.1, from coordinate 308,745 downwards.
AGTACAACAATTCGCTCAACCGTACATCCTGTCTACCCAAGTAACACCACTTGTCATATTAATGTTAAAAAAAAACACCTTTTAGACAAAGCTCAAGTTTTTTTCCTAACGTCAGAAACTTAATTTCATACACACATATAACCGAAAAAGCGCAATAAATGTGGCATTTTTGAACTTCTTTTAGGTCATACCAGATGTTCTGTAGAACATCCATGAGACAAATATTATGTTCTAAGGATGCCTAATACAGCGTACCTATAACATAATGATATGTTTGTCAAAGTAAGCAAGGGACTAAAATGAATGAGTTAAATAAAATATAAACAAGATTTTTCAATGGCGTAAGAATATCGTAACCAATAGTATTTTATGCGCTAAAGATAGTTTCTTACTTTTTTAAATAGGAGTGGAAGTTGTATCAAAATTGTATATGTGGCTTAAGGTTAGCAGTGCAACCAACAATCAATATGCAACTACCGATTTGAAATTGGTTCACTGTTGTAGAACCTGTTGGTCCGAAGCACACCTTGAAGCCAGCACCTTGTTATATATATTTGCGCCTTTGTTTTGATTTGCTGTGCTATTTTGACGGAATATTTGAGAGTGTGTTCGTGTGAGGCGCATCATTGAGCTTGGGACCGATGTGCTAGTACCATAGACTAACTCTAAGACCAGTAGGTCCCATACAAAAACGATTTTTTAATGGCTTCAAGATGTAATTCGGACCAAGGGGTTCTACAACAGTAAACTAATTTCAAATCGCTAGTTTAATATTGATTGTTGCTGAAATGACTGAGCCAAGAAAAAAATCCTATTTGTATTGGACCTACTGGTCTTAGAGTTAGCCTATGGTGCAACTATCCGTTTTACCTTCCCTATTTTCATGCGCCATTGATTGGATTAAAAAACGTAGAAGGAATCTCGAATAAATTATTGAATTTGAGTGAGATTTCTTTATGGAATCCATCAAAATCAACATGGCGATATTCAAAGTTTAGTCCTACAGTACAAGTCTACACACTCAGATTATTTTACAGAAATCTGTAAAGTTTAACCGAATTCTCAACAGCTGAACGTTCGGTTATCAGATTTTACGGATTTCGGTAAAATTTTACCGAAATCCGGTAAATTTTTTACAAATATCTGTAAAATTTAACCGAAATCTATAAAATCGGATTACCGAACGTTCAGCTGTTGAAAATTCGGTAAAATTTCACAGATTTCTGTAAAAAAATCTAAGTGTGTACAGTACGGGTAAAAACATTTGTTTTTACCCGTTTACGGGTAGTAACACATTTGTTTTTCAAATGTTCGATTTTTATTTTCTGCGTTTTTTTTTGCAAAATTGAACAGACTAACGTCCAGGGGGAAAGTCACTCTGCCACCTTGTGTTAACACTCTCAAAAACACAATTTGCCACACTTCAAACACACTCGCAACCACATTAAATATAAATGCATATCTGGCACCACATCTCGCTTACACTAATGTAATTCAGAAGATACACACGTTCGTTCAGACCTACTCTAAATAGAGTAACTTTCACTCAGTTGCGTATATCCATGCTAAATGTCAAAAACTGAGTAACTTGATAAAAGGAAACTGAGTAAATGCTGCTCTGATTGTAAAAGCGCTTACTTATCAGAATAGAGAAATTACAATGAACCTGTCAAAAGCGAAAAACGTGGTTCAGTCGGTCAAAAGTTTTCAAGATGGGACGGCTGTAAGTTGTAATCAACAATCATTTTGACGTCGAAGCACATGAATTACAATCAATCCAAAAAATTACAAATTTAAAGTATTTTGACACTTCCGTTTAGACTGGACAGTTGTCGGAAACAATCAAAAATTTCATTAAAATTGAATAACCAATAAAATTAGCTACTGAATAATGTTTACTCAAATTTTGACCAGTGACCTAGTTAATCAGAATTGAGTACCTCCATAGCTACTCTAATTAGAGTAGTTCCAGTTTTAACAAAACTGAGTCGTTTTCTACTCAGTTTTGTAAAACTACAAACAAACGTGACTGAGTAATGTTTACTCTAATTTTGACAGATGACCTAGTTAATCAAAAATGAGTAACCCTTCAATTACTCTAATTAGGGTAGTTCTAGTTTTAACGAAACTGAGTCGTTTTCTACTCTATTTTGAGTAATTACCAACGAGCGTGCATAAATGACCGTGTATTAAACGTCTAATCCGTCCATGGTTGCCAAAACGCATAAATTTTCGATTGTAGTTTGTGAAAACACAAAAACACCTTCTGCCTATGGAAGAATCCAGGTTGAAAAAAGAAGAAGACACCGAGTGGTGATAAATATGACAGCTCCCATGTTAAAGTATAGGACGAAACTTTTAAAATGATTCTAGAAAATTCAAATAAAATTCTAATTAAAAGCGGTTTGTTGTATGATGTAAGAAAAATCCAAAACTACTCAATAAAGACATTTTCAGGAAAATAAAAAATAAATCAAAATAATGCCCCTATTCTGCAGTTTAGGATTTTTCTTACATCATACAACAAACCGCTATTAATTAAAATTTCATTTGAATTTATTAGAAGCATTTTAAAACGTTTGTCCTATACTTTAACCTGGGAGCTGTCAGATTTATCACCACTCGGTGTCTTCTTCTTTTTTCAACTTGGATTCTTCTATAGACACTCAAGTAATAGACCGGACAACGTGCCGCCATTTTGTATCCAAAACGAACATTTCCTCGCATTTCCCATACGATTTGACAGTTGTTTTGGATACATCAACTGTGCCAGACTCACGTTGTCCGGTCTATTACTTGAGTGTCTATACTTCTGCCACCCCAGAAACTCATTCGTATACGATCAACACAAACACAACGTGGTAGAGTTACTCACCCCTGCCAACGTCAGTATGAAGCAAAATACAAATATATTTTCTTTATTATATTGTGCGTAGCTACATCTCAAAAGACTTCCTTTATAAATAAAGTGCTACAATTTATAACAAATACTAAACAACCTCCCAAACTGTTGCTACGTAACATTTGAGTAGAAGAAACAAACTTAATGGGTATCTTTGAGCTAGCGTGCTATTTTTCAAAATTTTAAGGGATAGGAATGCTAGAAATCACAACGTACTAGATTGTTATCTCCTACCCCTCTCGATCCATTATTTTGACGTTTTGAGCAACGATAACAGATATTCAATGCCCACTTTTCATTAGGGCTAAATGGATCATGTAAAGTATTTCAACTCTCTGTTTTCTTAAAGTGTTTACTTATACCTAAATCGAATTCCTTTTTATTAAAAATTAAACCAGTGTGTATGGTTTCTTTCAACTCATAATAAGGCGACGTCGTTCGCTTGTGGATTGTTATTGTTCAAATAGCTTTTGCATCCACATTACTCGCAGGCGAGAAAATCGATGAAAGTAATCGATCAACGGGAATAGGCCGCTTTCAAAAATTACTCTGGAATATGGTCAATTTTCCTTCGTTTACGGGCAGCGTTTTCGGTGAATCGGCAGAATTCCGTATATTTTCATCCAGAATTCCATCATATTTCAGCGAGCTTTCTTACATTTCGTGATTATCATAAGGTAATGCCATTGTTTTTCATTGATTCGTAAGACTTATTTTACGTACTCTATCTAAACCAGTTCCTTATTAGAGCCAGCGATCAGAACAAAGAACGATGGTCAGGATCGAGGATTTCAAGTTGTCCAGCGAATTGGCAGGGCACAAGTTAGACGTACGCTCAGTCGCCGAAGGCAAGGGTTTTGTCGTGTCCGGATCACGTGATAAGACTGCCAAAGTTTGGACCCAGCTTGATGGGCACTATACCGAAACGGAAACATTGAGTCACCATTCGAACTACATCAGTGCGGTTCTTGTGATCGAGGAAAACAATTGGATATGTACGGCCAGCAATGATGCAACGATCTGCGTTTATAAATACCCATCGGCGATGGAACCGTTCGTTGTTTTGAAAGGTCACACGTCGACAGTCTGTGCTTTGGCCAAAGGACACTCACCAAATGTTTTGATTTCCGGAAGCTGGGACAAGAGTGCCAAGATATGGACGGACGTTGGCACAACAATGGCCAGTGTAACACTAGTCGGACATGAAGCAGCGGTTTGGGCTGTTGCTCGTTTGCCATCGGGAAAATATGTCACAGGATCGGCAGACAAGGCAATTTTCGTATGGAACGAGAAGGGCGAGAAATTGGTAGTACTGAAAGGGCATAAAGATTGCGTCAGAGGCTTGTGTCCTTTGCCCAATGGTGGATTTCTGAGCTGTTCAAATGATGCTACCATACGGCATTGGAGTGATTCGTACGAATGCGTGAAGGAATTTCATGGGCACACAAATTATATCTATAGCATTGCAAGAAGTGATTTCTGGGGAGAAGATGTCTTCATTAGTAGCGGCGAAGATAGTACAGTTAGAATGTGGAGTCTGAAGGAAGGCGCATTGGGAGATGCTCTCACGTTTCCGGCTCAATCAGTTTGGTCCGTGGCAGCACTACGTAATGGTGACATTGTGGCTGGTTCTAGTGATGCAATGGTGCGAGTTTTTTCTAGCTGCAAGGATAGAATTGCTCCTCAAGATGTTCAGGATGTATTCAGATTGAGTGTTGAGGTGAGAATTCAGGAATCCACTAAACAACTAGGCGGTATGAATGTTAATGAGCTGCCAGGTCCGGAGTCGTTGCTTTCGGAGGGACGTGAGGGTCAAACCCGCATTGTTCGTCATTCTGATGGAAAAATTATGTGCTATCAATGGAGCAAAAACAAATGGGAATGCGTGGGAGACGTTATGGGAGCAACTGGAGGCGATACTGGAAAGCAGTTGTACGAAGGTCGCGAATATGATTACGTGTTCTCTGTGAATCTTTCGGATGAAGCTCCCAATCTGAAGCTGCCGTATAACAGAGGAGAAGATCCTTGGTTTGTCGCTCAACGGTTCATCCACAAACATAGTCTTCCTCAGGCTTATCTGGACCAAGTGGCAAATTTTATTATAAAAAATGCCGACAATGCTCCCGTTCAACCATCACCTGGTACCAATAGCTTATATGATCCGTTCACCGGAGGAGCTCGTTATGTACCCGGTGCGGGATCAAGTTATCAACCGACAGTGGCCAATACGGACCCATTCACTGGTGGCTCCAGTTATACCACACAAACTCCGAATGCTACCACATCCGGCAACGGAAGTGCTGAGGCGGGCAATGCTGACCCATTCACAGGAGGATCTAGCTACTCGACAGGTTCTACAGAAGTCAAAAAGTCTAATACTCATTTTCCCAATCGACATTTTGTTACGATTGAAAGTGTTGACCTATCCAAGGTGTTGGTCAAATTGAAGTGAGTACACGGTAAAATTGTTTTCGAAATTTGGCTAGTGTTTTAATTTTATTGAACTTTCAGGGAACTAAATGGTCAAATCGAGGATAAGAGCCTTCAAATGTCCAATGACACCCTGAACGATATCGTTGAATACGTTGGTGATTTGAGCAAGGTTTCAGAACAAAACTCTGTTTGTTTGACCGCTCTCAAGTTCCTATTCAACTGGCCCACCGAAAATCTATTCCCGGTAATGGACATCACTCGTCTGATTGTACGCGACCCAAAGGCATGTCAGGAGCTATTTGAAGGTGATTTCATGAAAACTTTGCTACAACAAATAAACCACCTACCGGCCAATCAAATGATGGGAGCTCGCTGCTTCGTTAACATGATCTCACATTCTGTTGGGCGCAACATCGTTACGGAGCATATCCGGCCTATAGTTGACAAGCTATCGCCTATCAAAAAAGGAAGTTCTAATCTGCAGGTGGCGCTTGCCAGCTTCTATCTAAACCTATCCATGACCCAGCTCGACAAGCCATCGTTGGATTTTTGCAAGGTATTTTCAGAGGCAGTGGGAGAATTTCTTAGCTGGACCACCGACTATGAGGCGACATACAGGGCCTATCAGGCGTTGGGAAATCTGATGTCTACACCGCAGGGCTCACTGGTAGCCAACCATTTGCGAACCAATAGCGGACTGATAGATAAGATTCTGGCTAGCATCAGCAGTGAAGTGGGCGGATTCGCAAAATTGAACGAGTGTGCCAGTTATCTATATGAAATGCTTGCCTAAGGGACCGATTGGTAGGCTAGATGTTACTGAATTAATAGTTTTAGCTTAAGCTTTTTTTTGCAAAATGTGGAACTAATTAGAATTGACGAATTGAATGAAAATATACTACTAGAAAGTCGTGGACTACCTATATACCTATATATTTTTTTTTCTTCCCATTCACTATTATTGTAATGGTGAGCTTTTACAGAGTCGATATTTGCAAATTTGTGTTATAATAATTAAACATCTTGAAAGAATGTTATCAGTGGTTATCAAGGGGATTATTAGGGGATCGATATTGCTTCTGATAGAATTAGAATGTTATATCCTTGGACATAATTTAATGGTTCTTATCAGTTCCGATGAGTGTGCTGGCTCTAATAAATTTAAACATAATATATACATCGCTAAAATCGGTCGACTACGATGGGCTGGGCATGTCGTAAGAATGTCGGATGACAGCTGTTAAGGGCTCTCGCAAACGAACCGACGGGTACAAGAAGAAGAGACGTGCAACGAGCAAGGTGAATCGATCAAGTAGAAGGCGACCTGCGGACTTCTGTGTACAGCAGAGGCCACACCGGCCTTGGCATGATTAGTAAGTACTGGCAGTGATGGTTCTTTATACATACATAAGCCTAATCTTTCCGAAAGAGCAAAGGAACAAACGATTGTTTAGCGTTGCTTTCATCTGATATACAACTGGCCTTTGCACACAAGGTGCTATATTGCGCATTTCATTCAGTTTCCATAGATATCTTGGCAAATAGTCTGCACAGTAGTGGTTTACTAGGAATTTTAAATAATTGTGTGTATAATTTACTGTCAGAAAAACAAATGACCTTCAATCTAGGCCAACTGACAACTTCCAGAATTAGCTACATGGGCTTAAAGGCTCATGTGTAAGTCCCTTACTTTATAATTTTTATGTAAAAAATATTGATCACTGCTTGAAAAATAGATGCACGCTAAAACAACTTGCAGGCGATGCTGTGATCTCCTTTAGAGGTCCACGAGCGAAAATCTTGCAAAGACCATTGCAAAATGCCCTAAATAATCTGTCCATCTGGGCCAGAAATTTGGGGATCGAGTTTTCACCGCAAAAAAAAAACCGAATTGGTAGTGTTTACTAAAAAGCGGTTCCCAGCCCAACTGCGTCTCAAGCTGTTGGGAAGAGACATTTCCCAATATTTGACCTTCAAATACCATGGAGTCATGTTTGATTCAAAATGCACTTGGAGTACTCACATTGCGTATTTAAAACGGAAATGTCAATAAAGGATCAATTTCCGGAACATGGTGGAGTGCTCACCCGGAAGACCTCATTAAGCTCTGCAAAACAACTATTCTTTCAGTTCTCGAATATGGCTCTTTCTGCTTCCACTCGACAAGAAACAGCCACCTCATTAAATTGGAACGAATTCAATATCGTATTGCCCTTAGCTGTATGCATTCAACGCATAATATGAGCCTGGAGCAGGAGCTCTTATCTAGAATACTGATCAAGTGTAGAATCAGTAACAACCTTGTGATTGAAAACTTCGAAGAAATGCTCGAATTGAGTACTCAGTCTAGATTCTTGCGAATCTATAACTATATGTCATCCGATATTAGACTTCCAGGCTATAATTTTCCTAGTGTAGGCTTCCCTTATAACAGTTCCTCCATTGATTATGATCTCTCCATGAAACAAGCTATTTAGGGAGTTCCAGATCAACTTCGACCTATTTTAATTCCCCATATTTTTATTGACAAGAACCAACATGTCAATTGCAATAGAAGAATTTTCACTGACGGGTCGCGCATTGATGGGTCCACTGGTTTCGGTGTTTACAATGAATACACGTCTGCCTTCCGGAAATATCAGGAACCTTGTTCCGTATATGTTGCTGAGCTGACAGCAATCAATTTCGCAGTGGGAATAATTTCCGACTATGGGCATGTGTCCATTATTCAGCCTTATTCTGCGTGGCGGGTGAGTCGACACGACTCGCTCTCACATACGAGGTGACAATTGTCGCCTCGTGTGAGGTGACTCTCCGTGTAAATCAAATGGAGAGTCACCTCACACGAGGCGACAATTGTCACCTCCTATGTGAGAGCGAGTCGTGTCGACTCACCCGCCACGCAGAATAACCCTGATTTTATCTTCTCAGATAGGTTCAGTTCTATTGAGGCCATGCAGTTGATGAAAACAGTGAAAAAATAAGGGAGCAGATGTGTGCGTTAGTCGAAAGATCATTTAAGATTACCTTTGTATGGCCCTTCACATTTTTCAATTTCAGGCAATGAGAAGGCGGACTCTCTAGCAAAGGTGACTGCACAGGAAGGCGAGATTTGGTTATGATGACATCGCTCACGCAGTTTGGTATTGCCCGGATAATGATGCCTCCAGAGTACGACTATTGGATACCCTTATGGCCCGAGGTAGACAACCCTTCCGCAAGGTAAGAGATGTTTTGGGAATGCGTGATTTTCACTACATGCAAGCGATCTACGAATTCCTTTGTTTGTTTGATCTAAGAGTGTAACGTCGCCACCCCCTTCCTTCCACTCTAGCAGGGACCGAGGATTTGGTAGATGTCGCAACCATGTGCAGCAACTGATACCTGAAATAAGTAACTGCCTAGCCCCTTCCAAACGATAATGTGACCCATTAACCTCGAGCTAGGCACGGGTAATTGGCACCAAGCACGCACACTCAGATTATTTTATAGATATCTGTAAATTTCACCGAAATCCTTAAAAAAGGATTACCTAACGATCAGCTATTAAGAACTCGGTAAAACTTTGCAGATTTCTGTAAAAAAAATCTAAGTGTGTGGGAAAACTCATTCACTTGCATGAGCACCACCGATTTAAAATAGCAATTCTCGGTTACTCACAGAATAGTGAACGAGTGTGATGTTTCCTATCAAACGATTGTACAATGCAAATCTGACGACCCACGTTACCCAACTATTCTCCTAGCGCTTCGCATGGAGATGAAAAATTATCTGCTTCTGACAAACTTCATCAAAGATCGTTACTCCGCGCATGGGAGAATACAAAAAAACAACAATCAAAGTGCAACTATTCTAGCTGAGTTTCAATCGGCCAGAAACAATGCAAGAAAAGTCATTGAAGAAGCGAAGCGTAAGTCATGGGAAAAATATGCATCTTCGATAAACAAGGACACACCTACAAAAGACATCTGGAAACGTATCCGCGCATTGTCCATAAAAGGTTCATCATCTGACAGTACCTGGGCCATCGAAACAACCAACGGTCCTATCACTAATCCGGCTGATCCTCATCATCGTGCCTATTCAACTGATCATCGGAGTCCTCAACATGCTGAGAAAGCAATGGAAGAAAGCAGCGCTCAAAGCTGCCAAATTCGTGGCCGCCCTTGACGTCTAGCCAGGGAGGCCCAGCCGCCACCCAAGAAGGCAACCGGAATCTTTCAACATGACGTGTTATAGATATTAAGAAGTTGAAATATTCAATTAGCTCTTAAGTTCTTTGTAATTACAAAAACGACCGGATCGACCAATTGGTTTAACGGTCTTTAATAAACAAACAACAACAACAACTATAGACTCTATTGTATGGTTACAATACATTTAATTTTAAACCTATAAGATTTTTCTTTTCGGAAAGCTCTTAGCTCTCAGAGGAAATTGAAGCCCCGAATACCCCGACCATTTGAGTAAGTCGACCCAAGTGGTTCTTTATTGACGAGGTTGTCTAGTAAGTGGGGTGACTCTCAATTAGGCTTATGCCTTGTTCAGACTACAGACTTGTAACATAATACAAGGGTGCTTTGAAAATTATCTACAAGAAAAATGTCATCAAGATAGCCTTGTATAATATTATGTTACAACGCTGTAGTATGAACAAAGCATTAGTGAAGTTTAACGTACGCACACTACAGCGCCATTTAGATCAAAGGAGTGCAAGTAAGAATCATTTGGAGGAAAACAAACCACCAGTCCCCTGCATTAGGTTCTCGCCGAGCGATCTCACAAACACTAGCGTGCTGCTTTACACGTATAGGAGCGATTTGTTTATTGTTTTCAACCAAGAGATCAACTGTCAAAATGTTCAGGTTGACAACGGTTTGTTTTTTATTTTCAACCAGCAGAACGATTGTATTAGTGAAACTGCTTACTAATGCCGACGGCGGCAGTGAAGTCTATGTGCCTGAAAGGGAAAAGTGATTAAACGTCAAAAAGCCTAATTCGATTTTCACGGCTTGATTGTTTGAGTTTGCCAAATAGCCCGGGTAGAGTCTGAGATCAAAGAGAAAACTTATAGACGAATCCAGATTGAAAAAATAAGACAACACCGACTGTTGATAAATCTGACACTGCCTGTAACCGCGTATCAGTCCCATATTACTTTTTGACGTTTTTGAGTTATGTTGTGCAATTGCCTTATTTTTTATCATATTTTCGAAAGCAATAATAAAGTTTAGCAGTAAGTTACAAAAAATGTGAAAAAAATATCAGGTCGGTTTGTCCCATCTTAAAAGTAACCGCATATGAGTCCCATTATTGAAGTAACCGCATATGAGTCCCATTATTGAAGTAACCGCATATGAGTACCGTTTTAGAAGTGGCAGTAAAATAAAAATATTTAACACCTTTTAAAATTATGGTTGTATTTCTGAAATGTTTAATCCTTTTTAGAGACATAATAAAATAATAAATTAAGCAAAACATGTAATTGGAAACAGGAATAATACTGGAATAAAAATCCATTCTACCAATCAGTCTCCCGTTTGTCCTTTTTGAGACAATTCAATTAAAGATCTCTTCTTCTCTTCCTCAACCAATGGTAAAATGGTTTTTCCTGTCAGCGCCAATGCTTCGAGGTTGGCTCTTCTTTTTCAATTGACCTTCCAGATTAAAGTCGTCAGCTGAAATTAGTTTTTCTTGTTCAGGGATCCTTACTTAATAATAATATATCTTTGGAATCCTAATGGCCGCACTCTTTGACGCATCCGAAATTCTCCAAAATTACAACAAGAGCAAGGCACCGCGCCGTCTTCCTGTTAAGTCACGATTCCGAAATTGTTTTTTGCGATATTTTTGTTCCGGTGTTGATTGATTCCGTCTCTGTGACCAAAAAGCTACTATCTGAATCATGATCCGTATGCATACGGATCTTCTCTTGATCTGCATTTGAAGATGGAGCATATAAAGCTGCATCACCTTGAGGATCATTATCCACTGACACAAGTTTTTCCGCTTTTATGGAACGAAAACTTCTACATGTTGCGTCCTCACCAGAGTGCTTTTAAACTGATCTGCATTTGAAAATAAGAATTGGCTCACATTATCGAATTACCATCATCCCTTTCTTTCTTGTCCGGCAAGAAAGAAGAGAAATTCGACCAAAACCCTTGTATTTTTCACGATTTTAGATAGAAATAACTTACCAGCTCTTGTCATCGCATCAAAAACACAATCTTCGTCGGCTCAACTTTCATCACTTTCACCAAAGTAACTCTTGATTAGCTCTAGGACAAACAGGCTGAATCAAGAAAAATGCAGGACAGCTCCCATGTTAAAGTATAGGACGAAAATTTTGAAATGCTTCTAAAAAATTCAAATGAAATTATAATTAAAAGTGGTTTGTTGTATAATGGATGAAACATCCAAAACTGCACAATAGGGGCATTATTTTTATTTTGTAGAAAAAGTCCTTATTGAGTAGTTTTGGATGAGTCGCCAGTGAAAACTAGATGTATAGATGCTGATATCAAGATAATCTATATCACGTAATATAAGTTGTAGTGTGAACGTGGTGTTAAAGAATAAACTGCTACCAGTGGAAGTAAATTAAAAAGTCAATTTGCTGTACATTTTTCCTGTTGATGGCATTTCCATTTGATGGTCTGTCAAAACAATGGAAACAAAACTACTTTACTCACAGAAAAAGAACGCATAAAACAGCAAGATGAAAACTTAAATGTGTTATTTGACAACTGTGAAGTGAAATTTGATTGCACATTCTCTAACGGAACCTTCCGAGTCAGTACATACCAATGTCTTCTTTGACGCATTGCCTATGTACGGCTGGTGGACTGCTTCGAAAGGTCTACGTAATCTGTTATATACAAAAAGCCTAGCATAGAGGTTTCGACGCTTGCAGATATTGACTTCACACACAAAATTTAGACATTACTCGGGGGGCCTTTCTCGTGTTACACGATTTATTCGTCTCACCCGTCTCACCTCACGCACCGCCCAGAATACAAACAATGGTCTACGACTTCGGATTGGCTGAAAAGAAGGTTTTCTCGTGATTACCTATAATTTTTTCTCAAAGTAGAGGTAAAATGAAATACTCAAGAACACCATTGGTTTAAACACTTTTTTTTATTATACGTCACTTGTTCCACGAAAATAGAAATCCATTATGCTTGTGTTTCTAGTTACTTTTCTTCATTTTCTTCAATGTTTTGAGGGGAAAACGTATGAACTTAAGGAAATAAAATATGTTTCTGTATTGGTTCTCCAAAAGAGTGACCTTTATGTTCTTCTTGAAATAACATCTTTCCTCTCACTGTTGTGGTGGATAGAGATGCACTTCGGTTCGATTGTTGTGCCCAAAATTTTTCATCCACTTAAATAGAAGAAAGTGGTTTTCGTTTTACAATAAAATTTAAACAATTAAAAATAAATCAACGGAGCAGGACATCGAATTATTTTTTGTTTGTTTTCATTTCTACATTTCCTTCCTACCATAAAACTTATCATTGTAAAACTATATAGGCAAAGTTTCCTTTTTTTTTATTTCAATAGAGACGACTTGTTTCCTTTTTTTTCCAAGGGAATAGAACATTGAACCTAATCTAATTTGTTACCGTTTCGAAAGAAAAAAAAATCCAAGTACAATAAAATATTTCCTCTTCTTACATAGCTTCTAATCTGTGTTTGCAATGACAGTTTGCACGAAGAAATTTCGTTATAGGTCGAAAATGTTTTACCGGAATTTATTTCTCTCCGGTAAAGATGTAGTCTTATCGTTAAACTTGTAAAATCAAAAAAAATTATCATCGTTCTAACATGCGCGCTTTTCAGAAACGGGTTTTTTTTTGCTACTAAAAAGAAAACAAAAAATAGCTAATAAATCTATACCTTCAACCGCCTACACAGACGCAACAGTAGCTGCCGCACACCCAAACAGAAGGGTGCCGCGGTGGATGCCTTCATTGCGCCCATGTGTGTCTTTGTTCCTCAATACGCGTCGTCGAAGTTTCTTTACTTGGGCATCCCACCACTGGCAGGATCGCATTCTTCGTCGTCAAATTCATCCTTCCGGCAAGTCGCTGTTAAAACCTTGCCCGCACGTAAACTGCACTGGCATCGTGTGAACCGTAGCCAAGGCATTTTGCATGCTTGTACACTTCGTTCGAGGCGGCCGTGATCGGAAGCGACTGTTCCAGACCGTCGGCCATGTTCAGGGCCAGCTTGAGGTCCTTCTGCATGTGCTTCAGAGGCTGATGGACTGGGAATTCACCCTTGATGATTGCTGTAACGAGTGGGGGTGGTGAGATTTCATTTCGCTATGGTTGCATATTGCGTTAGGATTTTTGGGACCAGGCAAAGTGTAGTTTTCGTGTTAAAAATTACTGAACTATCTTCTACTTTTCTAGGGTTTCATGTTTATAGCTTTCTCAACTAGCTTATTGCTTGTTCTCAACTTAGTGTTCTAAATGCACAGTTATTGATTGGGAGTCACCGGAGTTGTGGTTGGTTGTTTGGATGGATAGGGTAATCTAGGTGACTCGCTAACGATATGTACAAGTGTTATATGCTAAGCTTTACTATCCATGAAATGTAAACAATGGCCTTGAACGCAGATTGCACGTGAATCCAGTCAAAATTGTAGTCCCTGATAGTTCGGTTAGTTTGCGTGGATGTATGAAAAATTTACGATGTCTACGTTTGGCAGATAGGCAGTTTTTCGTGTAACGCGAATTAAGAATTAGTTCTTATACGACTCCAGCATCGCTCCGAAGCTTATATCGAATTCGTTTTTGAACCTAGGTTGGAACTAGTTTCAACCTGCGATACCCGAACTTATTATCAGTGCAAACCTCAATCCGATACGAGTTACAAATACAATCATACACACTGACGTTTATCACTCAACAAGCCGACCCAACCGACTGGATTAAAAACGAATTCGCTATTAAAGTGGGGGTCATACGGGTGCCGTAATCTTCACCAAATAGTCGATCCAGAAGTTGCGAATCGAGTGAGGTGACAAGAGTCGAATCAAAAACCTCTACTCTCCATTTGATTTTCACCGAGTGTCACCTTACCCTAAGTAACCATTTTTGTGCCGTGAGTAGAACGAGACTTGTCCATCCAAACGGCGTTTAGGATTAGTACAAGAGCAAGCCGAAAAGCAAAACAGATTGCAACAAACTCAAATTAATCGACGTTTCGAAATTTCGAAATTTGAGATTACGAGATTACGCATCTTTATTCCTATCATCTTTCAACCTGTTGATTTAGTCAATTCGGATATTTTTGAACTTCGAACAGTAGGCCTACGATATCTCAGTCGATAAGAGAAAACTCTTTGATTCCCGATACGATCTGAGAAATCTTACGGGTCAACATTTACTCGACTTCCCTGGGCAAGGTGTATGCTTGCCAAACATTATACAAATTCAAGCAAATTTGTTTCCCTTCTGTAGAGCCAAAACACAACTGACTCCATTAATTAGGATTATCGTTGTATGACCCATATTTGTTTTGGTGCAAGGCAAATATCCTGCCACAATTAAGGTGTGATGGACATTGGTTGACATAGCCCCTGATCCCAGTTAGGCTCTACTTGTTTTATAAAGTCTAATACCCTACCAGGATCGTTTTGCCTAATTTCGGGGGCCTCTAGTAACCCTTCCAAATATTGACATCCTTTGATTGAATAATGCTCCACAATTGCAGAGTATATGTTCAGCAGTTTCAGTTTCAAATTGGCAAAACCGACATTCTGTAGAATGAATGTTTCCAGTTTTGTTTAGGTGATACCTACTCGGGCAGTGACCAGTTAACATACCAGTAATTACCCGAAGGCCTTTTTTACTAAGACTTAGTAAGATCCGGGCTTTTACAGCACTTGGTCTTACAAATATCTAGGCTTATCCGTAGCGTTCTAGTTTGATTCTACGATGGACAGTTTCCACTTTTTTTATTCAGTTGTCAGAGCACACTCTGGGACTCCACAAAATGGTTCCGGACCAATTAAATTTGATGCTGAACCTTCTCTTGCTGGGCTGTCAGCTTTTTCATTTCCTTCAATACCACAATGGCCGGGCACCCAGTATAAAGTAACTTGGTTCCTACAGGCCAATTGTCTTACAGAAAGAATGCATTCCAGCACTAGCTAAGATTTACACGTGAAAGCTTTAAGCTTGACTATCGGAAAAAATGCCGATCTTCGCAAATCTGTATTTCCTCGTTAAAAAAAATATTCACAAATTCAATAATGGCATGAATTTCTGCTTGAAATACTGTTGGACTATGTCCCATTGGTATAGCTTTCCTGATTCGAGGGCCATAAACTCCGGCGCCAGTATTTTCTCCCATTCTGGGCCCATCCGTGTAAAACACAATGGAACCTGGACGCACCAGTCTCCACCAGTCTCCCATACATAGCGGTTTGATTTAACCACTGGAAACGTCGTAGGTTGTCGTCGTTGTCATCCAGTCTTCTGTTGTTTTAATGTCTGAGTTTAACTTGAAATTTTCAAGGATCTTTAAATGTCCTACCAGATCACCATCTAAAATCTTATTGTATCTTTTGAATTGCAGGGCACTTTTCGCTGCCTGCTACACGATTGTAGTTGAAGCAAACCTCTTTTTGAAGTGATCTTTACTCAGATAATAACATTGTTGCAAATTTAATGTTAGTTGATTGGAACTACAAGCCTGCTTATTTTCAACCTCAAAAATGTTTGTGTTAACCAAAAATTAAATTACTAGACACAGTTCAGTTTTGCTGATAGAAACTGTGATCTTAGGTTGAAATAACCCGAATTTTTTGGTAAAAATGGCCATAGTTTATGGCTGGGTAAAAACCAACCTTAAATATGATTGAGAACAAACTAGATGATTAGTTTCCCTCATCTGATGTCAGCAAAATTCCTATCCGCTGTTCGTGCGGGAACATTTCGTGAGTCCGGAGTGAAATAAGTAATTTAGTGAGATTTATGATTCACAGTGATTTAAAGTTTATCATATATTATATATTATATGTTATTGTTTAAAAAATAAATAAAATACCGTATGACCGAGAGAGCATAAAGTGATTTTTTTCATTCTTCTATGAGAACTTTGAAACTAAACGCATAGCTGTTCATGCCCTTTGGTATTCCCTGTACCTCGTACAGTTTTGCTTTTAACGGTAATACAGCTACATAAATTATAAATAAATAAATGAAACGAAAAATACGGGAGCTGTAGTATTAATTTTTAATTGATTTCAACTAGTTGTTTGGTTATTTTAAACAATACTGCTGGTTTCAATTACCGATTCGACGTTTATTTCAAACAACAAAATTGTTTCTTTGTCTCTAAATTTTGGTTGGAACAAGCGTTGAGTGTTGTTTGAATTTACCTAAAATTTATAAGCTGTCAAAATCGAACAACCAATATCATGATTATTTCAAACAAATGTTGGTTAAATTAAGGTTGAAACCCACATCAAAAACAACCTAAATTTTTAGTTTTTTTCCAAGTATTCAGGTTTGTCAAAGTAAACCAGTAATGTGCTTGTGCATTTTTTAATGTTAAAATTTGGTTGATTCAACCTAAACTATGGTTGTTTATACCATACTTTTTTCTCCGTGTACAAATTGATGTAAAAATAACATGTTCAGAAGGGCATCCAAAGCAACATATGGTCCACTTTCCATTGCTCCAGTTATTGATACACAGGCAAGTATCTGTAGTTTTCTTAGCTTCACTTGGGTGGTTTGGGCCACCATATAAGCGGAGCATGTTTTTTTAGGCTTTATTTAGGTTACTTTTAGCCACCTGGGCTAGTTCGTCACCGGCGAAGCATATGGGATTTTCGGACGAACTATTGCAGAATAATTGGTCGAAGTCCCCACGTTACTCACTGCTTTACTACATACCCATAGGGCGTTTGTACCCTTAGTGATAACCTTGTCAAGATGGGAGTTCCGAGTCAATTTTTTATCCAAAGTAACACCAAGGTATTTACATTTTTCCGCAAGCTCAACTTGAACTCCATTGGGAGTAGGCTGTTTTAAATTTAGCTTTCTCCTTTTTTGGTAAAAGGTAACAGTTTTAGAAGGTTTCACATTTAAGCCTTCTATTCTACACCATTTTACAGTTAGATTGAGAGCAGTTTGTAACCGACTAGATATCGTGTCATTGAACTTCCCACGAACTATTATAGCTAAATCGTCAGCAAAACCAATCACCTCGTACCCTAGCTCTGCTAGTCTTTTATGGAGTTCGTCTACTACTAAGAACCACATAAGGGCGATAGGACTCCTCCTTGAGGACAGCCCTTAATCGATCTAATAGTTAGTTAGTAATAGCACCTCCAAGGTCAGCAGAAATTTGTCGGTCCTTTAGCATCGCCATAATCCAGTCGAAAATACAATTATCCAGGCCCCTTGCTTCCATTGCGGAGCGCATTGAGCTATAGGATGCATTGTCGAATGCTCCTTCAATATCAAGAAAAGCTACCAAAGCAATGTCTTTGGCTTGAAGCGATTATTGAATTTATTAACTAGCGATTGTAGCGCCGTCGAGGTATATTTTCCTGATTGGTAGGCAAATTGCTCAAGGGAGGCTCTATTAAGCTTGTTGCCTTAATAAAGTAGTCCACAATAGGACAGAGGAAAGACTGATAGGTCTAAAGGCTTTAGGGGTCGTTTTTTCCCGCTTTTGGAATAAAAACAACCCACACCTTTCTACAAGCTTTTGGTATATAAATCAGAGTAACACTAGCTCGGAATAATTCAGTCAACAAGGGAGTAAGCAAATCTTTTTCCTGCTGGAGCAGTGCTGAGAAAATTTCATCTCTTCCATCTGATTTTAAAGGTTGAAAAGAACTCAGTGCCCATTCAACTCTAGATGGCGTGAATATTTCACAAGCCTTAAGATAAGCTTCTGCTAACCATAAGCGTCCAACCTCATCTAAGTCCTGTGTTTCAGCAGATACAGATGTTGACCCCGGGAAGTGAGCTCTCATCATAACTTCCAATCGACTGTAAAACTACCATCCTCTTCTTTAAGGCATTTGAATGATCTTTAGAAAAAACTGTGTGCAGCCTTGCAGCTGTTGGAGCGTTGTTGATCTCTTCACAGACCCGTGTCCAGTCCTTTCGTTTGGCACGCCTCAATTCTATATTGTATTCAGTCAGAGCCTTTTATATTTGCTCCCAATCTGAAGTAGCTTTTGCTCGATTGAACAATTCAAGCATAACTTTTCAAAAGGACGTATGTCGCAAATGTAAACAAATCGAGTTTTTCATTCCATCCTGTCATTAATAGCACCCTTAATGTAGTGGCAATTGCCAAATAACATTATCAAAATTATTCAGTTAAGTGCGCCAATTTTCATATGCGACCTATCTGATCCTTTTAAATGTTATGCAAATAGTTCAGTTACACCACACAGGAAGACGACGTATCTGCGTTTGAAAATTGTACCCGGTGTATCTGACATGACGCAAGTGCTAAACGTTCTGAAATACTGACGTACCCAACCGGTGTATGTTACAAGCAAGATGTCACACTGACGTATCTAACAAGGTGTATGTGTAGGTGTGGAGGCAAACCGGTGTATGTGTTAATTTTTTCAAAAATAGAGCGAAAGTGAATGAAAACCAGGATTTTCACTTTTTATAATATTATTCAACCATGATAGAATGAACAGATCAAATAAAACTTGAAGTAAAGTTAAATAGGATTTAATGAAAGCACCTGGAACATCAACCTCATTTTTCTCAATTCCTATCAAATGTTAGATACGTCTATTTGAAAAGTTATGCTTGAATTGTCTGGATTTTTTCCTCAATTCTACAAGTTTGTCGTTTCACCAAGGAACATCCTTACTGGATGACCTATGTTGAACAAGACAACTAGCATTGATGTTGGCATAGAAAGCTTTCAATTAATAAACTGTGGAAGTGCTTCTAGAATAGTTTAGAGCAAGCCGAAAGCTCGATGAAAAGAGCGTCAAAGTCAGTTAGAAGCATCTTCTTGAATGCTCTGTTTACCGCCATGATAAAAATGTAACTTACCATTTCCCTTTTGCACAAGCATGTCGGACGACATGCTCGTCAGTTCCAACACCTCCAGGACGTCCTTCTGTTGCAGTCCCGCTCGATCAGCTGCAAAAAAAAAAAAACAACCACAATCACAATGAAAGTTCCACATTTGGCACCCAGCCGCAAGCTTTATCCTTACCCAACACCAGCCCTTCGGCAATACCGGCTAACATTACGCCGGAAATCATCTGCAGGACCAGGTTCATCTTGGTTGCATTGCCAACGTCACCCAGGTAGAAAGAATTTCGCGAGATGGCCTCGAAACAAGTCTGACACTCCTCGAATAACAATCGCTCGCCGGCAGCCAGAATTATTAACGTTCCCTCTTCTGCCTGATTCTTCGATCCCTGAATCTATAAACGAGTTGATGGTTAACATTTATAATATGCATTCGAATGAAAAGAGCTAGATCTTACTTGTGCCTCCAGATACCGTCCACCTTTGGAAATAATCTGCTCGGCAATATCCTGTGAGGTTTCCGGATCGACACCGGTCATCTCAACGTACCCCTTGCCAACCAGATTTGCCGACATAACGCCACAATTGCCGAATACCAACTGAAAGAGGAAACGAGGACCGTTAAACCGCGTTCGGGTACAGAATTTTTTAGAAGTATCTCACCTCTTTGGCAACCTGCGGATCGGAAACGCACGAGAATGTCACGTCCGTCATTTCGATCACATCCGACGGAGTGTCAGCAATCTCGGCACCGGCTTCCTGGAACTTCCGGCACTTGGTTGCCGTTCGATTCCAAACTACAACCGAATGGCCTGAATTGAGTAAGTTCTTCACAATTCCACAGCCCATGATGCCGAGCCCAAGGAAGCCGAACTTTAGATTCGAAGCCTGAATGTTGCGTGACTGGAGGGCGTTCGATACGCTGGACATGTCAATTTCCGGAGTCGCGGGACGGGCAACTGCCGGGCGGTTCAGTAGGTGCGAAACAGGTACATTGCGGCGTACAGGCGAGTAGGTGCCCAGATCCAGTGAGGGAGCATCGCTCGCCGTATCATTCAAAGTTTTCCGTTTGCGCTTCGGCGAACTTGCATCGTCAAGAGCCGCTGCTTTAGCTTTGTTACCTATCGAACGAGCCTTGGTGGTAGACGCAGCCTGTGGGGAAGTATTTCAATATATTAATATATAGAATCGGATACAAATCTACTATTCGACAGCAAAACAAAACAAATGCAAACCACCTTCTCTACATTCAACTTGATGGGCAGTGAAGCACGTACTTTCTTCTTGGCTGCAGATTTTTTCCCTGTAGTCGGTGTAGATTCGACAGTTTCCAGCGCTGCAGGAGTTGAAGTGTTGTTGACGGATGCCTCGTCGCTTTCGGTAGATCCTTCACGGAGTTTATTGAACTCGACATCCGGATCCGGACGATTTTCCTGCTCAGACGAGAATAGGTGGTTGAATTTCTCTGGAGTTGCAATAAACTCTTCGATTTGTTGCACAGCCTCCTTAATACCGGCCGATTTGCATGAAGAAAGCAACTTTTCTTTAAACTCTTGATATGGCTTGATTTGTGACTCCTCGATCCACGCACTGTAGGTAAAAAGAAATAAATATCTTCTGCTTCTTATCATATACGCACGATCAGGATACTTACTAATTGTTGGAGCCAAAGAAAAATATACAGCGAACAGGAATGTTTTTCTTAACCGTTATTCGACGAAGCTCTACCGGTGGCTCAGAGATACGACCTGGCCAGGGCGAGAAGCCCTTCATCTTGGCCCTGAAAATGATCGAATATTTCAAAAGAGGGTAAACATTGCAACCATAACAAGGTGACTGTAAGATAATAATTTTGAAAACCATTGGAGAAAATTTCAAAGTTTTCAAATACGCCACCCACACTCAGCCCTAAGTCGGATGCGTTCCGATACAAGGTTTTTTAAATTACATTGGCATCCCTCTCTATCATTTACACAGCACTGAAGCGCACCCCAATAAAATAAGGTTATGTTGGCACAAATGAAATCTCCCGCTTCTTTCACCCGGACAGAAGTTCCTTGATAAGACTTTGTTCCCTGTTACCAACATCCTGAAAATAACAATACTGTTCTCTAAACTTACCAGACGAGATCATTAACAGCATATCCTTTACTGTCGGTCATTTTAGGGTGACGCTCTAAGGCTTGCCTATTCCGTCAGAAGTGAAAAAATAAAATCGCTGATTCGGCTTCTTGCTCTGCCGATTTGCACTAGTTCTATTTTCCGAACGCACACTCTCTACTTATGCACGGTACTTGAAACTTCAATTAATGCATAAAATTAGCGGGGAAAATGATAAGAACTACTGGAGACCGCCGCGAGGAAAATATCTTCTCCCGGCTGTTGTTCTTCGAGCACACACACAGAACACCTCTAGGTATTCTTCTTCCTTCTTCTGACAAAAAAAAAAAATCTTCCGTGCTAAAATAGCTACTCCACGTAAAAGTTCCACTTTTTTCACAAACCAATTCACTACCGGGTGGTAAATCTTTAATTTCTCTTGGTTCCCACAGGGAACTTGCTCGTATGCGGGCCAAAAATCGCGTTTTTTCTAGCGAAAATTCGGAACAGAAGCCACACTGAACGACGCTCACGGAATAAAAAGCGCTGATGCAGAGTAGAACAGAGAGCCGCGATAATAAAAAATGGCGGACTGTTGGTGTTGTTATGATTTTCGAAGTGTCGTTGCGATGCGGTGGGAATTTTTTTGCCTGCGACTGAAGTTGCAGGGTTTTGTTCCGTCTGCCGGTAATATGACAGTTGAAACGTCTGATAAAGCACACACTCGTTCGGTGCTACCCTAAAATTAGTGAAAAATAAACTTAGGGACCTGGCAACCCTATCCGTTTTACTAGCGTTTGACAGTATGCAACATATCGTGGGCCTTATTTGAATAAGGCCCTTCTTCTTCTATACGGAAGAAACAAAGAACCCAAAATTAAGTTCACTTCACACAACTCTGGGGTTCCGTGTGGGAAGCCAAATTTGAGTACATGCCATAGTACTCAAATTTGAGTATCTGTATCCAAAGTTTATGGTGGGTAAATTTAACCTAACGCAATAGAACTTGTAAAAACAAAAAAATGAGCACTTTTTCGCACGGTTAGTTAACAAATGTTATACAACATTTAAAATAAAGTGCTTTTCTCGTGATGATAGAATAAAAACATAAATTTTGTTGATAATTTTATGGATTTTGTTTGTTTATTTCCGCGATTTTTTAATATAACGACTAGTTTAGTACCGTAACTTATTTATTATATTTCGGTATTTAAATCTGATATACGTCAAATAATTAAAGTTTGCAAGTGCCTTCCATTTTTACTCAAAAATGAGTTGCCAATGAAGTACTCACCCATTGAGTAATATTTACCTAATGTGCAGAATCAAATTTACCCATCTCTCCGGTTCAACAACAGTACTCAATTTTAGTAAAAAAAAAACTCAATTTTAGGTACTTTGTTTCTTCCGTGTAGGACGAACATTTTAAAATGCTTCTAATGAATTCAAATGAAATTCTTATTAATAGCGGATTGTTGAAAGATGGAAGAAAAATCCAAAACTACACACTTGGAAAATAACATCGAATACGGTTCAAGTTTCTATCGAATCACATCGGTTACCAACAAAAAACCGAATAAATCGTTTTTATATACTGTTTTCGGGTGTATTTTTAGAGTCAAACCCGAGTTTCGGTTACTATATGATATATTTGACAGATAAAAATAGAAGATGAACCAAACAGTACGGTAAAGCAGAGATATTCAACAGCTCGGTACACTAAAACTCCGCGCAAAACGAAAAACAATTTGCTATATAGTCAACACTATATTTCGAATGTGCGATATATTATCACATTTTATGTTATTGTTATCGAATAGTTTAATCTTATTTTCACCATACAACCTCTACATTAACAGATATTGTTAATGTTTGCCATATTGTCATGGAAAGGTTTTTTATTGTCTGCACTCGGTCAAGATTATATACCAACGTTTTTGTATAGAGTACAGCAAAAATTTTGTTCGTAAAAATTGCCATTTTTTATGGGAACCTAACTTATTCACCTATTCAGCATATTGTTATTTGGCCTTTTACTTGATATCAAATGACATGTACATTATTTCCAGTGGAAACTAGATGTATAGTTGCTGATATCAAGATACTCTATATCACGTAATATAAGCAGTAGTGTGAACGTACTATAAATGTCTTAACAATACCGGAAACGGTTGTCAACAATAAGCGAAATGGTCCAGGTATGGTTTGTGATTATGCGGGTCGGTAAACTGAACCGAGCATTCGCTAAATATTCTTAAACGTCAAACACTTCTCTTCGCCTCAATTCCGCGACAGTTATATCTACTGGAAAACTCGGTTGTTTTAGCTGACTCGACAAGGCCTGAAAAATCGTCAGCCATTTTATCTCGCGTGTGCATGAAGAATATCTGCGAAAACTCTCCGTACTGTTTTTTTTTTGGCATGTGAAAATGGAAAAAAAAATACCGAGAGGCAACAACAGGAGGATGCACGCTACACTGAACCCAAACATCCTCCTTTTATTGAATGAATCCTCCGTCGGTTGATATCGAAACATTGAAATCGCATTTTCGAATGATAGATGCAGGCGAAGGACGATTTTCTAGAAACCAGATGATTATCCTTTCAATGTTGACCAACTAATAAATCGCGTAGTGAATTGACCTCCCGTTCAAATTCGAATGCATGCTGTATGAAAAATCGTCAAGCCAAAATCGAATGCGTATTGTATTTTAAAAGCCCTATAACGAGAATCATTTGAAATGAGGATGACAAACATTAGATTTTACATCATTCAGTAAGAACCTATCAATCGCTATAAGAACTGGTACCATCACAAATAAAGGATCGAAACCTGCTCGATTTCTTTCGGAGACACGGTTGATTGTTACCGAACTCCTCAATTTTTGGGCTCCCGTTGCAAGCTTTGCTCAACGGTTTTAAAAGGATTATATGGGATAATTTTAAGTCCATGATTTGTATCAGATTAAATTGCTTCATGAATCGCTAATGTTCTTCACAGTTTGGAAACAAACATCGTATTGTATTAGGTTGATTGTCATACGAAACATGGATGATCGTCATACGGATCTATCCATAAGACAATCATCCGATTTCCGAATGCTTTTCGTTAAAGGGCGCAATCGAATTACTTTTCAGACGATCTTGGGACGATGTTGGGTTCAGTGTAATGGCTGGCCCACAATTGATACGTTGTGGATGCGTTTGCGTGAATTTGACAGTTTTCCCATAGGTTTTCTGTCAAATTTACGTCAACGCATCCGTAACGTATCAATTGTGGGTGACCCTTAAGACCATCATTAGCGGTGGGGTATTGAACCCCGTTTAGCAGCGCTCTATCATCACTCCCAAACTAGCAGCGAGGCTTTCGGGAAGAGTTGGGTGCTCAAATTTAGCAGCCCGATTGCAGCGCGTGAAGCGGTTGGTACACGGAGAAAAACAAATATACTAAAAAGCATAAATTCTATGCTAAAACCGAGGGGCAAATCATTACATACATAACTGAATCGAAAATTTGTAGAAATTTAGGAAAAATGCGTTGAAAAGTACACCAGCGTATCCAATGCGCTAAAAAATGCACGAATAAATCAAATGCACTTCTCAATGCACTTCTCAATACGTGAGGCTGAATCGAAAATGCATGAGTGATTTGCCCCTCGGCTAAAACCATATTCGATCTACCCAGCCATTAGAATGAAAAATCAGGTTTATATATTGATAATAATATATCAAATATACGCAATCCAATGCATATTTTAAATATATGCATTCCATATAATGCATAAATCAAATGTATGCATTGCAAAGCATATTTTTATAAATTTATGCCTTTCAATTGATAAATTCAATAAATGCATAAATTCATAATAAAATAACGTCTCGACACGAATGCCACATAAATGGTAAAGTGTCTTTAATAAATAATAATATTAATAAAAATTTAAAAAATAATATACGAAAAATCTCCACTTCACCCACAATAGGGTATTATAGGGGTATGTGGATTATAACATTGTTCGATAGCAAATATAATAATATACCGGCAGTTAATTTATTTTTTAATTTTGACGAGCGTAACTATTGAAAAAAAACAATTTCAAAATATTATGAAAACATGTTGATTGCAAGACAACATCATCCTATTTTACCATGAAACACGCTACAAAAAACAGACTACCTAAACCAACGAACCAACCATTGATTTCTAGCATACATAAGTTGACATTTCTGGATCAACAATAGAAAAGGGAAACTTTCTCCTACATGGTGATGGTATTGGTTTGCGTGGGTGGCCTACGCTTTGCGAGGAAATAGGCTCAGAAGTGTTTGTTTACAAATGTTGATAGGCCCTTTTCTATTGTTGATCCAGATTTATGTCATAATGAGAGCCCCTGTGACTGATAATTAAGTGCCGGGAGCCCCCTGTTACTGAAAGTAAATGTCACTTTGTGAAACTGCATGTCGGTTTGTGAAAATAAAAATGATTAGATTTTTCTTGTTTAAAAATCGAGAAAAAAGTTGAGATTCATAAAAAATATTTTTGTACTAAGAAGAACACCCATCATCAATACAGATGGAAAAAAACATGTTTTTTTTTAAATTAAAACCTCCTATTGAGGACTAACCGGACACTTTTTGATGCACTTCGGATGTAAAACAAAGGAGTTTGTTCTCAAGAGGCTGCTGCTCTTTGTACTCTGATGTGCGAGCTTCAAACCACAAATGCCAACAGAGGCAGAGTGGTGGATTGAATGCAAAATACACGCGCTTTCAGGAGACAAAAAAAAATACACTCCCGTTTCATTTTACTCAATTTTTTAGTACAATTATATACTATCTCTTTTTCTCTCACGGAAATGTTACTCAATTTTCTTAAAAAATGGATCTACTCAAAAATCTATCCCCCTTTAGTTTAAACTGATGTATATAAAAATGAAAATTTGGCTCAGTAAAGTTGATTCGATTGAGCCTTTACAAATAAATGATTTATTAAAAAAAATGATTACTTCTACCTCTCTACCGGTACGGAATAGGGTAACTAAATTGATCACCGCTATAGCAACGACCGGTGTGGAGAAGGGTGGCTAAACTAAAATGAGAGCGCTGCAGCGCTTCTGTAATAGCAGCGCTACTGTTTCCCACCGTAAATGATGCTCTAAGTAATATATGAGGATGGTTTGCATCGATAAACAATGTAACTGACAAAACTGGTTTTACTAATGAAATTCAAAGCTACTTCAACCTGCAACATAATAGTCGGTTGGTTTGACCTAGGGGTGAGACAGGCCTACTCTGAGTTACTTTGATGCACCGTGTTACTCGCGAGTGGCCCGATATGCCTCAAAATTTAATCGCTGTTCGTCGATTTTTTTGCTTTTTGTTACCCCCTTTCGAACATACACCTCCTAACTTCGATTCTATTTATAAGCAGAGAAAGTGAAAGACTTAAGCAGTTAGTGGGTGGTATGAATAAAAAAGTATACTTTACTTTCTCCCATAAGAAATACATGGGTGAAAATAAAGTATACGCTTCTAATCATACGACCCAGTGTCTTCTGAACCTTTACTTTTAGTTTTGAGTCGGCCAAGGTGAGGTTGACATCAGGTGCATGACAGACGAATGCATTAAAAACCGCTGACGGAGAGTGAGATTTTGAATGCCACCGTCAGAACAAGTCATGAAGGAACGTTGGACAAGTGTTGGATGAGGATGAGGTTCTTTCTGGAAATCCTGTTGAACTTAGTTTATGAGCTCTCATCGGCAAGGATGGAAAAATTCAATCGCTTGCATGATTGCAGCCGATTTCATATTTTGCTTCGACATTTTTTTTTCGATCATTCGCAATCGCATGGAAATATTTCATATGATCTCTGCTGATTGTTTATGCCACTGAATCCATGAATCAACCAAGCTAGAGAGTGAATGATTCAATCAAAGCGAGCCACGCAATATCCACATTCATTTTGAATCATGTGAATCATCCGTGAATAAAAATTTCGAATCAATATGAATGCAAGATTACATTCATGGAACTACTTGTTGAGTGTTATAGAAATCAACTGAATTCTAAAAGCGTTTTCCGCTTCAAACCTAGTAATGAAAATCAAGACTTTTTCATTTGTCAACCGATTTGTGACGCTGAAGTTCTGCTGGCCACAAACTTTTTCTGGATTCAGATAAATACATTTTTGATCGCCAATTGTGGACCATTCTCAGTGATAAATCATGTTATTTAAAAAACATAACAATAAGCCAACGACGGTCCCAAGTCTGCTAGGGTATATTCTAGAAGACTTGGGACCGTCATTTGCTTCCCTGGTATCCTTCCGGGTTTCGCGGTCCGGTTCCGAGGACCGCGTTTCGTTCCGACAAAAGAAGGACTTACGAAATGTTATTTAATACTGATTCAAAGCCAAATACGATGTAAAACCAGCAAACCTTCTCTACCACCGTAACAGTGACCAGAACCCTAATCACCCGTGATCCGGTTCGGTAGAGTAGATTTCTTTCCATTCCAACAAAACATGGGTGTCCTACATATTATTTTACATTAATATTCTAAGACGAGTGTGATTAAGTACCGGAGCACCTTCCCAAACGTAATCTAGCCATAGTTGTCAGTAACCAGCTCATCTTAAATTTGGTTCGGAGGACCACTTTTCATTCCGACAAAACTAGGCTTGCGACATATCATCAATGCTAATTTTCAAAGGCGAATATGATGGAGCACCAGAGTACCTTTTTAAACGTAATCTGAGCACAATTACCAGTATCCGAATCATCCAATATGCGGTACCAATGACCACTTTTTGTTTCGACAAAATAATCAAAATAATCCGGATACTGGTCATTGTGCTCAGATTACGTTGGATTAAGTACCAGGAAATATTCTCAAAAGTATTCTAGCTGCAGTAAACAGTATCAGTACTGACAAACAGACGTAATTCTTTCTCTTCACTCATCTTACATGCGTTTAATGCTCAATTTGAATATAATTTTAAAACTTATTTTATTATTTTTGAATATTTTTTTAAGTTTTTCCGATCTATTGCCTAATATAGATCCAGATTTGACCACAGTCGGCATCAGTAAATCCAATGCACCCATTGACGATCAGATGTTGATTCTGAATACGCCACTTAAAATTTCCGGCCATCAACTTGTCAACATTCCTTTACGGCCTTTCAGCAAAGCTTCCCATAGACCTGTTCAATAAGCTGCAGCAGGATGTTGTTTTGACAACACCGTCGTTTCATTCTAAAAATTAAAACAAACAAAAAATGTGTTTTGCTAATAACTTTACTTCCAACAGTACTTACTTGGTTTATCACTGTTATTGAAAGATAACCGTGAAGCAAAACGCGAATGAGTTTTTTCGACAAGCAGCTAGCAACATCAACACACAACACCATAATAATCATAGCCAACTTTTGTACTATCGAGGCGATCGTGGCGATTCAATCTTCGTGAATCAATGAATGCATTCATAGACGATTCTTTTATCTGTCATTCATAGTACAATGAATGCATTGAAGGAATGATTCAACGCATTAACAAATACATGCGTGACCGATGTCAAATTTTTCTTCTCTGTTTTCACTCTTCTTCATTAGCTCCGGTGTGTTATGATGTTGGCAGAAGACCACTCAGATTGAAATTCTTCCAAGAGCGTGTTCGCAAATGATTTAAAATTGAACGTTATTCAATGCGATTTTTTCCATCACTGCTCATCGGATGCACAGGTGCACGGAGAAAAAACAGTCCCGTTTGAAACAACAAACTTGCTTGTTGACATCCAAACTAAAAAACTAGTTGTTTTAAAAATCCGTTTTGTTGTTTTAAACCAACAATTTTGTTTTAAAACAAACGGGCATGTTGGTTGTTTGTACTTAAAAATATTATGATTGTTCTCAACTAATATTTTTGTTGTTTCCACCTTGAATGGTGTTTATTATTACCAAAATACAGATTGCTTTGACTCAGGGAAACGAATAAAAATTTTAGATTGATTCAACCAAAGTGGCGGTTGAATCAAACTGATAATTTATTTGGTGAAAAAATAACTAAAAATTTAGTTTGAAACAAACTATTTTCTGGGTTATTTCATTTTTCGTCCTCCGGTCCCGCGGCATGCTCTGACGTTGTCATTCAACAATACCCAAACATGTATTTTAGAGGAAGTTATCATCGCTGGTGAAAATTTAAATAAAAAAATCGCTTAGTTCATTCGTTTTTTCGAATATTAATCCAATAAAAACTAGTGGCTCAAAGGCCAGAGCATCTGGATCCTCCTAAATCGTAAGGTTCCGGTAAGTTAACTGTTAAGCCCATACATAATACATATTTTTTCCCTTCAGTTGTATAAAGAATATGAAGCCCGCAACACAAACAACATCCGGATCATTGACATTCTGGTACAGATGTGCGAACGAGCAATAGAGTTGCTCGCCCTGCCAGAGTTTAAAAAGAGCTTCATTTTTGGATGTTGGCTGCGGTTTGGGACTTTCCGGAAGTGTACTGGAAGATCTGGGTCACGCTTGGGTTAGCGTTGGAGATTGCGTGAATATGTGAAAAAGGAGCGTACGAATAATTAAAAATGGTGAAATAGACCAAATTTTACTTTAAAAAAAACCTAAAAATAGTAGAAAGGCTCGCATTAATATTTAAAGACTTCTGTTCTGAAGTCTATAAATGTAAATGTGTACTTTTCTAATGTTTGTTAGCACTTTATTCAAATAAATATTCTGGAAATTACAGAAAAAAAGGAAGGTGATAGTGAACGGAAATTTTTGTTGTTTCAATCGTTTTCGTTTGTTTGCTTCAAACAGCAATTAAGTTTGAATCATACTAAAATTTGTTTGAAACAAACCATAAGTGTTGGTAGAATCAACTAAAAATTTGTTTGTTTTCAAGCTGTCATAATGGAACAACAAACAGAATGGTAAGTTCAACCGGATGTCAGTTGAACTTAACTGCACAATTCCCGAAACATTCAATCAAAATTTTAGTTTGCTTTAACCACCATAGGTAGTCAAATCAAACGAATATGATGTTTGTGCCCAATTCAACGTGAAATTCCGGTTAAAGGAAACCAGAATATGTTTGCGTTTACCAATCTTTTTTCTCAGTGTGGTATCGACCTGACGATAGACAAGATTATTATTTGCTGTGTTGTTGCAGAGGAAACCAAGACCGAAGAACATCCAGCATTGGAGATGGAAATTGGTTCGGTTCGGTGTTGATTTTGAAGTGAAATCGATGTTTACATTCGAAAGAATAATGCCTCCAAAATCATGGTCTAGCCATTTGTAAACCTGGAACCTTGAATGGAAACCGCAGAGAATGCGATATTAAACAGAGTGTTTTTTTCTATTTGGCATAAAAAACAATAGTGCATAATTTGCAGGAAACAAAAGGCAGTGTTTATAAAAAAAGCACCCATGGTGTAGGTGTGAGATGGTTATTTAGTGAAAATAAAGCTTCAAAAATCATGGACTGCACTGATAAAAAAGCAATGATAATATATATGTGTCCCATCTATGATTTTTTTTGCAATATAATCAACAAATGTTATCTATGTGTAACCACACATACTTCTTATGTGTACACAGAACCACTATGTGTGGCCACACATACTTTTCATTTGTCACATAAACTTTATTTGTGTTTCTCAGAAGGCGCTGCTTATGTGTAAACATATCAGTTTTATGTGAAATTTTCTATTTATGGATTTTTGCCATTTAATATGTGTGGATTATTTCCCGTGTGGTGATACTGTCTGAAAACACTCATCAACATCCCAGATGAAACCACGTTGGAATTTGAAAGTTGACGGATCTTCCACCGATGTCCGTTGAACATATTTTTATAGCACATCACGCAAAAAGACACTTGAACATCAACACTATACCACTTCAATTAGTAGTGCAGCTTGACAAATACAGTCAAGTGCACGAACAGATGTATTAGGCATGACGTTTTTTTTACCGTGTATCAACGAGTTTAATTTTTCAAATTTTCTTTTGTTAGCTCCTGCCATCCACCATCTATCCACCTCTCAAAGTTTTCCAAAAGTGATTGACTATAGATTGTCCTCTTTCTTGCCCCTATTTTCAAAAATTTGTCACCCATTTTCCATAAAGAATTTTTTTTCAAAGATGGGTAAGAAAATACCTATTTATTGACGTTTATTATTTATACTCATAAATGGGTAAACCGAGTGTACCCATTTAATGAGTTGACTCCAAGGGTAAGTCGCTTAGAACAGTGTGCCAGCCACGATGTCTTACACACTAGATGAACATGTTTCCTAACAGCAGGCACTTCGATTATCAATCCATACTACATGTGTGGCACACTGAGGCACACTTTTGACAGTTGAGCTTAAAGAAATATGAAACCAGCAACCTTGTCAATAACCATTGCCTGGTTGCCAGGCTCGGCAGAAAATAACAATTTGGGCTGTCAATACATCGGCACCTTCGGCACATTATGCGAACTCCCACAACATTGCAACGCTTGTTGA
This sequence comes from Aedes japonicus, assembly GCA_034211315.2. Classification (NCBI taxonomy): domain Eukaryota; kingdom Metazoa; phylum Arthropoda; class Insecta; order Diptera; family Culicidae; genus Aedes; species Aedes japonicus. The sequence goes on along the minus strand of JASCZW010002023.1, from coordinate 276,733 downwards.
CATACTTAAAATAAATAGCACAGGAGAAAAGTGTGCTGAGCGATCCACCCCTTGATTGACTCGCTTTTTAGGGAAATGAGTGAACTTTTACCTAATAATGCGTTTTTGATTTTTACCGTGGAAATATATTTCATTTTAAAAGCAACCCTGAAAATGATCGAGATAAAGAGCTGTCCAAGGGGCTGGCTGGGATTGATGATATATAGTACGTTCACTCTACAGTTTATATTACGTGATATAGAGTATCCTCTGTGAGTTCATTATTAGGGGCGTATTATTAAGCTTGACTAAGCCAAGTAAAAAATGGAGTTTGTTTGGGACCTACTGGTCTTAGAGTTAGTCTATGGGCAAACTGCAGGTAGTCTGTCTGACCGATTCTTTCTAGCATATCATTGCTAAGGATTCTTATATGTTAGTCGTAGAATGTCACCCGCATTCGTCCACTCCAATGGCAATCCGCATTCGTCCATCCTCACGCAGTTCTGACAACAACTCGACTAAAAGGTGCTCTGAAAGTACTCCGAAATCAAGAACGAGTTCCTTCAATTTTTGTTCCATGCTCAGTCAAACGTGATCGACCAGCGATTATAGCATATCTGATTCCATTATCACCCTTCGTCTAGAAGTAATAGAAGCAAAAAAATTACTCACTTCCGGAACTACTTAAATCGAAATCACAGCCGATGTTTTTTTTTACAGAAAACGAACACGAACAAACCATTTTCCTCGCAATTTTTACCCAACAAGTACGAAAGTGGACGGGAGCAACGAAGAACAAATTAGATGTGCACGTGGCCAACAAAATTGAAAAACCACAAACGATGACGACAATGACTTGCTTTGTGCTGCTGGATTTGACAATTCTACAGTTTTCATTGTAAAAGAAAACACTTTTAAATGTTCACACTGAACCGAACTTTCAAATCACACGGAGAACTTTTGTTGTAGATAATTACTTTCAATTTAATGAAAAATAAACACTTGGCAGAAGTAACGTTCAAAACTTTTAATAAAACAAGATTTAATTTTTGTGTGCTGGAATAAAAAAAAAAACCTTATAGTATTCATTATTAGGGTTTAAGAAAAAAATCTTGTGGTAAAAACTACCATTTCACCCAACTACGCCTATATTTAAAACTACCATGAAATTTCAGTCAAATTTACTATGTTTATGGTAAAACCTTCAAAGTTTGTGGTAAATTTGACAGACCTCATATTGATATCAAGTGTACCATGGTTGATCTAATCACAGGCATGGTAAAATCAAACGCATTTATAGTCAGGTGAAAATTGTTGGTGCTTGCGCTCAAATTAAACCTCGAAATGGTAGTTTCTACTGCGGTTTTTCTTTGCGTGTAGGCCTTCTTGGCGAATGGAGGTTGTTCATTGAAATCAGGGGCCTGGCAACCCTATCCTCTTTACTACACAGAAGAAAAAAAGTACCCATTTGAGCAGTTGCGTGTGGGAAGCCAATTTTGGGTATAGTAGTGTTAACCGACCCGTTGGGTATAAAAAACTTACTTTTGGGTAGAATTTACCCAAAAGTTAGTTATTTATACACAACGGGTACGTTAACACAACTATACCCAAAATTGGCTTCCCATACGCAACTGCTGAAATGGGTACTTTTTTTCTTCCGTGTAGCGTTTGACAGTATGCAACATATCACAGGCCTTATTTGAATACACTCCCGCTTAACTTTACTCAATTTTTGAGTACAATTGTATGCTATCTCTTTTGACGTAGACTACGTCTTACGGCAAGGGTAGGGTGTCAAATGAAAATCTAAAATTTTGCGACCGTCACGAAAAACCGTACGTTTTGTACGCGAATAACTCAAATAATCCACGATAGATTTACATGATTTCTTCTTCAATCGGTCGGAAATTTTACCGCGCTCCAATTCAATTGTCAAACATTTTTCTCAATCAATAGTAAACTATTGAAAATAACGCAAATATAAGGTGATGTCTTATAATGTCATTTTGCAGAGTAAATTTACCAAATTCCCTATCACAGATTTCAAATCGAAGCAAGGAACGTCTTGTATCATCTTCTTCTTCTTTGTGTTAGAGAAAGACTTTAACCAATCATATCATTTGTCTCCCCATGTACGTCTCGCATGCAGCTGAGAACGGCATAGAAGGCACACTTAGCAAAATTAAAATTTTTCCTCAGTCGTTAGGCAGCATTGAAGCTGTGCGGAGCTGGTCGCAGGGAGCTGGTCGCTGGTAGCTGGTCGCTGGGAGCTGGTCGCAGGGAGCTGGTCGCAGGGAGCTGCCTCAAGGCTCCACCAAACTGCAGCGTTTTCGAAGTCGCGGCGAAACAATCGCCACGAAGAGGTAAGGTGGCGGCTTGCACAAAACCGACGAGATTGTGCGCCCTCATAATCCGCCAATTTGCCTCATCGCGACGATCGCTGTTTGGGAGAGCCTTGCTACTTACCCCCACCAGCTGCTACGTGACCACCAGCTGCCTCTGCACCAGCTCCGCTGCCGCACAAATGAAGGCTCCACCAAACTGCAGCAATTTTTAGCCACCGCGGCAGCGAAATCGCGGTGGATAAATCGCCGCTGTGAGATTACATGGCGGCTCATGGGAGCGCACAAACCAACGCGATTAAAAACGCATCGCGTCGGTTTGTGCGCTCCCATAGCTGCCATGTAATCTCACAGCGGCGATTTTTCCACCGCGATTTCGCTGCCGCGGTGGCTAAAAATTGCTGCAGTTTGGTGGAGCCTTCATTTGTACGGCAGCGGAGCTGGTGCAGAGGCAGCTGGTGGTCACGTAGCAGCTGGTGAGGGTAAGCAGCAAGGCTCTCCCAAACAGCGATCGTCGCGATGAGGCAAAATGGTGGATTATGAGGGCGCACAATTGCGTCGGTTTTGTGCAAGCCGCCATCTTACCTCATCGTGAGGATTGTTTCGCCGCAACTTCGAAAACGCTGCTGTTTGGGGAAAGCGTCCTTGGGGGCGAGTAGCAGTCAGCAGTAGGTGGAAATAATCTGTCCTTTTGAGGACAATAAATTCAAATAAAAGAGTTGATTATTCAAGAATGAACTAATCTTAAATTAAGTTCGGTGCCGTCGGTAAAAATTTCACCCAGCTGGTTGGCGCTATCCATTAATTGATAATCTGTCCTTTTGAGGACAACCAATTTAATCAAAAGAGTTGTTTATAAAAGAATTAAACTTTTATTTCGTTGGGTTTGTGCGCCAAATATGGTGCCAATTCGTTCGCCGCAACTGCAAAAACGCCTGCATGGAGGGCGAGCAGTCGGGAAAATTTTGGCTGGTTGGCGCAACCCGCGAAGAATCAATAAATCAATAAATGCTACCAGATACAAATCCATCTTTGCTACTGTCAATTTAAAATTCTCAGCTTGAGAGTTTGTTTGATTGAGATTTTCGTTTCAAATTGTCGATTGGCAGCCAGTGGTATTAGCAAAACTTGTTTTCCCTTCGTCGCAGCGGATTCACCTTAAATCAATTTAACAAAGAGCATGTCATCATAGCAATTGAATATCTCTCTATGTTATTGCTCCCTGTCTTAATAAATTTTAACATAGTATTAATTGTATTCTGGTGATGACATGCGCCGCGTGCTTATACATCATATGAACCTTCAAATGATATCGATACAACTAAAGCGCTGAACATGTTTTAATGCGTGATTATTTTCTCAGGTGTTTATTTTATATTTATAAGAAATTATCATATATTAACCAACCTTTTCTCCCATACCCATTGCAAAGAATAATGATATTTTATAAAACTCACTCTCTTTCTTCTGCGAGATCAAATATATTTATATATATTTCGATTTCCTTAACGTTTAAGCCATAATGAATTCCCTAATTTACCTGATATTCACATAGAAACATGAATAATAATTTCACAAGAAAACCATAGACCATATTTTAGGAACGCATTTAACCATATATTCCCAACTATGGCCAAATGTATTCATCACATAGTAAAATGTAGATTATAAAAGTTTTCAATGGAAAAGTAAGAGTGAGCGGTTGTGTATTTTTCGAAGGGCTTATTCATACCAATACCTATATAACTTAATGAATATAGTGGGAATTTTAATGTTTTGAAATGGAATGGCCGATTGATCACATCAGAAAGTCATTTAGATGTTATAAAGTAGCTTTATATTCCGTATAGTATACCGAATATAGCCGAATGCCCGAAGCGATAATATAAATAAATGCCCGGAGCGATGAAATAAACAAACTTTACTGAAATTCGTTCGAACAAGTATCTTTAATGATATCCTTCGAAAGTTTTCGACTCAATTATGTTAGTTGGTGACTTTTCATTGTCCAGTACAGCAAACGCCTTATTAAGCATGTCTTAGCAAAGGTATAACTAGTTGAATATCGTTACTAGCTAAATTATTGTATGAGTTATAGTTAAAACTGTAATCGTGCGCTACATAATCGACAGAGCCAAGGGAGATGTACCCTATATACTTATATATAACCTTACAACAACTGCAAGATAATTTTTGTTATATTCTGTTTGATAAAACTTCCTAAACTTTGATCATTTTAGGAGACGCTTACACATTTGAAAATGTTGCAATTGTTTATTGTGTTTTCATAACAATCACTAAACCTGCCGGATATTTTCTAATAACGAATTTTATCGTAATTTGAATTCTAGAGTATTTCAATGTTTATTATTACCCTTGAAATACAGAATTGCTAAAATTGCCTAAATTCTAATTCTTTGAATCTTTGAAGGTGAATTATGCAAAGGCATACTACAACTCAGATTGTATACAAATGATCCGAATGGTATGGCATTTAAATGGTGAATGTTGAAAAGGAGTCAAGGAATCAGTCAAAATATATGTTTGTATGTGCGTATTATAGAATTTCCTCCGCTGCCTGTCGTTACTGAAATCCCCCAAACGAAGCAAAACTTTGTTGATGGTTCCGGCGATGGTGAGAATTCCAAGATGCAGGCCATTCAGGCACAGTATGATATACGAATAAACATTTAGTAATGTTAAGTGATTATGATTATTAGAATGAGCAAAACTATCATTAATTAAATAATTTTATATTCTCTAACAGATCCTTAACTATCTTCTAGGCCTTAAAGATAGTCCATCGTAAAACGTGCAACCGTGACCGTGTCATCATTTAAACCAAAAGGCCCTTTTCAGGGCCACCAAAGAGTTATAAAGAGTGTACAAGAGAATTTTCCTACTACTGACTTCATAAAACTTCAGGGCCACTAAATAATATCTCAAGAGCGTACAATAGAATTTTCTTACTTTCTGGCTTCAAAACGCTGGTCTAATGTCCCATAAGAGCAGCACCCGTCATGTTGTGACTTAAACTGCTTCTATCGGTAAGGGTAAGCGACCGGCACCAATAATTGAAACCCTTTTAACGCTAATAATAACCACACAGAATTTTTTTGCACGCATTTCACGTTATATTCCCAACTATGGCCTAATGTATTCATTACATAGTAAAATGTAGAATATAAAAGTTTTCAATGGAAAAGTAAGAGTGAGCGGTTGTGTATTTTTCAAAGGGCTCATTCAAACCAACACCTATATAACTAAATGAATATAGTGGGAATTTTAATGTTTTGAAATGGAATGGCCGATTGATCACATCAGAAAGTCATTTAGATGTTATAAAGAAGCTTTATATTTCGTATAGTATACCGAATATAGCTGAATGCCCAATGCAATAATATAAATAAATGCCCGGAGCAATGAAATAAATAAACTTTAATGAAATTCGTTCGAACAAGAATCCTTAATGATATCCATATCCATCAAAAGTTTTCGACTCAATAATGTAAGTTGGTGACTTTTCATGGTCCAGTACAGAAAACGCCTTGTTAAGCATGTCTTAGCAAAGGTATAACTAGTTGAATATCGTTTCTAGCTGAATTATTGTATGAGTTATAGTTAAAATTGTAATCGTGCGCTACATAATCGACTGAGTCAAAGAACATGTACCCTATATAACCTTACAACAACTGCAAAAATATTTTTTTGTTATTTTCTGTTTGATAAAACTTCCTGAATTTTGAACATTTTTAGAGACGCTTACACATCTGAAAATGTTGCAATTGATTATTGTGTTTTCATAGCAATCACTAAACCAGTCAGATATCTTCTGATAACGAATTTTATCGTTATTTGAATTCTAGAGTATTTCAATGTTTATTATTACCCTTGAAATCTAGAACTGTAAAATTGCATAAATTGCAAATCTTTGATTCTTTCAAGTTGAATTATGCAAAGGCATACTACAACTCAGATTGTATACAAATAATCCGAATTGTATGGTACTTAAATGGTGAATGTTGAAAAGGAGACAAGGTATCAGTCAAAATATATGTTTGTATTTCAGGGCCACCAAAGAGTTATAAAGAGTGTACAAGAGAATTTTCCCACATACTGACTTCATAAAACCAAACGGCCCTTTTCACGACCACCAAATAATATCTCTAGAGCGTACAAAAGAATTTTCTTACATACTGGCTTCAAAACGTGTTAATGTCCCATAAGAGCCGCACCCGTCATATTGTGACTTAAACTGCTTCTATCGGTAAGGGTAAGTGACCGGCACGAATAATTGAAACCCTTTTCACGCTTATAATAGGCACACAGAATTTCCCTGACATTATTATGCATCATTCGGTTTAACGTAGTCTACGTCAACCGGTCGTGTCTTGTACACAACCTCACTGATTTTTCTCTCACGGAAATGTTACTCAATTTTCGTTAAAAAGTGGATCAACTCAATTTTTGAACATTTCTGTGAGAGAAAAAGAGATAGCATACAATTGTACTCAAAAGTTGAGTAAAGTGCTGCGGGAGTGTAAGGCCCGTCTGACGTTTAATACTACGGGTAAAGAACGCCAGCATTGTTTACAAACAATGAATCTTTTGACGTTTGGTTGTTCGAAATGTTGACCACACGGTCAATCTGAAGTATGCAATTATGACTTCAAAGTAGGCACTTTGCTTGAAGACTGGAATTATGCATAAAATGCTTAAGAAGGTTTTATGCAAAAATGCCTGAAAAGGTTATACGTCAAAGAGTGAATAGATTCTAAGCATTTTGCAGCATGTGAAAGAGATTAGGAACTATGCATTTTTTAAATGATTGTGTTTAGGAACTAGTCACTTTATGAAATAAAGATGATACAGAAAATTAGCGCCAATATCTCAAAAGTATGGATCTGCTTTTATCTTCTTCTAATAAACAACATTCCGTATCAATTTATCTCAAACCCCCGCACATGCAAGTAAAATACACCACGTAAAAACATGTTCTTGCAGGAATTGATGATTTACAGGAGAAAGTTTTCATTTCCGAGAAAGCGACGGTTGTAATATCAATAGCTGTAGATCAATCTAAATGATCTAATTAGCGTTTCGTAGCCTGTTCATGGTACTGGATTCAGGTATGGCTTGCAAGAACCCATTCTATTTATTTTCACTTCTTTTCGGCAAAGTCAATCAACTAGAACAAATGGATGCTTCCACTTTGATGATAGCCTTGTTTTGATGCATTTTTTCTATCACACTGGAATAAAAAGAGGACTTAAAAGTATTTTATTTTTTGGGATTGAAAAGTAGGTATTTTTTGACGTATGAAGGATTTTCATTGAAATGCATAGAATGTAGTAAAAAAATGAATACCTCAGAATTACCGTGTAGTCAAAAAATAACCGTGTACTCTGAAAAAAATTCTATCGTTATACCGACAATTAAATCATGGTCAAGATGACTATCGCATATAATGATTACAATAACCATAAACATGGTCGATCTCACCACTTCATGGTATTCTTGACTATGATAATGGTAGCAAGGACTATTCCGACATTAGGTCAAATGTTGGATCAACTATTTTTAATGGTCGTTTTTACCACGATCATATTCGGTTCAAAAGTACTATACTGCAATAGTCATCCTAACCTCCAATAATGGTAAAATTGACTATCAAATTTGTCTCTGTGTACAGCATTCCTTCGATTTAGTTAGGACCTAATACATTGTTTGTCTTGAATAATTGAAAGTCAATAAAAGAGACGCCCTTAGCGTCTGATATGTCAAAGTGAAGTTTCTGTCCACTTTGTTGATCTGCCAGTGTCAAGCGCAAAAAATCAAGCATAAACGGCATCCGCACGATTCTACCTCTCTTTTGTTCATAGCACACGGATTGACAGCTCGCGTTAGTTTATGGGTCGAAGGGGTGTAGAGAAAGGTGAAAACCCCCAACGAGAAGTGCGGGACGATGGAACAGAGCCCAGCAAGAAAGAAAAAAATAAGAAAATAAAATGGCGATCTTTGCGTGTTGTACATTTTCGTTCGGTGCGACTGTGAACGAAATTTTCGATTGAAAGCAGCTCGAGACAGCCCGTTATGTCCGATCCTACTGGTGCAAGAAGACCAGGTGCCTCCAAGGTTACTGTTATTTGAAAAATATTCCTCCAAGAAGCCTATCGAATGCAGGAATTCAAGTCGGGCTGATATTCCAAGTGGGAAAGTTTCATTTTTGCTGACGAGAGAAGTGATATTTTTTTTTTTGACGAGTGAGCGAACGACCCCCCAAATGAGAAAAAGAGGGTTCCATCAGTAGTGAGCGTGAATAGAGAAACAAGAAAACGAAGTGAAGGGGATCGCAGACGATTGAAGTGCAGCGACGGACGACGTGAAGGAGGGCCTTGAGTTTTTTTCGAGTGAAAATTGTCGCGAATAAAAACGGCTCACAAACATATTAATGACTGGCGGTGTTGAAAAATTTTAATCGGGGTTTCTGGTAAAATCTAGTGTGTTAGAAACGGGACCGAAGATTTGTGCACCCTTGTGCCTGAATCGAACAGTGAGTGCCGGAACAAACGGAAACAGTGGAATCAGTCGGATGGAGTAGTAAAGGTGTTTTTTTTTTATTGCTCCCCTCATCATGCATAGGAAGGGAGTGAGTGAGGACGAGCGTATGTGTGTGTACATTACACGTATCGGAAAGAGACGGGATTCTGAAGGTAGAGTGCTGAAGTTTTTGTTTTGAACTTTGGGGAGTATTTTGGAAGAAACCAAATTGTGAAAAGAAAAACAATCGCGATTGTTTATTAGCGAGTTGACAGGAGTTTTTTTTTGCTAATAGTGGATAGACAACAAAGGATTTTCCGATCGAGGATGTAAGACTTGGATCTTTTTATTTGGTAAGTCTCGGACGTTTTTCTGCTGCACAGTGTTGCCATATTTGGCAACTAGCGATATGCGAATCAAAATAACTGTATAGCTAGGTTTTATTAATGATTTTTTTATGAATGACCTATGATCGATCGAAGCTGACTCCTACGATCAAATCATAAACAATATTTTTATGTCACGTTTAATTCCGAGATGATATTGATTTTTTTCCCAAAATTATCGCTTAATTTTTAAAATAGACCTAAGTAACAATGACCGACTCTCTCCTCTCTCATTCTCTTTTGTTAATTATGGCGCTGTTATAAAACAATTCAAAGATTTCTTCCTACAGATCGAAATATGATAGTACTTGCCAGCATATTATTCAAATTGACCTATTATTTAAAGAGAAATAGAACGACGAGAGTCTTCCAGTGTTAATTAGTTTCTTTAGAAACATTGAGTATGTTTTCTTATAATGAGATTTACATCCGATGCTATGTCTGAACTGTGTAATTTAAAATAAAAATTTAATATATTTTTGTTTTGGCTATGCCGAAAGCAGAATTAAGTAAAACACCCCGAGCAGGAACGAATAACTTGATAACTGGCCTTGGTATTCAAGAGCTCAGATTAAGAGGTAAAATACCTGAGGATCAAACCATAAAATTGTTCCCACAATGTTATACGAATACCACATTGATGTAAGACAATACTAAAATAGTACCTCTCAGGTATTCCGAAATAACGAGTTTTGTTATTCGAGAGATATGCTTGCAATTCTTAGGTATTTCACCTCTTAATCTGAGCGCTCTAATACGAAGGCCAGTTATCAAGATCTAAATTAGTTATGCATATGTTTGTTTCTGCTCGGGATCACATTGAAATCCACCCCTCGACCAAAGGTCTACGACTGCAAATTCATTCACCAGGGTGCCTCCTGAATAGTGACGGATACATGGCGTCACACGGGTTTTTGCCTTCTCACATTCCAGGAAAATGCAGATATATCCGGTGGTGCAGGGGTTGCAAAAAATCACATTATTCGATTGACTTGCATTTCTCGGTCCGAGGTTGTTGTTGAATTGACTTAAGGCGATCCTTTCGCTCCAAGGAAATAAAGGTCAACCTTCCGCCGAGCATCGTCAATAAAAGTCGGGGTTCAAAGAAGACTTGGTTTCCAGCTAAAATGCGTCGTTGTATCTCTGTTGGGGTCTTTGTCAGCGGTCACAAATTAGCCCGGATAAATGAATTTGTCTAGAGAGCTTCTGTTTTTCACGTATTATGTTTTCGCCGCGTCAATGACAAGTAAAGACCACTTTTGTCTATCTCCGCTTTTTCAATCACACCTAAGCTATGTTGTACAGAAAACAAGAAATAACCCTGCCGTAACTCTATTCGAGATTCGAAAGTACTCGAGAGTTTTAACTAAATAAATCGGTCTGGATAAATTTCTAGAGTTAAGAAAAAAGTTTTTTGAATTTCCAAGACAAATAAAAAACAACATGGTCCAATGTATACAAAAAAATAAAACATATTTTTCTTAAATTCTATAATATTTCATCGATTGTTTCGTCATGATGAATGTTGTTGCAAGTTGTAATAATAAACTCTGGTAGCCTTAGAATACAGCGTTGGTTATGAAGGCACATTTCGGAACTACGAGACAACCTGATTCCGTGGTGATTCTTAAACTAGTTCAGCGAATTTGAGAAGTAACCTGTATGAGACCGAGGTTGATATTTCAGTTCAGTTCGATAAATATTTTAACCTATTAATAATAATAATTTCATATCTACTTTGGTCGTAAAACGAGTTTTACAAAACCCTGGTACCGCCTGTGTATATACCCAACCTCCAACTCCAAGAATCACAACGCTCTTCTGTTCTTTTGACTTGCATTCTTCTGCAACACTAGGCCGACAGGGTAAAACATAGAAAGAGAAAATTAGCATTTTATTTTACCATCGCTCCTCTTTTGCTCACATTCTTTTTCACTATTGCTCCTCCATATCCTCCTGGGTTTGTCGATTTCAGTCCAGTGTGCATGTAGATCAATTGTAGACATAAATTATGAAGCTTTTTTTTATAAGTTCGGGTCGGGATGCTCTTTCAAAGTGATAGTACGACATACAAAAATTATTTGGTATACCAGTTAGGTTGAGAGATCCAATTGGATATCATCTGTACATTGAGCGTACTTCAAATGATTACTCTTAGATGTGACAGTGAAAAATTCACAATAATTTACCGCCCATAAAGCTGATACTGTACAGTAGGGTGTCTGACCCGGTTCTTGGTATATAAGTACAACTAGAATTTAGTCCCATTTTCTAAAATAAATCTTAACGAAAAATAAATCTGATACTGAGGAACTTATTTACATTTATAAACGTATGTTGAGATGTGAACGTTTGTGAAACAGATAATTGTCACCCCCAACGCCCCTCGGTTATATGATCTGATTGCGATGGGTGGGCCTACGCCAACAGCACTGAAATGGCAACCAAAGACATATTCTATCGTGGTGGTATCACATGATGACTATTTTTATTTAATGTCGCGTCACATATCTGGCATTGATGCACTGATTTTACAGATGTAATCCAACGGAGCCTTGAATGCAGTTGCAGATTGGTGGGATCCTTTCTTGAGTGATAATGATGTGGGATTTCCTCTTGACTGCAACACCTTTCTTATGAGGTCCCTGAGATGATGATCCTTAGCCACGCTTTAATCTAAATCTAGGTCAAGATTATCGACATTCGTTGGGAATCGACAGTTGGCTTCACAGCGAAGAAGTTTTATTTAAACTAGGACAGTGGCATCAGTCTTCTTTGGTTATGTTTCATTTCAAAATGCCGTAATAAAAATACCACACATTGTAACAATGGTATACAGACAATTTTATCACGGTTACATTCTCGATAATTTTATAATAATAGATAAAGCATAGACGTGATAAGGTTTGCCTTTGCCACCGAAAAGCGATTAGCTGACCACGGCTCAAATAATTATTGTTAGGCTGCACATGCATTGAAGCAATTAAACGACTTAGATAAAAATATTAGACAAATAAAAATGAGACAATGAATTGACAAGTAAACGCAAAGTTTTCTACAATGACTATAGAATTTTATTGAATAAGACAAAAACTGACTAAGTCGGACACAGTGATAGGTGATTTAAACGAGGTAAAACGAGGTATGCATCGACGATTTTCAGAGCACATATGAACTAGACACCATTTAACTAAATTATAAACGACTGGAGGAGTTACGAAACGCCCTCTTGAACGTATCACTGACTGACTTATTAAATTATATGAAGAAACTCAATGCCATCCCAAACTCTTTTAAAGGAAACTTCTCTCTCATGAGTCTCATCAGTAAACCATAACAGTTATATTGACATAATGAAAACTTATTTTCGATTCGAGAAAATTGTATCAAAAGACTCTCAGAGCACATCATTGACACTTCAACGAACTAAACTACAAAAGACTGAAGAAATTACGAACATAAGAAAAACGCCTTATTAAACTTGTAAACGTTACACTGACAAATTAAATAACATAAAACAAAAAGACGAAACGACACTTAACATAACAGTGGATATGAACATGATAGATAGAAAGGGAACGTAAACTTGAACATGTAATACCTTTTGAGGCAGTTACAACAGCGTCTCTGTTCCTTGCACGGCTGGTGAAATGATTCAAAACGAGTTAAGCTATAACATTCTAACGCACAAGGAAAAATGCAATAACTTCTTATTCTTCGTTCGAGAAAACTGCTTCGGTAGACGCTCATAAATGACACAACAACGGACTAAACTACAAAAGACTGTAGAAATTATGAAACGCCTTATTAAACCTATAAACGTAACACTGACTAACAAAATAACAAACAGATAAACAATTGAAGAAACAGACGAAATGATTCTAAATTATCAAACGTGGCTCCTATCGAGTAATTTACAACAGTGTCTTCTTGGACGACATGTTCCGTGTACGGCTGGCAAAATGATTCAAAAGGATTTACGCGACGATATCTTCAAAGAGCTGGCGGTTTCTACTCTTTTCAGAGTCCTTCTAAACGTATGTTGAGATTCTGTGTGAAGTAAAAAATTGTTGAGATAAGTTCAAGCTCCTTTCTTATTGGAAAACACATTGAAATGAATGGAGGAGCAACATTGGCCTTTCAAAGTTAGGAAAAATCGTGATTCGACAGGAGCACAATTTTCAAAACAAAGGAAGTAAACATTCATGGATTTCACGCTTTAAGATACCGTATGTCAGGATCAATTTCCGATTAGAGAGAACATGCAAAATGTAAAGGAAATGTTTGTTCAATGCAAGGTATAATTATTACCACTAAACAATGAGTTTCGAAATTTTTGTCCTGATTGTGCTTTAATTGTATTCATTAAATATCGTTTTCGCGGAGGGCTTAGTGTTATTTTATTTTATGATTTATGAACATGCCAAAAATAGGCGAATAGTGTTAGGCTTTTTGACGTTTAATCACCTTTCCCTTTCTGGCACATGAGAGAAATAAAGGTTTGTTTTCCGCCAAATGATTTTCGTTCTTACTTGCACGTCATTAAGTCTAATAGTACAATACTTTTTTTCAAGTATTTGTGAGGCTAACATTTAAAATGGTGTAATCAAACATAAGGAATTTGAAAACAAATTTAGTTTTCATCTTGCTGTAATCTTGAGTTCATAGTTCTTTGAGAAAAGTAGTGTTGTTTCCATTGTATTGACAGATCTTCCAGGAATATTCATTTTCCTTTCAACGGGAACAAATGTACAGCAAATTTAGATTTAAATTTTCTCTCACTGATAACAGGATCAGTTTTAAATTTGATGTCACAGGAAAAAATGTTTGCTGTCAATTCATTTTCTGCAACATCATAACATCATATTAAGGGTCCTACATCGTTGAAGCATTAAAATAAAAAGGAATCTCTTGCGTAATAATTTCACTCCACTTCAATTAGCTTTTATGTAGCGAATAAATCTTACTTTCACGGATTCACTACCAATTCACTTCCTGACAAACGTGAGTTAGCTTAAATTCATTTGCAATATAGCCACCGTCGAAAGCGTTTCAATTGAAATTCAAGCTTGCTTCAAACGACTGCGGTGACTTATTGAAATTGCATGTGTTGCTTTGCGCTGGAGCTGTTAACACAACAGGAATCGTGTGAAAGCAACTTAAATATCAGCAATTTCATTTATCATTTCTTAAAATGGTTGATTCATGTTTTCGGTGCTACAATTACTTTATCTGGTGGCACTGTTTCTAGTCTTAAAAATAATGAATACCTCAGAAATGAATATGAATCCGCACGTATTGGATGAATTTCGATTGTCCTGCTTCATACTACTTGGGCACCAAGGGCTAAAATAAATACCGATGAAAGATAAGCATAGTCGAAAAGGTTTGTTTGAAGATTGTTTTGGTGAAGCTGACTAAGAAGTGGCTGTCAAAAGAAAATAATGTGTTTCAATTGAAAGGGATAAATGTTAAGTTCATCGTTCCACGACGATTTTCAATTGAAAGTGAAATTGTTCAACCCTGATCATATTTACTTTTCTATTTGATCTCAGACTAGCTTTGTTCTCTGTCTGTATCCTAGATTGAATTGAATGTATACGTTAATTTGTAAATTAGGATTTGAAATCCTACTTGCAATATTAAAATCATCATTTCACTTTTGTTTACATTCTGCATGTTCGCCCTAATCGTGAATTGCTCCGGATGTAAATGTTAAGTTAAGTTGATAATGATTAATTTAGCTTTTTCGGCACGATGGGCCAACAATTGTGGTTAGGCCAATTTTGTTCTCCAATCTAAAGGATAGCTTTAATTTTTGTTTGTGCACGTTTAGAAAACTGCCTCTTAATGATGATAACATCTAGGTTTTTTTTTTTCATTAGGGCGAATCTAACATTGCGAGACTCTCTTTGACTGCTTTCTCTTTCATTCATATTCCAATCACCTTTACGTTTTTCATTCTACTATTTGTTGAGTATGCTAGTCAGCACTGTTGTGTTTCGATCTGTACTAAAGAATGCCTCGAAAGTGTTATAATGGCGCTGAAATGAATGAAAAAGAGTGAAAAAATCGAGAAATCTATTCTATCCTAGGTCTAGCACATCAAAAAGCAATGTTTGTTGTTACAGTTTTTGCGGTGTTACACTAAAAGTAATCGACAGCTCAACATAATTTGTTTGTAAACAAAGACGTGCCTGACAGCACTCGATTTCTTCTTCTGACGGTGTAATGACCGAAAAGTAAACAACTCCCCAAACAAGTATCTCATTAACTCATTATTAACGACCTTTTGATAAATTAAGTGCAAAATATGTCTTATAACAATAATTAATCATTAAACCAGCTCCTTCTAATATTATACTAAATTGTTCTTCTGATACGATAGATACTAAATGTGACTCCTAACAAAGAAGCAACCATTTCATTATTATGCCAAGAGATATATGTAACCAACGTCGAACCAAACTTTTCTTCCAACACTGAGTCTGACCCCTTTTTTGTCTTCTGTTCTCGATTCATTTTTTTTCTTCAATACAGGCAGTCGGTGTTGACAGTTCATTCAAAGTCGCTGCAGCAGCACTAGTGCATCAAACAACTGGCGGCTGGTGTGTGCGCAGAGCAGCAGAACTTTGGAACTACCCTGCGGAGAAGAAGAAGAAGAAAGAAGCCAAATTTACCTACCTATAGATGTAACGCCAGAAGCAAATGCACCAACAACAGAAGCAACATATATATATATATATATACCTATTAAAAGCAAGAAGTCACGAAACAGTTTAAGAGAAGTGCGCGCGCGCGTCATCGTCAATTTGAAATCCTCTTCGTTCGCTTCCCTTTCCGTTTGGTGGCAGCAGCACGACAGGACCCTAAAAAAACAACTGCGATCTCGTCGTCGTCGCTCTCCGTCATTTGTGACCGTGAATCAATCATCAAATAAACACCAGGAGTAATAAGAATAGGAAAAAAACACACACGTCGTGTGTTGGTGTTGGGTGAAGAAATGTGTTGGTGAAGGAGATAACAGCTATAAGCAAGAAATTAAATCAGTTTGGACCAATGCGAGAGAGAAGGTGTGCAAAAGTAGAAAGTTTGTTTTTCGCTTTCAGCTCTACTGATTAAGGTGAACATCTCACGTATGTAGATTAGATAATATCGAGGAATTAAGAAAAAAATCTACCTTATCGCAATAAAGGCAATCTAAGTGCTCGATATTTTTTCCGAAAAAGTGTGATTTGTGGAAATTAGGTGTAGCATTAAGTTGTTCGCATATCTAGAAGAAGATAAGTCCCGTGCGCCGGTAGTTTTGCTTCCAAGTGAATAGTATAAAGATATGATAAATGAATATAATCAAGATATAATAATTAAAGCTGTTTGGAAGGAATAAAGAAAAACCTCAAGAAGAATAGAAAAAAATCGTAGAAAAGTGGTGAGATTTACGGCAATCGATTTGCACGAAACGTGACTAATGGCTTGAATGAGCTCTCGCTTTTTTTTGTGTTGTTTCGACATATCTATCTGCGCACACAAACACCTACTAGCACATACAAACACGTGTTCGTGCGTGTGTATTTATTTCCTGTGAAGAATGATTGCATGATGATGCGCAACGACAGTATGTGTGAGGTGGAGAAGAAACCGACCCAAACACACTGAGAGACAGTGGCAGCGGCAATAACAAATCGTCACACACATTATAGCTGTTGTTATTATTATTATTACTATCATCACTGAACTGGAATCGACCTGCAGACAAACCCAGGAGGATTTGGAGGAGCAATAGTGAACAAAAATGTGAGCAAAAGCGAGCGATGGTAAAATGAAACGCTAATTTTCTTTCTATATTTTACCCTGTCGGCCAAGTGCTGCACAAGAATGCTAAGTCAAAAGAACAGCAGAGCGAGACACACGGGGCATTGTTGCGTTGTGTTTCTTGCAGTTGGAGGTTGGGTATATGTTGGAAGCGGGGTACACAGGCGGCACCAGGGTTTTGTGAAACTCGTTTCAGACAAAAACACATATGAAATTGTTATTATTATTATTATTATTATTAGGTTAAAAGATTGATCGATTTAATTTAGCTGTGCGACAAATTAGCATTGATTTGTTGCCCAACACTCCTCAATGTTTCTTTGTCAGTCAACGAACAACATTTGTTCCTGACATTTATTCGAAAATTGATCTTGTGTGAAAACTTGTAGCTTAGAAAAACGTATAATAATTCAGGTGAACATTTTCAAAGTAGGTTGATATGTCGCATAATTAGACCAATTCTAAGGGTTTTTTTTTCATCAGGGCGAATCTAACTTCGAGAGACTTTTTGATAACTTTCTCTTTCATTCATATTCCAATCATTTTTACGTTTTTCATTCTACTATTTATATTGTATGCTAGCCAGCACTGCTGTGTTTCGATCTGTACTAAAGGATTCCTCGAAAGTTTTATAACGGCGCTGTAATAAACGAAAGAGGGCGAGACTGGAGAGAATCTCTCAATGTTAGATTCGCCGTAATGAAAAAAACCCAAGAATTGTTTGAGCGAACACAATTTCAAACTGCAGTTCAAATATCCCTTATCGAATAACTGGTAGGCTACTCCAAATATTTGCATAGTTATCAAATATGTGCAAATTATGAAATGTTTGCTTTTCTGTGCTTAAAATTCGATTGAACCTGATTGTGTACAACTAGTTTTAAATTAGTATGGGATACCTATTGTTTTGTTTGGCTCTAAATTAGTCTGTTATTACTGTACTCGGCTTAACAAATAGACAATTTCCTCAGCAGCAGCTTTGCATGAAATTTATTTTCGAATTTATGTGCCGAACACAAGCTGTTAATCATTCAAGTCGCTAGCGACTTATAATTAAACTCTATTAACGGTCTTAGCCGTCATCAGACAACAGCAAACAAAAAAAAAAAACTATTAACTGCTCAGCAAGTCAGATTAGTGTTTCTGGCACGAGCACAAAAACTCGCAAACTGTACATAGTAATGTAGCTGCCCAAGCAGCTGTTTGATTACGCCTATCAATGTCTTAAATAATTATTTACTTTTTCATATGACGTTTGGTTGAAAAACAATTTTGAGCAAAGTTGTACAGAAAACTTGCCACAAGAATAGCTATTCAGTATGTAAAAAAAAGTGTATCCATCCCTTAAATTCCTGGTGCGTAAAAGTATTATTAATACTGAAGAACATTCTGTCAGAAAAATTCGGGGAAAGGCAAGAAGACAGTGACCGAAAGTTTGCTTTCTTTATAGTCATTTTCATGTAAACTTCAAATAGTATGCGCTCAACTTTCAAGAGGTGGTTTAGGGCGCCATGTAGAAGCCTGTAAGCGCACAGGTCCGAAAATTTCAAATACATCAATCAAATTAATATTGTTAATGTTTACTGTGCATTAAGAATTGATTAGAAAATACCGAACAGCACCTAGGCGAATTCGAGTTGAAGTTTTACGATATTATAAGATTTTTTAGTGAGATTTGGTGGCACTTCCGCCATAGTAGATCATTTTATTTGCGTTGTGGGCAATAGGAGGCTCTCGCAACAACTTTTGCAATTCGTCTGGCCCAAGTTTTTTGGCCATAGAGGACTACCGGTCTAATCAATGACTTATAGACGAATTTGCTATAGACTTTATTCAATCTTAGCATCTAAGAAGCATCCGTGAACTCGTTTATCGCCTCAATTTCATTGTCGCCAATCTGAACTCGGGTTTGTAAGCTAACATCGTCTTCTCGGGAATATATTCCTTTAATGTATTCTCCAAAAGAATAATAATTTCGATCATTTTAGATTTCATTGATTATCAAAAGTGTACCGTCTAGCAGTGTAGGGCCTACGTTGTGTTTTCTTTTTCCGTTTCCAATCTGACGGTTTTCGAATTGTTAAGATTTCATGGTTTGAATATGGCTAGACGAATATAATGGTTTGAATATGGCGACACCAAAATGGCTATGGTATGACTCGAACCGCGTTTGCTAGCAGCTCCTTTTTTGCGCTTGTATTAGTGTACGCACAGCTTGCATCTGTCAGTTATAGGGTTCAGTTTCCTTAAGCTAGCTACATTATATCGTACAGCAAAATCCTAGAAAAATTTGCTTTTCTCGGTTTGCCATAACGACGTACGCGGCCATAAAATTGCAACTTATCTTATATTGTAACTAACACGTCAATCAAGCTTTGCTTATTTATCATTCATTTAAATATACTAGAAATAATAGAAGTTAAGAAAAGTAAGGAACACGAATTTTTGATGAATATTCATGTCAGAATCTTAAAATATGATTGTGGACGTGAATTTTCATCCGCAAAAAAAGTACTCGATCACTCAGTTAAACAGTTTTTTCGTCACTTTCTACCAACAGTTTTAGAAAATTGGTCCAACAGTTCGAAAATTGTTTCTGAAACCCATCAATAAGGGCAGCTTTTCTTGGATTTCTAAATGCAAAAATCTCACTGATGGCAGCTGCTTATCTAAGCGATAAATTAAACGTCTCTTCTTAGAAAATCTTGAATAAGATGCAAAATTGTTCAACAAAAGATCCTTCTACGAGTTAATTTGGTGAAACATTTTTTGGCAAAACTTCTCACTCACCTACACACTTAAAAATTATTCACGGGCTCGGTTAAACATTTAGCTGAATTCACTCGGCTTTTTTGTATTTAACTGATAACTCGGCACAAAATCGAATAATGCTGAGTCTCAGCATCACCTAAAACTGAAATATCGGGTAACATCATTATTAAGCTGATTCTCGGCATCACTAAGAGCCGAGCACAAACGTTAACCAAAATTCAACCAACCTCAGTTGCTTACCATGCCGAAATATCGGTTTAGCAGTGGTGTAAGCCGAGGTTCGGCTTTTCTTTTTATCTGTCAACCGCCATGCGCCATATTGTTTTCATTCACAAGTGGAGTAAGTCGCATTTTGTTTGTGGAGCGGTGAAAAGAACGTACATTTTTTGGCACTACATCAATTATACTGGTAAAACCTCTTCAATAATTCTACGCCAATTCACCGGGTTCATGGCTGCTTCTCTCCATCCTCGGTTCCGCCCTCGCTCTCCAAGTCTTGGCTTACATGATGCGTCCATCTAGCTCGCTGTACTCCACGCCTTCTTGTTTCAGCCAGCCAGCGAATTTTACGCAAAACACCATCTATGCAGGGTTTTGCCTATGGGCATGCACACTTAGTGTAAATCTTATCCAAAATTTCGAGTATTTACACACAATTTAACCGAAATCTCGGTAACCCTCATTTTTGTTTGTTTTGAATTTTAACCGGTACATCAGTTTGCTCATGCCGAGATTTCCAGCTAACGAAATGAGTTTTCAGTTTGATCCAAACCGAGATTATCGGGTAACATAATAAAGCCGAGATCGAAACCGAGAGGTCGGCTGTGCGGATCTCGGTTTCAGAAAGCCGAAACTCGGCATAAAATTCTAAGTGTGTACGAAGTCAACACAGCTTCCTAATATCTTAGAACGTCGACGATCTTTCAGTTCCCAGAACTCTAACGGATTTCAGGACAGTTTGGTGGGTTCATGTTTTTCGGTACAAAATCCACAGAATTCGTTGCATACCATTCCTGAACAAGACATTGGTTTTTGACCGGTTGGTTTTTGTATATCACACCATTTATGGTGCCTTTGGTTACGAATGGTTTATTCAGTTTACCACAATTGCATATGGCCGGTTACTTCCTAGTGAATTTCCACAACTTCTTCCGTTTGAAACGGTTATCCACAAGAAACTTTTTCTTACCCGGTTTTCCTGTCCCGATAACTGCTTGAAACATGTTTTAACAGCTTGAAATTCGTTCATCAATGACGTAGGACCGGTATTTCGTTAGCAGCTTCGTGTAGAGTGTTCGGACATGTGTTTTGGCAACACTCTACTGGTGTCCCGAATTGAAAAGTTCTGCACCTTGTACGTTTGCAATCAGGATCGTTTCTTGATCCGCTGAACGATTTTTTGCGAAACGTCAAGTTTGTTTGTCAACTCGCTCGTCAAAATGTTCGGTTTCCACTTGAAATAAGCTCTCGGTGCTCTCTAATTTGTGTTTGTCCGCATTGTTCCCGGTTTTCGTACAGCTCTTGGTTCATGGTTGCTGTTATCCGTTCCGCAATCTTGGGAGGTCTCTTGAGACAGTCGAATTATGTATATTCGTCAGTTTTCCCAAGGCGCGATGTGACAACCCCAGAGTTAAGCATATGGGTGAACAAATTACTTTCGCGAACGGTTTGCTGTTTTTTTTTTATCTTGACCGGTATCTCACGGAAAACTGCAGTACAGAGCGGATTCAATCAACACACTCTAAAGAGTAACTTGGCAAACTTTGGTTAATTTCATTCAAGTATGAACAAAGTTACACAAGTTTTAAGGTATCGCAATAATTATCGATTTATTCTTCAAATCAGCCTTCTATGGAAAGGAGCTAGTGGAATAAATTTTTTTTACCAATTTTAATCCTTCAACCGTTGAAGCGACCAAAAAAACCAAAACGTCAGCAACCTGAGTAATCCATATCAGTAACATCACAACATCATATTTAGTTATCTGTTTGAGCTCAGACTCTATTCGAGTTGCTAATCCTGTTCAGGCTGCTGTCCTTTTATTTCTAGCATTGATAATATACATGAAAAAAAACAAAGAAAAAGAACAAACACTTGCTTCTCTCCCATTCAACGATCCCTAGTACCACCCCTGTGATTTGCCAGACAAGATGGAACATGTAGAAATTTAGCCTGTGGCGTTCTATTTGCGATGGATGGCTTGCCTGCCACCCGGTTCATACCACCTACCATAGAGCGCTGGAACAAGCGTGTGAGCGAGGAGGAGGGGTCTGTCCGCTTATTTTCATTCTTCATTCTTGGAAATATATGGACAATTATCATAATTTGACAGATATAAAACCTTTTCTTGAAGCGAAGGTAAACACACTACGTTTGATCCCATCAGATGTGCTGTTGCTGCTACCTCTGGCTTCCATTGCAGGGAATACCATTCGTCATGTTTATGTTGATGGTGGATTCACCAGTCTCCAGAGTTACCAGATGCGATGGATTCCGGACGTAACATATGCGATGCTACAGGTAGGGCTGTAATGAATATGAATGAGCTTAATTCATTCATTGCGCTCGTTGACTAGGATGCCCCAAAACGTTGTTGCTCAATCATAACGATTATCGATGTCATTTTAGACCGGATCTTATGTAACAGGTCTTCATACTGTATACCGCTGCTCACTGTAAGGTCCAGAACAGTTGACGCCATATTCTGAAAAACACATTTCATTTGTCGTCTGCTTTTTGCTGCCGCCCGTCCTCGACGGTCGGGTGCTTACGACTGTCTGCCCTGGAGTGGAATGATTTATTTCTTGATTAATGGATCTTGATATCGACTTTCTCGCGGCCACTCGCCTCTGCTCTTCCATTGTCATCGGGGGCAGCTCCAACAGCCTTACGCGTGCGAATCGAAGCGGATGGGGGTGTAGATCGATGTTGGTGATTTATCGGAAGAGACCGAATAATTATTTAAAGGATTAAAATGTTGTGCCCCTCCTCTGAAGAGATTGGCTAAATTTTGTGACAGACCTTGGAAAGCCTAGAGTTTAGTAGGATTTTCTTTTAAGTAGACAATTTAAGTAGTAATTATCGTCACCGAAATCCAGAGTTACGCAGAAAGCAAATGACTTTTCAAATGACAGTGGTTAATCTAGTCATAAAGCTATTTTCTTGCTGGATCAATGTATAAGAGGAATTTATGTTTGTTGTTGAAATAACTGCTTTCATCTCTCCAATGTTTTTTTTTAAATTTTCGATGGCTGCAGATAAAGCTACCAGAGACAACCTCTTTCGTCTGTTAGTGCTCCATTATTTCAGAATTTCTTATTAGATTTCTATTGATTTTGTTCTTGTTTTAGTATACATTAGAAAATTCTCCTGGCTCCTTGCTGGCTCTTCGAGCAAATCTTTTATGTTAAGGAACATTTTGTGCATTTGTTAAAAACTTATCCTGACTCTGGAAAAAAATCCTGAAACAAATCTTTTTAACACCTTCAAGTTTCAAAATTTATTTTAATGTGAATTTAAGAAATGTACATACACATGCACCACTTGTGCTCGCGAACCTCCTCCGGAAAAAAAAACTTTGTAATTCAAAAAACAAACTACAGTGAACATGTTTTAAAATCGCTTCAATTTCACCAAGTTTATCACAAAAATACTAAGTGGGTTGGTTCAAGATTGATTAAGATTTGTGCCTTTGGAGACGTGAGAAGCGACCTATATCAGCTATCGTGACGGCTACTGTTGAATTATGAACCGTTTCGAGCTTAACGTTCTTGTTACCTCTTTCTCCTTGTCTTTCTACATATTCTATCTCATTAATTTGAGGAGAAAAGTGAACTGAAGGCGAGGAAAAAGGGCATGTTGTTGCTTCCGTAGTGACTTTCGCATGGTTCAAATACCTCTGGAATCACAAATAATTACTAGTGCGAGTAAGGGCACTACAAAAGCAATTAGCGAGCCAATAGTCAGTTTTAAAACCCACATGACGGCACTGTTCAGAAATTATACTTGCCTGAGTAAAAATCCAGATTTAGGTTTCCACCAAACAAGCAACCTAAAATACACTAAGTCCCGTATGGGAACTTGCTGTTTCACACGAAACGAGCCACCGAGCGCGCAAAGTTAGAGTTGGGATATTGTTCAACACTTAGCAGAGTTTTCGTCATCAAATAGCCAAAGACCAAAAAACCGTAGTACCGTTCTCTTCAACGTATGATTTTGTACTGCTTTATTTACAATTTCTACATATATCTATTCCTATCCACAGCGGAGATGATTGACCATCGGCTTTCGGTCGTGCGAAGCACTCTCTT
This sequence comes from Aedes japonicus, assembly GCA_034211315.2. Classification (NCBI taxonomy): domain Eukaryota; kingdom Metazoa; phylum Arthropoda; class Insecta; order Diptera; family Culicidae; genus Aedes; species Aedes japonicus. The sequence continues at coordinate 252,592 of JASCZW010002023.1, read as the reverse complement.
GCTCTCTTGCGTTAGACGAGTCCAATAAAGGGTAATGTTGGGTTGGATAGGAATGCGAATTCAATTGAACTTACAACTATTATATCCAGAGATCTCCAACACTATGAAATCAATGAATTAATGGTATCTTTACGCAGAAAGCAAATGACTTTTCAAATGACAGTGGTTAATCTAGTCATAAAGCTATTTTCTTGCTGGATCAATGTATAAGAGGAATTTATGTTTGTTGTTGAAATAACTGCTTTCATCTCTCCAATGTTTTTTTTTTAAATTTTCGATGGCTGCAGATAAAGCTACCAGAGACAACCTCTTTCGTCTGTTAGTGCTCCATTATTTCAGAATTTCTTATTAGATTTCTATTGATTTTGTTCTTGTTTTAGTATACATTAGAAAATTCTCCTGGCTCCTTGCTGGCTCTTCGAGCAAATCTTTTATGTTAAGGAACATTTTGTGCATTTGTTAAAAACTTATCCTGACTCTGGAAAAAAATCCTGAAACAAATCTTTTTAACACCTTCAAGTTTCAAAATTTATTTTAATGTGAATTTAAGAAATGTACATACACACATGCACCACTTGTGCTCGCGAACTCCTCCGAAAAAAAACTTTGTAATTCAAAAACAAACTACAGTGAACATGTTTTAAAATCGCTTCAATTTCACCAAGTTTATCACAAAAATACTAAGTGGGTTGGTTCAAGATTGATTAAGATTTGTGCCTTTGGAGACGTGAGAAGCGACCTATATCAGCTATCGTGACGGCTACTGTTGAATTATGAACCGTTTCGAGCTTAACGTTCTTGTTACCTCTTTCTCCTTGTCTTTCTACATATTCTATCTCATTAATTTGAGGAGAAAAGTGAACTGAAGGCGAGGAAAAAGGGCATGTTGTTGCTTCCGTAGTGACTTTCGCATGGTTCAAATACCTCTGAATCACAAATAATTACTAGTGCGAGTAAGGGCACTACAAAAGCAATTAGCGAGCCAATAGTCAGTTTTAAAACCCACATGACGGCACTGTTCAGAAATTATACTTGCCTGAGTAAAAATCCAGATTTAGGTTTCCACCAAACAAGCAACCTAAAATACACTAAGTCCCGTATGGGAACTTGCTGTTTCACACGAAACGAGCCACCGAGCGCGCAAAGTTAGAGTTGGGATATTGTTCAACACTTAGCAGAGTTTTCGTCATCAAATAGCCAAAGACCAAAAAACCGTAGTACCGTTCTCTTCAACGTATGATTTTGTACTGCTTTATTTACAATTTCTACATATATCTATTCCTATCCACAGCGGAGATGATTGACCATCGGCTTTCGGTCGTGCGAAGCACTCTCTTGCTCTCTTGCGTTAGACGAGTCCAATAAAGGGTAATGTTGGGTTGGATAGGAATGCGAATTCAATTGAACTTACAACTATTATATCCAGAGATCTCCAACACTATGAAATCAATGAATTAATGGTATCTTTACGCAGAAAGCAACGACTTTCAAAATGACAGTGGCTGATCTAGTCGCAAAAGCCATTTTCTTGCCGGATCAATGCATAAGAGGAATTTATGTCTGTTGTTGAAATAACTGCTTTCATCTCTCCAATGTTTTTTTTAAATTTTCGACGGCTGCAGACAAAGCTACCAGAGACAACTCTTTCGTCTGTTGAAAACGCATTATTTCAGAATTTCTTATTAGATTTCTATTGATTTTGTTCTTGTTTTAGTATACATTAGAAAATTCTCCTGGCTTCTTGGTTATTCTTTCGAGCAAATCTTTTATGTTAAGGAACATTTTGTGCATTTGTTAAAAACTTATCCTGACTCTGAAAAAAATCCTGAAACAAATCTTTTTTAACACCTTCAAGTTTCAAAATTTATTTTAATGTGAATTTAAGAAATGTACATACACATGCACCACTTGTGCTCGCGAACCTCCTCCGGAAAAAAACTCTTGTAATTCAAAAACAAACTACAGTGAACATGTTTTAAAATCGCTTCAATTTCACCAAGTTTATCACAAAAATACTAAGTGGGTTGGTTCAAGATTGATTAAGATTTGTGCCTTTGGAGACGGGAGAAGCGACCTATATCAGCTATCGTGACGGCTACTGTTGAATTATGAACCGTTTCGAGCTTAACGTTCTTGTTACCTCTTTCTCCTTGTCTTTCTACATATTCTATCTCATTAATTTGAGGAGAAAAGTGAACTGAAGGCGAGGAAAAGGGCATGTTGTTGCTTCCGTAGTGACTTTCGCATGGTTCAAATACCTCTGGAATCACAAATAATTACTAGTGCGAGTAAGGGCACTACAAAAGCAATTAGCGAGCCAATAGTCAGTTTTAAAACCCACATGACGGCACTGTTCAGAAATTATACTTGCCTGAGTAAAAATCCAGATTTAGGTTTCCACCAAACAAGCAACCTAAAATACACTAAGTCCCGTATGGGAACTTGCTGTTTCACACGAAACGAGCCACCGAGCGCGCAAAGTTAGAGTTGGGATATTGTTCAACACTTAGCAGAGTTTTCGTCATCAAATAGCCAAAGACCAAAAAACCGTAGTACCGTTCTCTTCAACGTATGATTTTGTACTGCTTTATTTACAATTTCTACATATATCTATTCCTATCCACAGCGGAGATGATTGACCATCGGCTTTCGGTCGTGCGAAGCACTCTCTTGCTCTCTTGCGTTAGACGAGTCCAATAAAGGGTAATGTTGGGTTGGATAGGAATGCGAATTCAATTGAACTTACAACTATTATATCCAGAGATCTCCAACACTATGAAATCAATGAATTAATGGTATCTTTCGTGTAAAATTTTGCCAGATGTCGCTGTAAGCACACAGATAAAAAGAAACATTGCATTTTCTGCGTTATCTTTTGCACATAAAAAGAATGCTAGATTTGCAGAAAATAATGGGATATTTCATGTAACTTAAAGCAAGATGACGCCTGAATCTAGCCTGTTGTATGAAAGATTGCAAACATTGTTTTGTTTACGCCTCAATTGCATTGTTTACGCCTCCTTTGGCTTGGAATTAAACGAAGGGAAATTCTGCAGGTCTGTTGTATGCCAGATTGTAAACATTATTGTATGCTGTATGAAATATTGCAAACAATTACTTGCTTCGGCAATTAAAAGAGGAGACATTTTAGCGTTTGTTTAAATTCATTATTTTTTCTGTGCAGAAAGAATAGACTCAGTTTTCAGTAAAAATACTACACAAGTATTGGAAATTTAATTTTTATTCTATGTACATCTGAGCGATTGTATGCTTGCTGACGCACCTTCTTGCGGACGTTCTTCATAGCACAGACTTTTTGGCGACAGGTTTTGACACTTTCTTCCAATCTTTTTCCAACTGTTGAATGATATCATGTTTCCTAAGATGTGCCTTTCTCAATGACCAAAATTCTTCAATTGGTTTAATGAATGCAACATTCTTGATGGTATACCATTCTATCGTTGATTTGCCAGACTGATTCAACACTTCGTCATCCATGATTAAACAGTTCAAATTTCCCAGTAAGCATCATATCGCACGACTCTCGCACTCTGGTCCTGCTCGATGCTTTTTATTTCGGACTCCGTTTTGACTGAACCCGAATATGATTCACTGGATCTACGTACGCGTGACTTATCTGGTGGTCGAAAACAAAACGGAAAACTGCACAAATCAAATTGAAGAAACTGCAAACGCCCGCTACTATTTCCATAACTGGCGCAACTCATAACGCTCCATGTAAAGCTCTAAAATCTCTAGTTGATCTTATTTCTCTAAATCAATTTATTGAATTGGATGTATTGAAAAGTTCTCTAAGACTCTAAATTCCTTCGATTCCGAGTTCATGACGTTCCGAGTTCATGACGTGACTCGTTTGGATTGGCTTGCAAAAGGGCTGGATATTCAGCTCGGATCGTATGGTAGGTGCTGCAAAAGCAAATATATGCTATTGTTCAGATAGTCAAGTAGCGCTAAATGCATTAAAATAAAAAAAATACACGTCAAAGCTGGATTGCGAATGTTCAAAATTGTTCCAGCAATTGCCTTGTCAAACGCGATGCTGTACACAGAAGTTGTCTCCATTCTAATCGGTCCATTGCTGTACCTCGCCAGCCTCGCTGTCTGCGAAGAGTCCGCAGGTCGTCTTCTCGTTGCGCATCTCTTCTTGTACCCGTCGGTTCGTTTTCGAGCACCATTTTAACAGGGCTGTCGTCCGACATTCTTAAGACATGCTTAGCCCATCGTAGTCGACCGATTTTAGCGATGTGTACGATGGGTTTTCCCAGCAACTGGTGCAATTCCTTGTTCATTCGCCTCCTCCACGTTCTGTCTTCCATCTGCACTCCACCGTAGATCGTACGCAACACTTTCCGTTCAAAGACACCAAGGGCGCATTGGTAGATGGTTGTAGATGGTCAACTTTGTAGTTCGGCGAACTTTGTTCGATCTTAGCGTCCTAAAGAGTCCAAAGTAGGCAAGATTGCCAGCCATAATGCGCATTTGTATCTCTCTGCTGGGGTCGTTATCTGCGGTCATCAATGAGCCCAGATACACGAATTCGTCTACTATCTCGATTTCATCACCGTTGATCTGAACTCGTGGTAGGAGTCTTAAATTGTCTACTAGTGAGCCTCTTCCTTTCACGTATTTTGTTTTTAACGCATTAATCACAAGCCCAATCCTACCAGCTTCAGCCTTAAGTCTGATGTACGTGTCCGCCATCGTTTCAAAGTTACGTGCTGGGATATCAACGTCGCCAAATAGTTGAACAGCCTTCCTGAAGATCGTGCCCTTCATGCCTATCCCAGTTCTTCAAATCACACCCTCCAATGTCATATCAAACAGCAAACACGAAACACCATCACCTTGCCGTAATCTTCTCCGAGATTCGAAAGGACTCGAGAGAGTCCCTAATACTCGGAAGACACACATCACTCGGTTCATCGTTGCTCTGATCAACCGCGTCAGCTTTTCCGGAAATCTGAGTTTACACACTGGCTTGATAACAGGACACTGAATCCTAGAGGGTTTGAGCTGTTTAGTGAAATACCTGTAACTAGAAATTAGAAGAAAAATTAGTATTTTCCATTTAATTTCAACTACCTTTGCTTATCTTGACAGATACGCGTATTTCGTCTACAATGTGCAGACTTCTTCAGTGTCTCGTAAAGTCGAGTTATTAGTACGAGACACTGAAGAAGCCTGCACATTGTAGACGAAATACGCGTATCTGTCAAGATAAGCAAAGGTAATTGGTATTAAATGGAAAATACTAATTTTTCTTCTAATTTCGAGTGACAGGACACTGTCCTAGTAAATGTCACTTAAAGCTCATTGGTAAGCTGCACGAAGATAAATGTCGCTTCTGTAACCCGAAGAGTTAAAGCTCTGAACACTTACTGTGTGACTGCGTCGCGCTATTTCATAAAAGATGCAGTTTCTTGACAGACGTCTTATGGAGCTGTTAGCCCCAATGACTTTTAAAATTGTATTGCATCATGCTGATAACAGATTTGTCCTTGAACAAAATTCAATCAAAAAATTAAACAGAACTAACGTAACTAAGTTCTTGTCATGTCATGTCCCTCACAGATCCCAATAATATATGCCTAGAATGGTACACACTTTCAATTAGGAACGTTGATTGGAGATTTCAGAATTTCTTAGCAGATTTTTTCATATTTGATCTGGCTTTTCTGTAACTTTTTTTTTTTTTTATTTCAGAGAAATCTGGCTTTTCTGGAACTTTTTTTTTTTTTTTTATTTCAGAGAAATCTGGCTTTAGTTGAAAAACAATCACACGGAAAAAAATACGTGCTCAGATCCACGAACTCGAGAGCAAGCAATAATACACAGTGAACTGAATCACGTAATAATGAATTAAATAACATTTAAAGGGAAAAATGCTGGAAACGTGAACTAGTTCACGGTCCGTTTTCATTTTCGGGAACACGACTTTTGTACAAGCCCTAATTATCTCTGCGAACATTTCTGTTTGGGTTAGCTTAGGGCAATTATGGAGAAACTATCATTTAAAATGTATTGAGTATGGAAACTTATTTCAACCAACAGCATTAATACTGTTAAGACCACGAACAGCTGGAAAAAGTAGAAATCACTCATAAAAGTGTGAGATTATCAGAATACAAAAACATGTTTAACTATCTATATCAAATTCAACCAATATAAGGAAGTTAGGGTCACGCACCAAATTAAGTGCTTTATTTAAATGGAAAATAAAACATTACAATCAAATCAATAGTGAGTATGCTTTTCAAATTTGCAAAAAAAAAACATTTGCATGGGTCTACCATCTGCCAGGTGGAACGTGCACTCTATTCCAAGTTTTCAATTCATCATCAATTTTCTCTTTGTTTAGTGATGCATTACAATGGAAAATATTGCGATGGAGTACGGACTTTAGATTACTAGAAATGTTGGAAATATAAAACTTAACATGAGCTTGCACAATGAATCTTTCATTCTTTATTCTAAGCTATCATCGATAAACATACAAATATTTAATTCCAAAAAGCTATGGATTTTGTTGGGTTTGGAATGAAAGTCGGATTTTTAAGCGTTATTGAAAGCTCATGAGTGTTATGTAAATTTCACAAACTGCAGCATTTGCTTCATGCAAACTTCATCAAGCTCCGAGCGATACCGGTTCGCAAATAAACCATAAGACGTGTGTCACTTGTCAACACAACGGCGACACAATCAAACTTCTCGTTCGATGATAATATGCAATCAGAGTTTATTCTGTACCAGGTGCCACTCGCAGTTTTGCTCCTGTTCGTTCTTTCTCTTCTCTATCGATATTCCTCCAACACTTTTCGTTTACTTCATCAACATCATCGATCAACGAAGGAAACTTTCATGTGCCCATGTTTCGTACGCTAGGATCGGAGACTCTGAAATGACGCACACTTGTATACAACTACACTTGAGTCGTTTTGTATGCGGTTTATTTTTTTTTTCAAGTGTATTTTTAGGAATTACGCATTTTGTTAAATTATCTCTTTAAGCCAAAGGTCCAATCACACCTCAGGTTGTCCGAGTTAAATATCAGATAATTTTTACCTGGCGCTTCTGTAGATTCCACGTTAATTAAAAAAGAAATGAGATATGCTTACATAAGTCAAATGTTTAACAAATATTTTAACATGTAATCATTCTTCCCAGATGGTCGCTTTTTACAAGCAGGGCATTCTCCGCGTAAAAACGGACTTTATTGCTAACCGCAACACCAACGACGACGACCAGGGCCTCCCGGTTTGCTGAAAGAGGTACTCCTAAATTTCACCTAAATTGTTTTTCGTCGTTCTTTTTTCATTCTCGTCTGCTGCTGACGCTCCAGCATGCCGGTTCATTCAAGTAGCACGTTGCTGTCGAATACATCTCCTGATGGCGTACTTACTTTTCTACTTACCTCCGACTACCGTGACAGCAAGTTACATCACCGCAATACCAGTTCATTACGCCAAATTGAAATCTTTTCGCTTTTAATTTCACTTTTCCTCCGCCCCTCGGGTCTGACAAAACGGTTTCCTCCACCCCTTCCCCTTGGTTGTACTGTTTTCAAATTTGAATCATTTTCACTGGGTCTTGCTCTCGGTCTTCTCGTAGTGCTGCTGTAGAATAATGCCATCAATCGTTGCCACCGATTTCGAAATTGCATCGCGTTGAATTTTGGAACTTCTTTGGCTGGCACTTGCTCCGTTCTGTGTCGTTCGTTGAGTTCCTTCTTTAAGCGGTTGTTCATTCGCCCAATACCATGCGGGACCAAAATCCGCACGCCTGAGTAAAGACAATCTTTGAGATATAATTTCTAGATATGTTAAGTATCACATGTTTCATCGATCATTGTTTGCCATTACAGAAATTTAGATTTACTCTACACTATTAGATAATTATTCTATTTGGACGGTCCTTTTTGTTCAATTGACTATTTTCGTCGCCTTTCTCTTGCGTCATTAGCTCTTATGTCAGAACACAATCCTGTGACAAAAACAACCTCAAAATTAGATACTCTAATTGTTATGTTTTGTATTCTCCGTGCGTGGAGTAACGAATATGATGTAGAAGGAGATTTTCGTTCATCACCATGAGGCACCAAGAGTGGACAGTAATGTTTTTGCTAGAATAAAAGATATGAAGAGAAAGTGTTGAAAGTTCCGTTGGAAATAGAACAGATGTTTGAAAATTGAGCGAAATGGCATGGGTACAGTAGTACTCGAACCAAGGACGTCACCCATTGCTTAACATTCAACTGCGGGGTAGGTCGAGGCACGGACAAATCCGCCACCTCAACAGGCAAAAGATGACGTTTTTGGAAAGCGCTCATGTTCCACTGATGGCTTTGTGTTATTCTAGTATGTTTCTAAACGGCTAAAATATTTACCTGATTAGTACAGAAAGCACCAAAAATGAAAAGTCACCCAAATATTAGTACTTGTGCAACAAAAATTAGATAGCAGGAAAGATCTTGAACATCAGACCGGTAAATCGTAATAGCAACAGTATTACATATGCAATTAATGTAGCACTTCAATGAATTTGATACCATATTCATGTCTTTTACTTGTTAGATTTTCTCGGAAATGAGCAATGGATATTTATTTATCCATTGCTCATTTTATGTTTTTATGGGAAAATCCAACAAAATTAAAAGATATGCAAATAGTTTAGTGCTCAAATTACATAATTTGGCGGAAATACTGCCATATTTAATTGCACATATACTAATAGCTGTTGCTTATTTGATAGATTTACCGGTCACAATTAGATTATCCGAAGATCTTTTCTCATCTTTTATTGCTCATTCCTAATTTTTTAATGCTGATCACACATTATTTGTTGGCACAGGCCTTAATAATTTAATGGCACTTTTTTCATTTTTTATTGCTCAAATCTCTCTTTTAATTGATGATTAATTATGCTGCCGTTTTTAAACATCTGTTCTATTTCCAACCTACCGTACACTTTCTCTTCATATCTTTCATTCTAGCAAAAACATTACTATCCACTCTTGGTGCCTCATGGTGATGAGCGAACATCTCCTTCTACACCTCAAAATTTGGTTTCCTTGTTCATCCAAAGAATTTTTCATTGATAAAATCGATCGAAATGGATAGCCCCACTTAAAATGTTTGACTAGAACTGTCCACGGGTCTACAATAAAACATGACATGATCCTTAAAGTTACCTCCTGCATAACTCTTCCTTTGTTTCTAGTTGGAATGCAAACACAAGCTCTCATGTTAAGAAATACAAAACGATTTCAGCGAACATTTTTTCCTAGGTTGGTAAAGTCCTTATCCGGAATGTATTTCGATAAGTTCTACTAAAGATGTAATCTTGACACTTCTCAAGGCATCATTTCACGAGGTTTGATTTAGTCGGATGTGATGGATAAACCGCACAGTTGGCAATTGAACTATTGATATTGGTAGAACTGAAAATCGATGATCACAAACCTTTTCCACTGATCTTTGTACTTTGAATCCTTAAAATTGTCTGAATGTTGATTTTCTAACAAAATGCTTACAACGGACATATTTCAGAAGAACTACAATTATTCAATTTATAATATGATAGCTTACAGTCTCATATTTGACGTACACGTTATCCAAGTAAACAAAAGAATACGAAATAGTTTATATTCTTTGGACTAACGTCATTTTGATATAGATTTCGGTACTGTACGCATTTCGCTCCCGCACGGTCCTAGTATTGGAAGACAATTTCCGGCTTGAGAAAAATGCCACCCTTTACTGCAATAACCTTTTGCTATCGGAACTCTTTAGTTAATGTTTGCACTTGCTTGGTTGCAGCAAGCGATGAAATTTTGCCTCCACCTGTTTACGTTTCATTGCACTTCATTTTCTATTTGATTTCAAGTACCTACTCTCTTCGCTGGGTTTGATTCTCGATCATTTCGTCTAAAAAATATGCCTCCTTCTTTGCGAATTCTGAAAATATGTTAATTTGATCGCCCCCTTTATACCATCATTGACGCCGGACCAGCTCGAATGACAGGTTCTTAATTTTATCTCTTATTACACACACACACACATTCTCTATCGGGATGTAGATTGCTTAAAATTTTCGATCCGCTTTCTTCGAAAAAATGATGGCAGACGCTGAATTCTATGAGCGCTTCAGTTGCTTCCGCAATGCACACCTTTCTGCTGTCGTGCTCTTGTCATCATGGCTGAAGAGCGAGAGAGTTTCCATTTTTATTTTGACTTTTCTTGAAAGCACCTCATGGATACTGAGACGAGTCAGGCAAACATCAGCACCGGGATTCTTATCTGTTGTGATATATACTCAGTTTTCTCCTGGCTTCATGGGACCACTTTCCCACCCACGTTGAGCGCATCTTGTTCCAAATTTCTCAATTAGACCAGTAATGATGCACTGTAGTCTCGAACCTTAACGGGTCACATGATTTTGATGATGAGCTATTGTCAGAGCCAATAACAAAGACGAGGGAGCATAGCGCTTCGCATCTACCATGGTTTTTATTTTATTGGTGAACGGTTTATATAAACAGCCGCTATAACTTGACACACGTTTATGAACGAGCGTGAAAAAGGGTTCACATTTTCAGAAAGTGTCTTTCGCTTGCTTTTATCCTTTTTTATAAACTTTTCAAAAGCTCTCGAATTCTTAAACTCAATGCAATTGTCTTTTAATACTCATATTTCCACACAAGGTTATTCATACCCGCCTTTCTCAGGTAATATAGTGGCAGTAAATTTACGAACTTAAACATACAACTATTTTGATGTAACAACTTTCATTTGTGGTGGTTCTTTACTGAAATCATATTTAAAAGTTTTTTCTAATCACTAACCGGTGACAATGCATTGAAATAAGATCTGAAAATGTCTTTGGTAAATTTCAAAATTAATACCTCCTAATGCAAAATTTGTCTGAAAATTAAACTCATATGTATTCGAAGTAAGAGGGGATGTGAATCTGCAGTTATTACTTTGTAATAAGATAAACTTTGTTTTAAAAGCGATGATGGGCAAAACAACACATTGTGTTGAGATTAAGTGCATGCGAGAATGAATTTGCTTCGTAGGATTTGAATGTTCTACCTCATTTGGGTTTGCTATTAAAATGGATAGTAAACAAATATTTATTATACAGCTGAAATGCGAATAATTTACGAAAGATTGAGTTTAGCCACGAATGGAATGGAAGTTGGTCATTTTTTAATTGACATGCACCCTTTACTATAAAAATAATATCTAAATTTTTGGCATTTCCAAAACATCATTTAGCTAGAATATGTCTATTTGATCAACTATGATTTCAATACTATTGAGATAGAAAGTCATTGTATATATGGCCGATATAATTTTTAAGTGTGTATTTGGATTCTGCTTGATGCTACACAAGTAAACAAATGTTCACCATTCCTATATGAAACGTACGCTCTAGTTCCATAACTTTAAACCAAAGTTTCAGCTGAGCTTTCTCGCGAAACCGCGGGAATTCTATGCAATGCGTCGATGTTCCTGGTTAATTTGAAAAAAAGGCATGCTATCAATCCGCTATAAGAGACCAACTTTGGCTTATATAAAGGAGACCAAAACTCATCTAATATACTCCCAAATAACGTAGATAGTCCGGACTATTGAAAATTATTAACACATTATACAAGACTTTGTTGAGTCTGTTGTCAAGATCTAAGCTAAATTGATAGAGCCTGTTGATGTTTAAAATCGTTTTTTGTTCAGAATGCTCTAGGGCATTGAACAACTTATTTCATAATGTGTATGTTATCAGAAAGAAACGGACTCAGGAAAAATCAGGAAATTATTTTAAACTTCATCAAGCATGTAGATCCTCATGATTTGAACAGTTTTAATATCATTTTGTCAAGATTCAGTTAACTGCCTGTAGTCAGTAAGCTATCGTGAGTTTCTCGGACACTGAAATATTAAGAAACTTATCCAAAGTTAAATTCTGTCTGAAAATCTGTAAGACTGTAAGTACTGAGTTTTTTTTTTAAACACCTTTTTTACATTAAATATATTATCAAAACAATATGTGCATTACTTTCACTTTTTTTTAAAACGCTATTTAAAAAAACTTTTTTTGTGCGTATTATTATGTGCATGTTGTCAACAGGCTATATAACACTTCACGAACACATAAAAACTTTCAGGACATTATTCAAGATCCTTATTCTGCAAGATCTTACCTCCCGAATACTTTAAAGTCCAAAAAATACCTTATTGACGTCATTACAAGGCATATACGATTTCAAAACTAGCATAAGCTTCTTGAACTTAAACAAATTTTCTGCACTTTCATGTCTCTGTTGATATGATGTATATGCCAAGAACGTGCTTATAAAACCACATTGACTTAATTGGACATTTGGAGAACCCAGAAGACTTCAGAACATTTGGAGAACCCAGAGGACTTTCAAGAGGATTTTCAAATAAATGTTGAAATATTATGTAGACTGAAATTTTTGCGAAACATGCCAAACAATGCAGAATGTACAATAACATATGTTTGTTGCGATTCTGTTGAGATAACATAAATATGACTTGGTAAGTAAAAATCAAGTAACTACAACTAATTATGATCGGAGTGTGTTACTTGGGAAATATTTTCTCATGAGCATGAGACCTTAGGAGTAGACAACAATTTCTGCTGTAACTAAAGATATGCAGAGAAAGTATTGATAGTTTGGTTAGAGTACGGCAGGCTGTTAAATTTGACAAAAGTAGTTGAAATTGAGCGTAGAGCTATTTGAAAGACGGTATCTAAACGAGCACACATTCTTTTACCAAGTTACCCCAGTACGAGGTAGGCAAGGGAGGGGAAAGGTACCCTCTCCCCCCTAACATAATTAGTAGAATGTAGTTTAAACATGCTAACTAAAAAACGACTTTAAACTGGAGGTATTTAAACATTGAGCGGAGAACCATTTTCTTTCAATTTTTTGCTACATCTCTTCAATTTTCACAGTCTGCCGTATACTAACGGAACTATCAACACTTTCGCTTCATATCTTCGTTCTAGCAAAATGACAGTCCACACCAAGAGCCTCATGCGGATGAGACAAATATTTCCTTCTAAACATCATCATGTTTGCTAAGTTTTGCCATGTTCACTTTTTTCAACTTGCGATACAAATTGAAATGCCCTTACTTTTCTCCATGTTACTTTGGACAACATTAGAACCGACAAGGTTTTGTGTATTGACCCATGCTTTCATCAATTCTTGATCTGTTTTTACTGCCTTAGGGTGTTTGTGCAATTCCGGCTTCATACTGTCCAATAGCTTTCAATTGGTCTCAACTTTGGGGTTTTTGTTCTTGGGAACGAAGTTGACCTTACTTTCCTTATACCATTCCAGCATCTGGTTGGATTTGAAGGCTAACCGTAACCTTGACGCTAAGTCAAGTCAAAAAATTGATGGGCTTTTGTGCGACCTCAGCAACGAATTTCAATGCATTTATTGACAAATTTCGAAATCTTTTGCTTCCGTTAGTACTCTGAGACAATCGCTTGCAGTGCAGAACTGATGACCTAGAATCTTCTGAAAGACCGCCTTTATGTAGGTTTGATAATCCTTTACGAACAGGGTCTTTTCGTCAGCAAGTTGGTATGAAGCTTGCGTACCGTGATTTTGTAGTCACTTTCTGCTGGTCGTCAAGATTTGGTGCATAACGGACTTTGAACGTACGTAATCCAGTTCGATTGTTGACCTCTTGCCGAAAACTTGTGGATAAGGTAAACTTTTATGCAATATCTCGGACCGGGGCGTGTTGTTTGCGCTTGAAAGCTTCAACTATTTTCCTGCCGTCTTTGGCGCATCTCCGAGAATTTTTATGTTCACTTCTTTTCCTCCGATCAGTGGTTCTCTTTGGCATTTTATGACATGGATTACTGTAGAGTTCTCGATTCTCATCATGTTTGCTGTGGCCAGATGCGAAAAATCTCGATTTTCGAAATGCCCGTGCAACATTTTGTCGCGAATCCTTAGCTCTTCCTGAAACTTACAGGATATAGGAAAAATACACGCAGAACTGAATATTACCCAAAGTTTCAAACACTTTACCTTAAAGCCAAAAAAGTTATAGCTATTTGCGTGTATTGCAATTTTAACGTGGACAACCTTTATGATCATGAAACCGAAAGTCTAAACTAAAAGGTGTCATAGTTTGCAGTGTAATGGGCACTAGTCATACATTACGTTTGCTTTCTAACACAGTGCGGTTAAATCGAGATTTCGGAATACATTTCACGTAGTCTGCATATGAGTCTACAGAAAGGTCAATGTCTACATCTGAGAGAATACCCTTCCAACAATTTCATCTTTTTGGAAGCTGAGTAAGTTATTGAATGTTTGTTGCATACTTTCGGATGTTGAGCGACACGATCAAATAATAACTGAGTTGTATTTCAATTTAGAAATCGTGTACATCCACCACAAATACTATAAAGCTCATTCCATGTTGGTCCATGCATTATATCAAAGTAAAATCGTGGACCAGATGGCCGAGCTGTATGTATCATTCGGCTAAATTCACAGCAGCCCAATTCATTTTCTTAGCTTCCATTGGACCGAATTGAAGGCCATGAACTCCATATGAAAGGTATGGAACCCAATCGATCAACTGGCATCAGAGTTAACTGCGACAACTCAAATCATATGTGAATTTAAATTGGCATCAAAGAACAACCTGATATCGTGCTGAAAACGAAAGCATTCCACTATACCATATTGATGAACCATTTTATCGTTTGATACGAGATATTGTTGAAAATCGCTTCTGATTGAACATAAATCCGCTCTACGATATTTTTAACGCCTTAAAGCATTGGAACGTCATTGGTTTTTCATCTTGTGTTTTTCTAGCGTGTCTAGTTCGTATCGAAGAAGAAAAAAAATAGCATCGACATTAATTTTGATTGGTGTATGTTAGAACTATTTATATCAGCGAAGTTTTCTGCTTGATTAAAAGGATGAAGTCTGTAATGGATAGGAATATTATCAATACCCAAAGAATCTCAGGTGTTTGGTTATACATATCCCCTAGGTTTGTACCTTAAAAAGATTGAACTATAAAATGGAATTAATTTAAGCGTTTTTTTCCTATTTTTATTTCAACTTCCTTATTTGGCCTCCAGGCTGCCCTTGCGAAAAAAAACGGCGACAATCATATGAACCGCTTTTCTACTTATAGCGCCACTTGTCGGCTCAAAAACCCTTGATATATGAGCCCCATCGTCGTCACCTACGCACCGAACATCGTTTTTCACACCTACTTATTTTCCATTTTTTCCCCTATCTCTCTCCCATTTCAGAGTGCAACTACCAAGTGGTGCCTACGTTTCCACACTGCGAACAATCGCGCCCGTCAAGATGCAACAAGATGCACTTGTCTTCGGATCGGGTGCCAGTGGAACGCAGCAGACTAGCACGTCAACATCGAC
Source organism: Aedes japonicus (assembly GCA_034211315.2). Taxonomy (NCBI): domain Eukaryota; kingdom Metazoa; phylum Arthropoda; class Insecta; order Diptera; family Culicidae; genus Aedes; species Aedes japonicus. The sequence goes on along the minus strand of JASCZW010002023.1, from coordinate 237,115 downwards.
CTATGGGCTACAACTACGACAGCCACTATCACCACTACTACTACTTCAGCAATCGCAGCTGTTGGTAGCACCGTTCTGCGGTAATTTCGGGCAGCTCCTGAGGTGGTGGTCACCGAAACGCGGGTGAAACTTCCCATCGGAACTAGTGCTTGCAATTGTGATTATTTTTTTATTTTTCGTTTACCGAGCGTTTTTGTTTCATTACTGAACCTAGTGCAGATTTATCTCCCCCACTTGAACCGATATGGAATCACGTGGCGTATCTACTCAGTGAACAAGAAGCAAGAAAATTTATGTGTACCGGGAAATTTCAAACTACTCCGCGCTTGAAAAATATTGAACCGGAGCTTTGCTGTAATCCCTTGTCGGTAGTGAAGAGAAATAGTTAGATTGCTAGATAGCTGGTCTGATCTGCAAGTCTTGTTAAGCTTCAGAGCAAACAATCAAACTTCCAGTGGGAAATAAGTTGTGCAAGTGCACCGTGTGAAGTGAAGTAGGGAGGAAAAAAGCATGGTAATCAAGTTCGGAAAGGCTCACTTTCTGCGGCTGTAATGTGTAGTGCACGATGGAGCAATGAAACATAGCAGCAGCAAAAAAAGTAGCAGCAGTAACAGGAATCTGTACTTGTTCAGTAAGGCAGCAGCCGCAGTAAATAACTTAGGATCGGCCGGAATAACTTCTGGGCCAGGATCATCGGGGCTGTCGTCTTCGTCGTTGTCGTCCTTATCCTCCTCGTCGCTACATTCGACGGGAGGTAAGGGAGGTGATTTGGATATGAACAAATTGCAGAAACCAAGGTAGGTGTATAACTCACTCTGACAGAAGGCAGGAAGATTTAGATGGTAGGAGGTTTGTTTGAATATTGGAGATGGCTGGAATATTGATTTTTATTCAGCTTGAGCGGGATGGAACAGAAAATGTGGTTGTGAGATTGATTTCTGGTAAAAAGCGGTGTTGATATAGTATTTTCGTTAGCGGTTAAGAACGAAGAATAAGCTGCTCTTTAGTAGATTTTTGTTGGTTGATACAAACTTACTTTAAAAAATGAACGAATTTATTTGTGATGCCATTTTGAAGAATTGTTTTGAATAACCGATGCGTTTACCAACTTGGCGATGAGGCCCCGGTACCCCTTTAAAAGGCTATTTCCAACAGGATGACCACAAAAACGGGTACCATGAAGTCCTCATATTATGCGCACCTGAGGCCCTAATTTTGCGCATTTTAAAACATTCTAAACTAATATTTAGTTGAATATTCTTTGTATTTAGTTCTACATGTAAATAGATGTTGTCCTCGTGTGTATGGGATAAAATATAAAATTTGACAATCTTGCAATTAACTGCAAAATTTTGGCAAAATGTGCAGAATTGGGGTACTTCACGGTAATTGCTAAAAAATATAATGAAGTTCCCATATATTTGGATTCAATTCACTCAATCAATAGCCCAAAAGTAAAAGAAAGAATCGAGATGTCCATATCATTTATTCAAATTTTAACATTCATATTTATCTTATTGTTTCTATTATATAACATACGATTATTACATAATATACTGCATAATTTATTAAATTATATCATACTACAATATAAAACCGTTAGATTTGTATATAATATACCATATGCCATTATCTAATTGGGGTTTGGTAGGGAGTATTAGCGTATTCCAACTAGGACTGGTATGATTGGCAGCCGGAGTCTAAGCGAGGAAAAAAATACCAGTTCCTTATCCTAAGACTGTGATTGTGATAATTTCAATTCTACTTCAACAGTTCAGAACAAATCATCCGAAGAGAAACTTACATACACAAAGTATGAAACTTTTTCATAGTTGTAATTTTATGAAAGCCTTATCTTACATCGAGTTCTGCTTTCTACACAGTCTTTACAGTCGGGTTTCCTACTCCACGGATTCACAGCTTTTCTGCACTTATGGAATTGCTATTTGGTGTGTTGTTTTGTTCTATGATTATCTTTATAGCTATAGTTGGCTGGAAGGTAATCGAGAAACCATGTTGGGTGAATATTATTTCAATGTTAGATTTGGGCTGGGATAGATCATTTAGTATGAGCAGTGATGGAATTCTCACAAAAATATCAGTTCATCGTGCGCTACCTTTTCACTTGGGAACTTACCGTTGCTAGTTTCACATGCTAACGTTTCTTGAGTGAACTTTTTGGGATGAGAGAATGAAACATCGCGAACTTTTTCTACTCGAGTCACCGACGCGAGGAAAAAATCAGATCTTTTTTTTACTCTATATCTTTACATCACATTCGTTCTTGAAAAGCACACTGCGCATTTCATGAAAATGAAATCTAGACCGAAAGATATCTCACATAAATGACATCCCGCATGATGAATGTGTGGCTGGGGAGGTTGGGTTGAATTTGTCCTCAATGCTTCACGCCATTCCAGCAGAAGTTTCCTACCACTTGACTTTTGCGGAGGTACAATACTTAAAAAACAAACAAAACAACTCACGTGAACATTGCCTACACATAATCGCTAGACAAAAAGAACAAAGACGAGGAGATATTTTGTTGGATCGGATCTCGAATACTAGTGAAACGTTGTAAGATGGAGAAACAGAAGATCTTTCGCGATGAAAACTGAAACGTTTCCTCACTCTGCGCTTTCATGAACTTTGGATTGTAGTTCGTTCGCGAACTTTGAGTGCGAAGTTCCTCGGTGATATATCATTTTTTGAACATGATTTTTCCAACACTGAGTATGAGTATGACTCGTTTAGCGGAAGCTACCGCTATACAAGCTATATAAAAAAATAATAGATGTATGGTGAACAGCGCATGTTTTTTTCTTCAACAATTTTGTTTAAGAGTGTGATGTTAAAACTTTCATATGTATGGCGAGAGATCACTAGTGATACTAAGGCATTCTCAAAAAGGCAGTCAATTAGTATGCATTAATGTAACGAGTGCTCTCACACCGTTACACAAGATCACTTTAGACAATATTGTTGAACTTCCGCTACAAGATCATCATACATCATTTGTTGAAATTAAGCTCGTGAAATGAGTTACCGGCATATGAATCTGATTCATATTGAATAACCCCTGCCAGCCCTATGTTAGATTCAATTTGCTAGATGCCAGCCCTATGTTAAATACAATTTCGGTCTATCTGATGTTTTTCAATGTTAAGCAAATAGTTCAGATACTCCACACAGCAAGCCGACGTGCGGTTAAAAATTTAACAAGTGTATCTGACATGACGCAAGTGCGACACGTTCTGAAATACCGACGTATCCAACCGGAGTATGTCACAGTCAAGGTGTCACACCGAAGTATATAACGTGATGTATGTGTATGGTATGGAGGAAAACCGGTGTATGCGTTAATTTTCAACCTCCCCTCGGATATGTGATCTGGTCGCGATAGGTGGGCTTACGCCATCAGCATTGAGATGGCCCAAATACATATCATGTCGTGGTATGTTGCCTATTTTTATTTAATGTCGACGTTTATCGACATTTGTAGGGAATCGATTGTTGGATAAACTGAGTAGGAGTTTTATTAAAACTAGGAACTTGCTGTCAGTATGTCTCACTTTAAAGAGCAATAATATACAATAATCTACAATGTGCAGACTTCTTCAGTGTCTTGTACTAATAACTCGACTTATTAGTACGAGACACTGGAGAAGTCTGCACATTGTAGACGAAATACGCGTATCTGTCAAGATAAGCAAAGGTAGTTGGAATTAAATGGAAAATACTAATTTTTCTTCTAATTTCTAGTTACAGGTATTCCACTAAACAGCTCAAACCCTCTAGGATTCAGTAAATTTATAAATAATGTCTGAAATGCTTTGAATTAAATCGGTCATTTTGATAGTAATATAATTTTGTTGATTATCGCTGAATTAATGACATATTTGGAACATAGGTCGAATGAAGGAGCTAGGCATTACATCCCCTTACCCTACCTAGATAATACCTTGAATTGAAGCCAGCGGTTTCATCAGCTGAACTAAGGGAGTTCATAAATGCATCGAGACACATTACCGAAAAGTTTAAGATACTTTGGGAGAAGAAAATCCACACAATCCGGCTTCTGGGTTCGTCAACGATTTATGCACTGATTTTTTATTCTTAGTATGGGTGTGAACTTAAACCAAAAAGAAAATATTTCGACACCACTTGGAATCCTAGCGTATAATTATTAGTTGTTTTCTTTATTTTTCACGTAGAAAACACATTAAGAAATAATTGTTCTCAAGGATTAAGCCTGGATGACTACGAGAATCTTCTGTAAAAATTTAGCTCACCTTGGAAGATGTTTGTATGTCATTTTCATTCAATCTGTAAGAATATCTGTAAGTTCACTGTAAGAATAGGATGATATCCACATGATGATCCCCTTCAATTCCCCACTAATCTCCAGAAGTATTACAGGGCTGGTAGTGGGTTTATCACAAAATATTAGTAACTATAGTGATTTAAATAATGAAAATAGTGACTTGAAAGCAACAAAGAAAGCAAGTGCCCAATTGATGGCAAGCCAAAAATCATATTAAAACAAATACGTTAACTAGAATCGATATCTTGTATGTTTGTCACTTAAAAGTGTAGCGAGTCACTGCAGTGAACTTCAGAAATACGGAAGTAACTAACCTGAAGATATCGCAGAAACCCATACGGTTCGGATTCGGTAACAATATACATAACGTGGAGTTATTTTTTAGAATATCTAGAGAAAATAATATCTGAAGTCGTTCTTGAACATTTTTGATGTTGATAAGGTTAAAATATATATGGAATAAGATAGAAGTTTTTGAAAGTGATATGTATTGATTGAACTTTCGATACATTTTTGGTATTTTACAATAGAAAGTGAAAGCAAGTTTGGGCTGGAAAACGTCTCGTAAGGTGGGCTGGGACTTTGACACTTCAATATAAAAAAAGGATTATCGGCTCATTCGGAACGTTGCCACAACTTAACTCTTGTTGGCACAGTCCTGGTGCTAATCTGGAACGCTTAACTTCACTTTTTCAGCATTTTCCTTTTTCCTAACACTTCCATTGGTTTTAAGACTTCCAAGAGTAGAAAAATAGAACTACGCTTTCTTCGATTTTTTTGAGTTTTAAGACTCACTTCTTTGAGAGCTATTCTCTCTATGTGTGATAGAATATGATTTATTTACATGTTGGCTTTTCCGCCCCTTTCAAATGTTGCAATGAGTAATGTAGTACAACTAATGCCTGCAATGTATTCACTTGAAAAATCATGTCGGTCATTTCGCTTACTGATTTGTTTGTTGCAAAGCTAACAAGAAGAAATAATATTATAACAATTGAAATACCGACACGAAATTAATCAATCTTCTTTGGAACATTCTTTAACTGTTCTTCATAACCGTATATCCGATTCAGGCAAGCTGGAAAGGAGGCCGCGACACTACAGCTGTCTCAAACTTGTTCATCGACAGCTTAAAAAACAGCTGAGTAACATAATATCGCTTACGATTGCCCTGCTCTCTACTGGGTTTGACTGCCAGAAGCCGTCGCGAGGTGTAAAAAGAAAAACGCCACAGTGATCACTAACTAAATATGCATTTCAAGTGAGCACTAACACACCAATCTCACTAACGCCCGCTAATCGTGGCTCACTTTCATTTTTGTTTCTTTGGTATCTACCTACCACTGTATCAGCGTTTCTTCATACGCCGTGATGTGAAAAAAAAAGAGTGAACGACTTTCACAACGACAGCGATAGATGAACACCACCACGTACGTGTAGTGGTCGTAGTGATCGTCGCCGTTGATGCACAATGAAACGCCGCCGTCTGTCGCCGTCAGAGTGAAATTATTTATCGCTTGTGAAATAGCGCTCGGTCATGTGCGAATGCGATGAGCCGGAAAATGTGGGGGGAAACCCAGTCGTGCGGTATCGTTGCTGGAAAATCTGTTGATATGGGTATGCGTTCCGCGTTTGTATGGTTGTTCTTTTCATTCGGTCAAACCAACCAATGAATCATATAATTTGCGCTGTGATGCTGCCTTGCATGGATAAGCGATTATTGTATTCTGACTGAGGGGTTTATGATCAATTACATCATGAAAAAAATCAATGAAATCTTATTAACGTTTACATGGTGGCTATTTAAGCATTTAAACTGTCATAATGTTTAGCAAGGAGATACTAAAAGTTGTTCAAATCCATCGTCAGACAATTTGAGGGTAACTACTTGGGTTCTTCCCATATGAAACCCTTAATTTGTCAAATCGTTTAAAGCGTATCGGAAAATCTCAGTCAAACCATGAAACCCAATTCCGTTACGGTAATCGAGAATGAATTATTCAACTCGAGTACCATTGGGTTCCATATTCCTATAAAGACGACCCTTAGAAAGTGCAAACCACTCACGGTTAGTCCAGAAATCCCACATTGCTTTTCTTTCTGGGGAGATCCTCAACAAACACACAACAACCACAACATCAAAAGTGGAAAACTTTTCCAATTGATCCTTCATTTACCGCATCACTCCATCAATTGCTGGAATAGATATGTAGGCAGCGTAAATCTTATCGGATACATCCTCTTTCTCCTTCTCCCGGCTCTCTGAATACATACTGCAGCATGTGGCTTCTTCTTCTCTATCTGTGTAGATGTGGGAAACTCCGAAAAGATGGAAACCGATACACACATAAATAGGTATACTTTTCCTATTCGAGCGCCACTTTTCGGTTGTTGGTCTCCTGCGGTGCCACTAATCGATCCAGAGAGGCAAGAAGTGGGTTGCTCGATAACGTTTGCAAACTACAACATTACCCATGGCTTTTAGGTGGCTAACCAACGAAGCGGAAAGTTTATATTTCTCTATCGTTGGGTATTTTCTTATCAGCTCCAGCAGCTCATGGAACATCTTCCCTTTACCCCGTCAAATCCTTTGAAACTCTAGCCGACAAGCGGAAGGAACAGACTATTACCCTCCAAGTTTCCTTCTGGGCTACTTACCACATATCTTTTCGATTGGCAAGGACCAACCAAGACTAAGAAAGGATGAAATACCGCTCAAGCGGAGACTAAGAATAAAGTGAACGGCTTCACATGTCCCTGTGAATCTCAGTTCTCTTGGGACGGTGTTTCGCTTTTGCATTCATCCACATTCGTATGGGCATGGGCGGGTGGAAGAATCAAAGACAAGCTGGTCCTTTTTTCGGAATTAATATTGTGCTCAGCAATGAATAAATTAGCATGCAAAATTGGTATGTCGTTCTGCTTCCGGTACATCGAATAATGGTAAGGATGTGTGCAACATTGTTCTGTCGCCATAGGTTTCCTAACCACTGGATTTGGGTGGGATTTTCTTCGACTTTTTTTCAATCATATCCCAACAGCGTCAATTAATCGTATCACTCATTTTGAAGCCTAATTAAATGTAAACAGCAACTGTTTACTGTAGCTGTGTTTCAAGCTAACTGTATGTAACTGTTTTCGATTTCTTTAAGGATCCTGGTTTGCTTTACTTCTTTTTTCTTGGCTAATTACTTGTCATAATTAGCCTCCTGTCGGCTCTATATTTACTGTGTCTTCTAGGTGCCTCCACAGTTACTATTTATGAGCTTCGGATTCCAGTACCTATTTTTTGTATTAATATGATTGTGTGGAAAGTTCATTTTCCTTAACAAAAAAATCCTAGACTAGTCTGGGAATTGAACTTCCACATCTCCAGAATGCTGCGGCTTTTTAGCTACGCCTTTAACGCGCTAAGATAAGGAAGAACTGCGAGGCATCATAAGCTTTTCCCCTCACTATGAAATTTGCTGACACAATTTTTTCCGTCAATGGAGCAGATCGGCACGTACATATTTGCGTTTTGGGTATCGAAAATCCAACCCCAATCAAAAATATAACCTACTGCCGGTCCGAAATCCTTTCCTTAGTTAACTCGATAAGGCAAATGTGTTCGTCCGTTGTCATCGAATTTTTTGTAGCTTTTGTATCCTATATCTACTGCTAGGGGAAGGTGACTTGCGGAAGAGCTTGAAAAAAAAAGCTCAGTGAGAGCTCTGTAGATGATATTACGAACTAAAAAATGAGCTGAATGATTTTAATTTAACTACCCGCTAATTAAAACTCAGGACACGATTGCGGAGAGTTTGAGACATTAACAGTGTAAGTCAAGCATAGTTCATTTTACCCATTGAAGTTGATTATGAGTCTGAACAATAATATAGATGTTTTAATATGAAGATGATGAGTTGCACAGTAAGTTAACACCGCCACGACAAAAGCACTGAACACTTTCTATACCGCAGGGCTGGTAGCACGCCTCTGCTAGTCTCTAGAAAGTCTCTTTGTTAATGAATGGTCTCTAAAGTCTGGTGTTTGAACATTTTTTTTAAATATTCGGTCATCGCCTAACGTTGCTTCTAGATTATTATTTCCTTTATTATCGAGATTTTCTGGTTCATCTCCCCTCGTAGTCATTCAAATACCTTTTTGGGTGTTTTCGTAACTTTTCCGGGGGTGAGATTTGAACTCTTGACTTTGGCGTGAGAGGTTGCTTCTAGATTATTTACTGAGGTCAATTCCCGGTTGAAGAATGTCCTTGAATAGGCGATGTGCCCGAGGTTCAAAACAAATTTTTCTAAATGCCATTTATGAAGTATGCAACCAACCAGAGTTCGTTATAAACTTTTAAAGGACTCTGAATTTCTTCAAAAACGGATGTCCCTATATTATCTCGTACCTACCTTACCAATAAGATCAAGCCAGGGGTGGCCTCTGCTGCCCGTCGGTTCGTTTTCGAGAATCATTTTAACTGGGCTGTCGTCCGGCATTGTCACGACATGCCCAGCTCAGCGTAGTCGACCAATTTTTGCGGTGTTTATGATGGGAGATTCTCCTAGCAAATGATGCAACTTGACGCAAATGGTCAACCATTTGTTGTAACTGGTCAACTTTGTAGTTCGGCGAAATTTGTTCGATCTTAACGCCCTTCGGATCTAACGATTGCCGGTCATAATGCGCCTATGTATCCCACTGCTGGTGTCGTTATCGGCGGTCACCATCGGTCCCAGATACACGAATTCGTCTACCGCCTCGATTTCATCACCGTCAATCTGAACTCGTGGTGTGAGGTTAACACTGTCTTTCTGAGAGCCTCTTCCCGCAATACAATTAAAAAGCATAGGATATTTCTGAAGCTATTTATACATAGGGTATGCGTCCCTTGACTCAGCCTATTATGCAACAATCGATTACATTTTTTATTATAACTCTTAAAGTGTTCAAGCTGAAGGCGAGATTCAACTAGTTCAACACTTGCTAAGATATGTTTGATAAGACATTTGGTAGTTTGTATCACGGAAAGATACACAACTCTTTTATAAAGTCAGAAACATTCAAGGGATGTGGATTTAATGTCGGTCTACAGGCACCAAATTGGGTCTATTCAACTTCGTCCCATTCGATGGACTTATTACTAAATGCAGTCTTTGTACGGTTTTTCTTCTTCTTATTCTATGAATTAAGGCATTGCCAGCTGTATTCGCTTTACTTAACACAAAGTTTCACAAAACAAACTAAAGTGAAACTGCTTTGAAACACATAAGTGATGTTCATATATGATTTACTAGCCATTCAATAATGAAAACATTATAATTCACTATACAACGGCTTAATTTCTTCGGTTTGTGTTTAGATGAGCCACTTGAATATAAGCAACCACAAACACACGCATTTCCACTTGAAATTTTTCCAATAACAACCTTTTTACTACGTTATTGATACAACAGGCCATAGTTGGGAACATACAAAAAATATGTCCCCAAGATTAGGTCTATGATTTCCTTGAAAAATAATTATTGTTTTAGCTATAAGAACAGTTAGTTTGTAACGTGTAACTTTTTTCTGCACATCCAGACTGCATTATTAGCTTTATTGATTCAATTAAGCCAAATTTAGATCACTTGAAGATCGTGTAGATAATCTGTTCAGCTTTACCAGTGAAATCATGATGCCCCAAAAGTTCAAGAATTCGAAAATTACGCGGAAGTGAAAAACTATCAGTTGATTAATATTGTCTGAATTGCTTCGGATTACATCGGTCATCCTAATAGCAACATGATTTTGTTGATTATTGCTGAATTAATGACACATTTGGTACATAGGCCGAAAGAAGGAGCTAGGCTAACATTACATCCCCTTACCCTAGTTCGGAGTGGCGTCTTGAACATTCAAAGAGTGACTGGACAATGATTTTTTATTCCCTAACCTTTTATTTTAAATTTGCTGCCGTAATCCAATTGATCATGAAGTAAAACATCATATGATGTCTCACTATCACTATCAAGAAATGGAAGATCTGGATGAAAGTTACAAAATGGTACGAAGGAAGTCCACAAACAAGATAGTTCATTGGAAGTTCAATGAAATATGTATATCTGAAGCTCAACGCCGTTGAAGACTTAGAGGCCTTGAGAACAATTTCACAACTCGTCGAAAGAAAGTTTATTAAAGTTCATACTATCGCCCGAATTTCCCTTAGGAGTTTGAAGAGATTTATAAAAACAAGTCAGGCTTTTTTTCCGTATTCTTCTTCGGAAGTCTACAAAGGTTCTAAATATCAAGTCGTTTGGTTTAAATACGACTAAGTTATAGAGATGACTAACGGAAAAAAGTCTACTGCCGAAGTAGTGCTCTATCCTATACATCTTGTCTGCATTCTGTGTAATGCATTCGTAGGTAGTTTTTGGATAGAAGTAATTTTTGTGCATTTTAAGACGCACACTTGTTTGGTAGAACATATTTTGAAACAGCTAAAAAACGTTACTGTGAAATATATTTAAAAACCAATAATTCATGACTACCATTCATTACCTAAAACACAACATAACAGAAGCAACACTAAGCGAAATTGGTTTCATGGTGAAGGCACTTGAAAAAGGACGTGCATTTATGTTGGTTTATTAAAGTTCATGTAACAAGCCGTTTGTAACCATTCATTATAATTGTTTGTTATAATAAAACAATGTAATTTGCCGGGAAAGTTAAAATATTTGCATTTCATCATACAACTCAATGACGCATTGATACCTTAAAATTTAATGTGATGTCCCAAGCTACTATGCACAAAGTCTGGAGAGTCCACAAAAAAAGCCTTTACAACCTGTCTACTTTATCAGTTTCATAAATCCCTTATTATTGGTTTTACATGTTTAACGTGGCTTCTGCCTGTTCAAAAAATGATGGTTAGTTAAAGTAGTTATATTTCTTAGCCACTTTCTACGCAACATCAACTCGTTTTCGTTTTTAAATGTTCACTTTTTAGTTTCTTTCTGGTTTCTTTTTGAAGTGGGCGTATGTCGCAAAATGTGACAATTGATTTTTTTTTCTGTGAATTTGATTGCAAAATGTTTTTAACATTAGTGATAATCGATTATATCAAGTTTAGGAGTTCTGAAAATAAAATTGAAGGAACATCCCAATTTATATTTTTTTGGAATTACGCTGCTACCTCTGACGTAAGTAAATTTTTATCCCGCAATATGACGTAATGCATCAGCATTTCGTGACGTAAGTGAAATGTTAGCCAAAAACATTGCGTAACACTCAGACGTAAGTAACTAACTAGCTGTCATTATGCTTGAATGAAGTATTTTCGTATCTTGAAGCAAAAATAACGTAAATCCTTTTTTTACATTAACCCGATTATTTTCAAATATAATTGGAATTCTTATCTCAACGGGCCGAAACCTTTGTTCTAAGTGTCGTTCAAAACTATTCACGAATCATAAAATTGTTTGATTCTTAAATAGGAATCAATATAAAAGCAAAACACCCAGGTAACCAATAATCATTAGCATATGCAGTAAATCAACCCTAAATCTGCATTTCAGATGCTCCAAGCATTATAGCAGCATTATATCAGCATCTTGAGTGCTATCTGTCGTAAAGTTGAATTTTAAATGCTATTTAAATGCTTGTAGCCTGCATTTCGAATGCAAAATAGCATTAATGAAGCATAATCATAGCATTCCGGTAAAGCAGCTGCATATTGGGCCAAAAGCGGTATTTACATTGCATTTAAGGTGCCTCAATTGTTTGTTAGGCTTCCGTTAAGACGCATTGGAACTGCTTATTGGGTACCTGTGCAGTTTCGTGTCGGTTTTCTCACCAAACACAAAATGTTGCATACGCGTTTTGAAAAAGTACTCGAGAATTGATTATACAATGTAGTTGTGCGACATATAATCGGATGACAAGATGGCTGCGAGTATACATGAGACAGATTAAAAATCAAAGCTTGGCTCTTTGAAATGGATCCGACCAAGACTGCACAGATTAATAAATTGTTTAAAAACGTGGAAGAAATTCACAAACTTAGTCGTTTTCCGAAACCAAGGTCTAAATTGTCAACTAAAACGCGATCCAGTAGTAGGACAAGTTTTGAGTTCACGGTTCCATTTTATTTCGGTCATTACAATCAACCAAATGAGTGACACCCTATAATCCTCTATCCCAGCATTTCATGACACAGACGATAACACTTATTGCACCAAGGCAACATTGGTTCACAAACTACACCGAAAGCGATCCTTTTAGCCATCTACCGGATCTACCTTTTGCCATGGCATTAGAGAGCAACTTGCTGCTTTCTTGCTACTCCTTTTTGTATTAATTAAATTTCCTCCTTTAATCGACTACATGCCGATAAGGGTAGTTTCCGCTATTCCGTTTCTCCTTTACTACCAGTTTCCGAACGGGTTTCCAACAACTGGATGGGGTGGAGAAAATCTCATTTAAATACAGAACGTCGTACATATCCTTGAAAACAGTCCCAAGCAGCAGCAGGTCTGCGAACGGTCGGTAGTCGGTGCAAGCATTTCGCTTGATTCAGCAAAATGGATTAACCTAGCATCGAACCGAAACCATCGGAGAATCCCAACCTTTCGGTCCCATCTGCCCGCAACCCCCTCAGGGAGGGTAGAAAAGACTTAGAGAAAGCCGAAAAAATAAAAAAGATCGACAAGGGAATGTCGAAATCCTTAGTGGAAAACAAGTCAACTGTGAGGGAAATTGAATTTTAAATATTGCTACTCGTCCTATCATCATCCACTAGTTGCCATTGCTGGGCTGACTGGCGCTCTTTTTCTCATGACGGTAGCTTAGCTCGCATCGCCGCATACCACACACACACACACAGTGACTGTGAACTTTGCTTTGTTCTGGGGGAAGGTTTTGATTCCTTCTTCACTCTCCATAATTTTGGTTTTACCCTTCTTGCATTCAGAAAAGTGTTTTAAAATCGATAGAAAAATTACATAATTGGATATGTTTCTATTGGAATTTTTAGGTATCAATCCTTTCCCTAGACCTAAGGTTATCCTTGCAAAATTAGGAGATCTTTGCACAACTGCATTTGATTCTGAAATTGAATAATTGAAATAGGACAGCAGCCAAAACTTGGGTATTTACAGTAAAAGCCGTGTCTTACTGAAAGTGGAATTGATCACAGAAGAAAGAAGGGGTGAAAAGTTAGCATGGTTTTGGCCCCCATTTCAACATTCAGCAGAATTTCTTCTCTAATCAATTTTATTAACTTCTCATTCCGCTTTGAGTATAAATAACGATTTGGTAGGTTTTTCTTCGCTTAACGCTCCGTTGCTAATGAAGTGAATGAAATCTAAACACTCGTCGAAAAGCGAATAACCGAAGATGAAGTATTTTTTATGTAGCGCAATTTACGTACTCTTGTCAATATAAACAAGCTGAGCACTCCTATACGCTTTATTATGACGAAACACAAACATTTGCGCGGTTTGTATTTTTTAATTTGCTTGTTGCCTACAGCCCTACCGATTCCATTAAATTTTCTTATTTCTTGGTGTTTTAGGCACAGTAAGCTTATTGCCTGCTTTTAACTTCCAAATGCATTTCCTCAGTTATTAATTAGGAGTTTTCTTTACCAGTTCTATGTCCGCATTAGTATGATTGTGTGGCTAGTACAATCATAACCTATAATCAGGGAGCCGAATTCCTAGACCAGACTGAGATTCGAACAGTAACTTAGTAACTTTGCCTTATGCGTAGGGAGGTTTCTAATGGTTTCTAACGATTCTAATGGTTATACCTGGTCAAATCTACTTTGAAACGCTTCAGCAGCACTCCAAACTTCTGATTTGTGAGTGCGGCAATTTTTTGCAACAAGTTTTCCAGCAACTTTTGCATCTGGATTGTATCTAAACCTGCTGTTCTACGATCGGCAACTCAAAATAAGCAATAATTGTGATCCAACTGAAGAAAAACCTGATGAATTGTGTTTCTTTTTTTTCGAAGAAACGTGGTTTCTCAGAAAATGAAACTAACCTGAGATACTCCCGGAATCGGTTGACCAATTTCGATAACCAAAACCAACGAAATTCTTGTGAGACCTCTTGACGTTTGTTTTATGTTAATTTTAAAGCGTCAGAAACGTACACAAACAGGCATACACACATTCACGCATGCACAAAAAGATTCCTTAAACTAAGTCGAATGGTATATGACACTTGGCCCTCTGGTCCTCTAATCTAACGTTAGTTTTTCAACAGATCTTTAACTCTTCTCTGTATGAAATGGGGTAAAAAAGGGAATCTATTTTGGTGACATCCATTTATTATGTAACGCTAAAACTGAATTTTGCTTCCACGTTTTTTTTATGGACCTTCGAAATTTTTTGTATGGATTGCAACGTTTTCCCAACTCGCCCCTCCCCCTTACTGCATTACATAATTAATGGATCTTCCCTTTATACTAATTCAAGTTTCTATAGGCTGATAATTACTTATTCCTATGGCTGTACAATTTCTCCATCTGTAGTAATTTTCAAACCTACCAAAGTAAAGGACTATATTGTAACGAGTAATTGATACGTTGCGGATGCGTTTGCGTGAAATTGACAGTTTTCCCATAGGTTTTCTGTCAAATTTACGTCAACGCATCCGCAACGTATCAATTGTGGGTGGCCCTTAAGTAATAACTAATTGTATCGATTAGCGAACATCCTAGCTTCAATTCATTCAGTTCCAATCAGCATGTTCAAACTTCTTCAATTTTTCGATGTTAAGACCTGACTAAATATTACTTGCATCGCTGTCATATGAACTGCTCACTAGTAATAGATTACTAACCAATCAATTCAAAATCGGCAACATTTGCACTAACCTTGATTCCTGCCAACGTGTCAAACCAGCACCAAAAATGGAACACCTTATACAAGGGGCTAGGTCACGGACTTGCTTCGCTTCAATAAATCTATATCTGCTGCGCCAGTGCCCCGCCGCCCTGTACGTAATAATATCGTGCTTATAGATGCCATTCGCATGAAACTTTTTATTATTTACTGCCGTTATACACACACAAACTCGAGGGAATACACAGACACAGTACAGTACCTACGCGACCCGATTCCACAGACTGCAGTAGGTAATTTCAAGTGATTGCTCGCTTCGCTTGCTTTGTTCAAGCGAATCACGGCGATAGAGGAACCGAGGAATCCCAACTTTGCGTCACCAACTTTGCGTGCCTACTCGGCACGTTCTGAGACGTTGCCGGTTGGTGACGATTCTATCAAACTTGGGACTACCCATAGAACTTGACGATTTTCAGGAGCTGATAGTGTCGAGAACTCTATCGGCTTTCGTTCGCTGTATGATACACGCCCCCTCTATATGATTCAGTTTTAGGTCGTTTTCGACTCACATTCGTCAAAAGTTCAAATTTGAATAACTCTTGTTGAGGAATCAAAATCATCGGCTTAAAGCTGTTACAATACTAGTAACAAAATCACATACTTCGGTTTGAATTAGTTGTCGAGATTAATTCTATACTGTATATTTGAATTCGTTCAACCGAAACCATTTTATCTTCTCCTCGCTCCTTTTTGATATCGTTGCGAATGCACGTCCACACAAATAAACACAGTGAATAAGTTTCTTTGACGTAGTTTAAATTGTTTGCAAGCGATCTACTACTTGGTCATAACTGGAATTATGCAACGCTCTTATCATTGATTAACTATACGCCTTACAGAAATGCTATGCTAGTTGATTTAATCTTCCTTTAGGATTATTATGCTTCGGTAGCGAGCTCGATATCGGTTAGAAAACTTGGTCAACTTCAAACAATAAATTTCAAACATGTAAACATACTTTTGATTACTTGATTTGAAAATAATAGTAATTGCAAAATATAAGAATATATGCCAAAGACCATAAGATACCAGCTTGTTTTTCATTGCCCAACAATTTAATTGTAACTATAAATTAGAAGAAAAATTAGTAATCTCCATTTAATTCCAACTACCTTTGCTTATCTTCGACAGATACGCGTATTTCGTCTACAATGTGCAGACTTCTTCAGTGTCTCGTACTAATAACTCGAGTCGAGTTATTAGTACGAGACACTGAAGAAGTCTGCACATTGTAGACGAAATACGCGTATCTGTCGAAGATAAGCAAAGGTAGTTGGAATTAAATGGAGATTACTAATTTTTCGTCTAATTTATAGTTACAAGTATTCCACTAAACAGCTCAAACTCTCTAGGATTCAATTTAATTGTATTTTTCAAAGATATTGTTCGTTAGGAACTCTGTGAAAAACTGAAACAAATACCAAGCGTAATGGAAAAACTGTATTCGAAGAAAATGTGGAGAATGAAAACTTCCAGGGAACAAACTACATTATGAATAGGTTTCTACTTCATTCGTTTGTTAAATCTCCTCTCCATGACCGAATGCCCACACTTTGGCCTTGACACCAGTCATAAGGTTTTGGGCAATAGTTATGTCGATTTCTTTTGATACTTTTACCCACTGTTTAGTCAGCTCCACAGTTTTAAAGAAACATGGAATATTCTTCGTTATCTAATGCACATAAAGGGAATGCTAAACATGGCATAAATTCAAGAGTACACACTACCAAAATGTCATATAAATTTCTGTCCTCTGAGACCGACACATGCAAGCGTCCTTAAGCACATTAGAATGAGTTGAATGAGATGAGAAAATAAATTCAATCAAACACTTTTTTCGTCGAATTGCGTATGTGTCAGTTTCAGGAGACATATTTTACACGAAATCTTCCTTTACGTTCTCCGACTTTTTACGAACATGAATTACGTCTCGTGTAAAATTAACAATTTCTTAGTGTGTAGTTTCATGTAAATTCAAGCCAGATATCCCTGAAATTAGGTTTGTTGTATGAAAGATTGCAAACAATTTCGTTGTTTACGTTTGCTTTGGATAGCAAATAAACGAGCGGGAATTTTACGCGTCTATTAAATGTCATTGTTTTTCTATGTCGTTCTCGAATAGGTGTTTTACGAAGTTTGGCAATGTTCATGATGGCCCAAAACTTCTCAATCGGACAAAGTTCCTGCGAGTTCGGTGTGTTGAAGTCCTTTGGTACAAAAACAACATTGTTATCTCTGTACCAGTTTACTGCCGCCCGTGCGTAGTGGCATGATCCCAAATCCGGTCAAAATAGCGTCTCCCTCCCTGGGATCGCAGAAAGGGCAGCTGGTGCTTCTGGAGGCACTCGTCTAGGTAGATTTGCCCATTCATGGTACTCATTGTGATGTATGGCTTTTTTTCTCACTCTCTTAGAATCGGCCAATCTTGACGTGGCAACGTGAAGCTCCTTATTTGGCAATTGCTCTGTGTCCGCCTTGATGTACACTCAGTAGCAAAAAAAGGCTTTGTTTTTGCACCGATAGTTCCGCATGGTCAATATTGGGTGAAAAAGGGAAATACTCATGTTGGAGCGTCAACTTTGACGCCAGCTGTAGTCCAAACCGCTTGATGAAAACAGTTTAAATTTTGTCCACATTAATCCCTGTATTCTTTAAAGCCATGGAGAAGTTTTTAATATGCTACCTAAATTTTTCATAGAAATACGGATTTTTGAAATTGGTATGTCCAAAAATGACTTTTTTCACACATGTTATGATTACTTCAAATTTATAAATTTCACCAACATAAAATTTTGGTCACATAAAGTCGAAGCATTGGTTATAGTGTTGTCAAAATTTCAGCCAAATATATTGATAAATGACAAAGTTACAGAAGGTTGAACAACGCTTTTTTTAGGAACAAAATTTTGCTCGGCTTTTTTCTTGCTACTGAGTGTAAGTCTCGTTGTTTGGGTCTCCTTGGATGACTTCACCACCCGGGACATCAAAAAATGGAATCCCAAGTGATCTCCGGTTCATCTGTGGAACGTAGGCTGATTTTGATTTTGTGTTTGGAAATTTGATTTTGTGGCGGCTTTGTTCTTGTTTCGATGCCATCTCGATAAGCATTCAACAGATCGGGATAAAATATTACACTTTTAGCTAGCTTCAATTAAAATTTTATCAATTTTTACCCACACGTTAAAAAGTTACAAGCTAATCAGTGTGCCTCATTTTTTTCGAGTACAGTTTTTACTTCGGAGGAGCTTACCAAGTAAATACAATTTCTGTGAGTATCACATTTTTCTTTCTTTTCTTAGGTATCAAATCATAATGAATAATTCTTTGAAAATATATACCAATACGGTATTTCGGATTGATTTCTTAGAAATATCTCACAATACTGAAAGAGTAAGATAAACGAAGCATTACAATTACATCTGACGAAAATTTTCGAAGAACTCGTTCATGGAAATCGATAAACAAATTCAGGAAATTTTCAAACAAATTTGAAAAGAAATTTAAAGTGTATAGCATGAGCATGAGCATGATTGACCGCCCGAGGTTGCTACTCCGTTATTGCCAGATCAGCTGTTATTAAACAAAGAACCAAAAGATGATGCTTAGGACTAACATACATCCTCAATGTGTAAAAACTGGTGATCCCAAACTAAGGCAATATCTGCGCCGGCTTCGCCCGAATGCAGGTCCAGTAGGTAATAGGTAGGAATAAGTTGACGTGATACTCTCATTATTGTTAGCCGAGAACACCTCTGCACTTACACGAGAAATCACTGGGATGTTGGATAAAATGCTTGGGTTGGCAGCGGGATCCGTTTTGGTAAACGTTGTGCTTAATTCAACGGACATCAGTAGCGCATTAGATATTTAACTAAGTTCCCGAATTATTCTCTGTACAGAGATGCACATAAAAGCTATCCAAATATTGGCACCAATTTAAACCAACAGTAAGAATGCTGTTGGGGCAATTCACAAGTGTGGGTGGTTTATTAAGGAATACAAGAAAACGTTAAAAACAGCGAGTCTGAGGACCGGTTTAAACCAACAGTATGGATGCTGATGGGGCCACTCACAGGTGTGGGTGGTTTATTTCAATGGAATACAAGAATACGTTAAAAACATCGAGTTTGAGGCCGATTCAAACCAACAGTAGGAATGCTAGGCCACAAGTGTGGGTGGTTTATTTCAACAGAATACAAAAATATGTTAAAACACCGTTGAAGAGAAATTTAAAGTGTATATGAGCTGAACTTTAATTCGATTCTTATGGAATTTAAAAGTGATTGGAATTTCATGAAAAAGGGTAACATTCAAAAATTAAATTAAAACTCGTTCCTTAGGATGTCTCGATGGGGAGAAGTTAGAAAATAAAATTCTCAAGACAAGTATATTTTGAAGATGTTTCCAACAAAAAAAAATATTGTTAATTATTTTAGAGAGCTCTCAGTTAACTTAACAAATAATTTTCTTTTTATACCTCATACATTATTATCTGAAAAATATTAAATAGAGAGTTAAAAAAAAAATACATATATTTATGTAAGATGTAAATGCTAGCGGGAAAACTACTGTTCATCGAACAGATAGGAAGTTCTATCTAATAAATAAAATGTTTTCATGTTCAGTTGCTTACTAAACGTTAAGATTCCCTTAAAACTGAGAAAAAATAATTTTCAATATACTTCAGAAAAACGTGTTAAGCATTACAAATAAACCATCATTTGAGTAAGTTTAGTTCATATTTGCTTTAATTTCCAACAATTATTATTCCCATTAAGGTAGCCCATGGATATTAACAAACTTAACAAAATGCTTAACTTTTGATAGTAGAACAACTTTTAAAACTGGTTTAAAATAAATCTCCAAAATTTAGATCAACCTACTTCCAGTGGTTTTATGCTTTAGAGAAGTACGTTCAGGTATTTTAAGGTTGATAATCAATAAGACTTCATATTCTCAAGGTACTGGACCAACTGTTTTTCCGAACGCTCATTTATTTTAGAGTGGTATGTAATGTTATTTGAGATGCTCGAATGTTGAACAATTTACTTTGAACCAATACCACGAATAAAAAGATGAAATGATTTGTGTTTGTCATTCGAGAACGGTCTCTACTGCTCTCGCGTTATGTTCTTTCTTCTTCTTTAGCATTTCAAGCTTATTGCTTTCACAATTAGCTTATTGCTTGCTCACAACTTAGTGTTCTAAATGCACTTCCACCGTTACTAATTGAGAGCTTTAGATGCCAGTTACCATTTTTGCATAAGTATGATTGTGTGGCAAGTACAATCATACGCTATGCCCAGGGAGTCGAGAAGTTTTCCTTAACGAAAAATTCCTAGACCAGACCGGGAATCGAACCCAGCCACCTCCAGCATGGTGTTGCTTTGTAGCTGCGCCTTTACCGACTGAGCTAAGGGAGGACCGCGTTATGTTACTAAAGCCAAATGACAAGACGGCAATGAAAGTCGATAGTCGTGCACGTTTTTCTTGAAATCAATTTATTACTATAGATTACTATAGAGTGAAAATTGGAAACTTGTATTAAACGAAATTATTGTCAGTATCTATTGTAAAATTGGAATGATCTTACTAAGTGCTGCTTTTCGATAAAATGAGTTGAATCTGCTTTCAAAAATGTCTCTCAATTATCTATTGTATCCATTATTTACGGTAGTCCTTGAGAATGTGGATTAGTCTTTTTGAAATCGTTCTGAAGATGCGCTTGCTCTTTCAAACTGTTAATGATTTAACTTTGAGCAGCAATAGAACATTTTGGAATGCGAAAATTCTGAGCTGAATTTGAAAATTTGACGGTTTGTAAAAAAACAATCTCCTTCACTCAACATTCAAATCGAAAATGTTTACTGTTAGTAAAGTAAGAGCAATTTTACTCACAGTAAACGAAGCATTCAGCCACTCTTATTCAAAAATAAGTAATAAAATATCGCCTTTGCTAAGGTTTTTTCAATATTAAACTCATTGAAGCGTGAATTTTTGCATTACAAAATTCTTCTGATTTGAGCTTGTGTAAGTTTTCGTGTTGAGAACTATTTCTTGGCAATCAATCACTAAAGTATTTTGGGTTTAAAGCTTTTCCCAACAATGTCTTCGTAACTAATGTCATAAAGAAAAGATAAAAAGCTGAAGAGTTGTTACAGTAGAGGTTAAATTATTAAATGTGAATCAGAAGGTGGAGTTATTAAGTCTAGTTTGGATAATAGCAGCAAATCTCTGGACAGTAAAATTAGTAGAAAAATGAATGTAACATAAATAATGATAACATTGAGCATTGGCTTTGTACAATTTAGTAATAATTTATCACAATCAGCCTATTACCAGCGCTTCATTTAACCAAATTTAACCACTTTTATCAGCATGCACTCCTTCATGAATGAATATTATTGACTGTAGCACATGTACATGATTTAAAAAAATATATTTTCATACAGAATACATCAACATAATGCTTCCAAAATGTTGTCCTCGAACTACAATGCAAAGAGAATAAATAAAAGGGCGATACGGTCAAAATTTGGTCAATATCAACTTGACGTTTTTCTTTTAATTTTGCATTTAAAAAACCTGAAGGTGTGTGTGTGTGTAGAATGTTGCTCCTATTTTGATTTTGGAATTCACTCTTCAGTTGTCAAAATGCCGTCCAAGCAAGAAGAGCAGCGTATCAAAATTTTGCTCGCGCATCGCGAAAATCCGAGCTACTCGCACGCAAAGTTGGCAAAATCGCTAAAAGTTGCCAAATCAACCGTTACAAATGTAATTAAAATGTTTGGGGAACGTTTTTCGACAGCCAGGAAGTCTGGATCGGGGAGAAATCGAAAACCGGAAGCCGCTGAGACGACAAAGAGAGTTGCCGGTAGTTTCAAGCGAAACCCTAACCTATCTCTTCGAGATGCCGCAAATAAGCTGGGTGTATCGTCTACAACCGTGCATCGAGCCAAAAAACGAGCCGGACTATCGACTTACAAGAAGGTAGTGACTCCAAATCGCGATGATAAACGAAATACGACGGCCAAAGCGCGATCCCGGAGGCTGTACACGATGATGCTGACGAAGTTTGACTGCGTGGTAATGGACGACGAAACCTACGTCAAAGCCGACTACAAGCAGCTTCCGGGACAGGAGTTTTATACGGCAAAGGAAGGGAAAGGTAGCAGATATTTTCAAGCACACGAAACTGTCAAAGTTCGCAAAGAAATATCTGGTTTGGCAAGCCATCTGTACCTGTGGCTTGAAAGCAGCATTTCATTGCTTCCGGGACTGTCAACCAAGAAATTTACGTGAAAGAGTGTTTGAATAAACGTCTGCTGCCTTTCCTGAAGAAACACGGTTGTTCCGTACTGTTTTGGCCGGATTTGGCATCTTGCCATTACGGTAAAAAGGCCATGGAGTGGTACGCCGCCAACAACGTGCAGGTGGTTCCCAAGGACAAGAACCCTCCCAACACGCCAGAGCTCCGCCCAATTGAGAAATACTGGGCTATTGTCAAGCGGAACCTAAAGAAGACCAAAAAAACTGCTAAGGACGAGCAGCAGTTCAAGGCAAACTGGCTTTCTGCGGCGAAGAAGGTGGACAAGGTGGCTGTACAAAATCTGATGGCAGGGGTCAAGCGTAAGGCCCGGCAATTCGGATTTGGAAAAGCGGAAGCCTAACTGAATATTTTTCTTGAATTTTATACTAATTGAACATGAAAAAGAAATTTAATTTGATTTTTTAAATAAACGATTTCACCGATTTACACGCGTTTTCCCTTGACCAAATTTTGACCGTATCACCCTTTAACTAAATAGTTACTAATAAGTACAGATGAGGCTTATGATCTAGCGAATTGATCAATAAATATCATCGATATAAACAATACGAAATTCCTTAAAATGTCATTATTATTAATGCTATCCAAAACAAAGTTTTCTGATTGAAACGAGACGAAACAAGACATTTTTGTTCAATTTAATAATACTCCGCAAATTTTCTTTCGAAACGTAAAAACAATTTTTTTATATACTGCATAACCCCTTTAACTACCAACTACATTCACACGTTCAGAAAGCAACCCATAATCAATCGTCGTTTGTTAATCGGCACCGTCGTGTTTGGACCTTGAGTGAGTGGTTCGATCGTTAAGCATCGGCTGCAAACATTTTGTTACCCTCTTTTAGAGACTCCGATTCCTACTTCAAATCAGCAGCATACGAACTGTTTCTGGTCGGACCGCAGTAGTGGATCAGTCAGAGTACAAGGTGGGTAGGAACATGAATTGCGGCACATTTTCTCTTCGACGCTGCTGCCGACGTCGCCGTTCTATGTACAACAATTTAAGTGAGTTTGCGTCACTCACTCGAATAGCCCCTTGCAATTTGTCGGTTGTTTTCTGCTGTTAGATTTGGTTGTTTCTATTTTACCCGACCGATGCGCTGAAAACCGCCCCCTCTACAACCCTCACAGCTACTTTCCCTATTACACAGAGGCGAGCGCCTGACGACACATGACGATGCGATGGCGCGCGGCGTTGCATGGGGGAATTGTTTTTCGACTCTCATCCAAAGAAAACAACAATATTTGCATTTTTCGTTAGCTGCTGTGCGCCGTTACTCTGCTTTGTCTTCTTCTTGATGTCTGGGATTTTTTTTCAGATTTCACGATCATGTACGCCTGATGGCGAATTTTTACGAATGTCTTTTGTTTGTTGAAGAAAAGTATATTGGAGAGGCCTTTCATTATTTTTACCAAGATTTTTTTTTTGTGCGGTAAAGGATAAAATTGTATCGCCTTAAATCTCTTAATATAGTTTTTGATAAAGAGATTATCAACAAGAAGTTAAAAAATTAACATGTCCATAACTTTGTAAACATATTTCTTCAATACATCGGCTACATTTCCTCCTATCGGAGCGCTAAATTTTCATCTGTTCACCTCTCGCTCTCTCGTTCTCAAATTATTATTGTTTTCGTTTTGCCGTTTCTGTGGTGGTTTCGTTTTTTTATTCTCTGTCGAATAGGTATCTGGAGGTATTTCCTCACGACTTCGTCGTCCGGTTTGTTTTGTAGTGGTGCATTCCTACCGTCGCCACTGTTAACTCAAGACTGTGAATTCAAACGCCGTCACCGTCGTCTATCGTGTGTGCAAATGCGAAAAAAATATCTTTGGTGGCCTCAAACACCATGTACAGAGCCGCGTGACTGTGGAGGTTGTGGGGGTGGTAGCAGAATTCATCGTGAGCAGATAAATTATTGCGAGGCCCTGAATTCTTCTTCGTGTTCTCTCTTCCGTTTCTACTGCTGACATTCGAAAATTACTCTGTAACCTAAATCTCTGTATATAGGCTGTAAGAAGCGACAGTGGTTGGGGTGGTTTTTTTTATAGAGGCCAGTATTAATGTATTTTATTTGGCGAAACAATTTATTGGGTTGTGATTTTTTGCATTGGCTAATATTGATTCGAGTTATATGAGTGTGCCATGCATTTGATTTTAAAACAAGTTTGAACAACGAAGGTGGCGTTTGCAGCAGGCAGTTAATTTAACAATGATTAAACAACATTTTTAGAAATAAGTGGTATTCGGTGGCGTGTGTACTATACAGGTGGTATCTTTTTCGACGGTAGTTTATACACTCTTCGAACGCAGTTCCTGATCATCATAGGCCGTGTCTGATGTACAATTTGTGCACTTGTTTTACTCTCCTTGTGATGAAAAACGAGAAATGTACGTTTTCTTACCACTAATATCTTTTTATTAAAGAAGGTTAAAGTATTTTAAATTACTTATAGTAAATAATTCTTCACAAGCAGATTTTCAATATGGTGTGTTTGAGAACAGAGTTATTTCATTATGTCTATTATAGGATTTTTCAAAAATTAAAAAAGGTAATTCTTCTTCTTCTTTTGCACTGGTACGTCAATCACTGGAATTTTCTACTGGACGATTTGAAAACGTTTCATTGTTGTAATCATTTTATTATGTTAACCTTAACCTAAACATATGATCATTATTATGACACTGAAAATATTGTTTCGTTTATTCTTGGTCGCTCGCTTCATATATTTTTTTTTTATAGTGCGTCTCACATTAGGTGTCACCTTTTTTCATGCTTGGTTTATTTCAGCTGGGTAATTTTAACAGCGCAATTGATTATGCCCGTGTTGAGTGTATTCTTTTGACAGCTTATTGCTGAACATAAATAGGCGATTCCGTTTGTTTATATTCATCAGCTACCATGGAAGCCATACGGGAGCACGTTTTAAAATTACATTTGCAAAAGCTTAGACCGTGATATTCAATATCCTTAAGCAGTAAGCGTTTTGTTGTTCGTACCTTGAAACGGTACAAGCAAACTGGAAATGTCCATATTCAACACACAGGAGGTGCCAGAACGAAAAAAAACAATCAAATGTATGATGGAGCGAATAAAACATAATCTGGCCGTATCTGACCGTAAATTGAGTAAACAATTTCAAATGTCCGCTGTTTCAATGAACAGATTTCTCAGACATGATCTGGAATGCAAGTCGAACAAGAAAGAATGGGTTCACGGGTTGACGGAGAGTCAAAAGCAAGCCAGGGTCAAAAGAAGCAGAAATATGTTGGTTCGGCACGGTGACTGCGAGATTTTATTTTCAGATGAAAAGCTTTTCCTCCTTCAGGACAGTCATACCAACCATACCATACCATACCATACCTGGGTTGGCTGTTGTAGAGACGATGGAAGCGCCAGAAAAACTGCGTTGGGTATGACAGGCTCTTCATCCATCAATTTCTTTGCACAACACCTGGCCAGGTCCTTATGATTAGCAAGGGATGGGAGGGAAGTGTTGATTAGTCTACTTAAGAAGATGCAGAGAATTCATGCTCCCTTCATAGACATCTGGAGTTGGAAGTTTGATGGGATTGTGCGGGAGGCTTTCCTTGGCATATGTATATTTAGGTATGTATATGTATATAGGACGTTGGGAGTGACGGAGCTACGAAAGTTAATGCACTCCTTTGTTGTCCGCTTAACTGGACTGGAACACAAGCGTAACCTTCTTGTATCCAAGGCCTTCTTGCGTGAGAACTCTCTCATACACAGCCACTCAAACATACCCCCCCCCCGCCACACACACACACACACACACACACACACACACACACACACACACACACACACGCACACACACACACACACGCACAAATACGCGTTTGTGGGCTTACATGGCAGGCGCTGCTTGGGTTAATGTTTTTAGGGCGGTGGGGTGAGCTCACCTTGCGTTTTAAAACAAAGTGATTTCAATCATGTGATTTTTGTTTCATTTCATCGTTTGTAATTTTCAAAAAACTGACAGCGATAAAAATCCAACAAAAAAAAACTCTAAACTACTTCTACTCTAATTTTCAAGAGAAAATACCCAATCAGTTTCAGCGTATTTTCAAACTACCCCACAGTTTATATATACTTCAAGTTCCACCCCTATCACGAGTAGTACGCATTGCGTAGCTGTACTGGTCTGGTTCTTCAATCCGTCACGTACACACACTTATTTTTAACTGCACTTCCTCCTTCAGGACAGTCATAATCAACAAAATGATCGTGGGTATTGCAAAAGTCTTGCCAATATTCCAATAGATAAACTAGCTATAGAACGCTATCAGAATGTATCGAAAATCATGATATGGGGCGCCGTTTCACAAAAAGGAAAACTTCCTCTTCTTTTCATAGAGCCTAACGTAAAAATTAACACTGAATATTACATCGAGCAGGTTTTGAAGAACCATCTGCTTCCTCATGCTTCAACGCTGTATAGGAATACATCATATTGTTTCCAACAGGACTCAGCTCAAAAGGCAAAGAAAACTTATGTGTGGTGCGCGGAAAATTTGTCCAATTTCATCACAAGCGAAGAATGACCTGTATCTTCACCGGATCTCACCCCACTTGACAACTTTGTTCGGGGTTATATGCTTCAACATATAAAACCTTCAAAGAACCCTTACTTTAATTTGGTTGATATTTGGGATCAAATTCCTCAGGAAATCGTGCGTGCCAGCTGCGATGGGTTTACAAAACGTTTGCGCAAAGTTAGCAAGGAATAGGGCGAGAGATTCTATTTGAATTAATATGGTTTATTTCTATAACATGTATCTTTCAAATGAAAAATAAATGGCATTTTGTTTTAGTAACACCTATTGTGAGACACCCTGTACAAAATCCATGTTTACGAAACGAAAGCTAATTTACGAAAATAAACTTTTAGTGTATGCTGTAACGCATACGGGGCACGTCCGACGCGGGCACTATGTTCTAGAAGACAATATTGCAAGTAATAAAACTTACGCACAAAAACCATGAATATTTAAATCCCATGTATCAAATCTACCTTTTATCAAGATAAGATATGCCTTCGCTTCCAATACTTTGGAAATAATTTGGTTAGTTTTCTATACCTGGAATATTTCTTAAAATCATCTGCATTTTTTTTGTTTTTTTTTTTATCATTGACTCTGTATGGTTAGTAGCAACCCATAAATATATGATATGACATTTTTTGGTGAACAATAAACGCGTTATATGAATAATGGATGGAGAGGGCGATTGTTTCGTGACATATGCTGCAGCAACAGTCAGTTTTTTTTAATGACGACAGTATGCATTGCAGGGAAATAATATTGACACAACTTAATATGATGAATATATTTTTGTATGCATTTCTTTAACTATGCGTTTCCGATCACTAACTTTATTTATCTCTTCTTTTTCCAGGTAACTATCAGTTTATTTTTACTTGAGCCATGATAGCCGCAGGTATTTGTGTCAGGTATTGATATATAAACCGTTAACAAATGGATGGAAACAACATTTTTGAATTTTTTTTACGAAATTTGACGAATTTTTGTCGTATTTATTCAGCAAAATAAATCTAACACTTACAACCAAATATCATGCTGAGATTAAAGATTATTCCTGAAATTACAGTTCACTTTAAAATGCTTAATTATTGTGCAGAAAGAATCACATTCTATTGCTTTATTCCATGCCATAATATATACATATACGATAGCGATTATTTTATGTACGCATGCTCTACGGAAGTAATTGATTAAAAATTGAACTTTTTGGAATATTTAGTACCTTTCTGATTAAAACATTTTTCCTCCATGCCAAAAAAATAACCCATTAAAATAATCTGGCGTTTACCGGATACTTCACTCCTTGCTTGGGATGAACCAGAGGAAAGCAAATGCAAATCACACGTGAGCAATGTAGCAAATAAAGTAGCACAAATTAATTAAAATATTTAACTCACTCAGACCACCCTGTCCTGTGTCTGCTAGAATTATCTTCACTAGCTCTCTACAGTGACAGCCAGTTCAGTTTGTAGCGAGTTAAAAGTATCTCTCGTCAGCCCTCCCGTCGTTTGCATTCATTTTCCTTATTCTCACGCACCAGTTCGTCGGACTGTTGGCGATCCATGAACAGGGTGGGCACTTCTTCGTCGTCGTCGTCATAATCATCATCATCATCCATGCCACTCACATCCGCATACACAAGCAACAAATTTGGCAACAAGAGAGTTTCGATTTTCCAGTGACTTTCGTGTGTCACAACAAGACAACTATAATTCACCAGAGCCTGCATATCGAACGGTGTCTGATTTGTGTGTGCATGTAATCCAAATTGTTTGTATTTGCTGCAACTTGACTAAAATGTTACCGTGAAACGATTAAGAGTGTAAATTTTCAAAAACTGTGTATGTAGAATGTTCATTTATTACCATATGCAACATACCAGCATAAGAATGACGTGACCAATGTCATAGCCAATTCAACCACCTAACTAATATCCTGCAGTGACATCAATTGGATTTTCCGGAATGAACTAGTATTACTAGAACTAATATGGTTAGCATTCATAGACTTCGTCTTTGCTCACATTCGCACGGACATTTCTCTGTCACGGCATTGGCAATTACAACGATGCCACCCCGGTAGAGCTGCCGGCACTGTTCAACAATGTTGTTATACACATCTCGTTATAATGCCATCATTACACACTAGTCGAAAACATCACACTAAATAGTGGTCCAAGGTCTTTGCCCGTACTACACCCTGTGGGGTGCTACAACAACACAGCACCAGACACAAGCGATCTTCTTCAAAAACAGTGTCAAATGTGTCTCCTCCACAATCAGCGCATCACGCCAATGTATACAAATGATTCGAATACATAGTGAAATTTAATAAAAGTGAATCATTAGCATTAGTTATGAATAGCAGCAATTTGCGACGACAACATTGATGAGTGAGACTTTAGTTAGTTATTGGATAATGTCTTTAGCAGTGTCGGGGTGCGACGTCACAGTTGACGTTTTGAATTGCAATAAAAGTATAGCTATTGATTGATTAAGTGTTTGTTCATTATGTTGGTACGTCAATGAAGTATGTTGCACGGCTGGAGGCGTGCAGTATAAGCTGTTGTGCGATTTTAACTCGTAGAATTCACTCTATCACAAACGTTTAACAGCATGCCAATACTCATATTATTTACTAAAATAAAATATGTTAACTTTCCTTCACACATAGGAAGGATTCAAACCAACATAAACGCTATTGTTATCTTATTATCGTCTAAATTTGACCACAACAAGTTATTTTTATATATGCGAAGCGATAGCAACCACGAAGCTTCATAAAAAGTGGCATTCAAATTGAGCATATTTTTTTTTGTTTTATTTCACTTTCATTTTCAAGATATCTTCTAGAGAAAAAAAAACGCAGGCAATGAACGAGTGTGGCACAACTCATACACTACATTGCCGTTAGAACATCTTGCGGAAACAAGTCGGAACGATATTTTTGGCCGTCCAATCATATAAACAGAAATGGTTTGTTGTGACAGCTCCAAGAAAGGATTCTGTTCTCTACCTTTTTTCGTATTCTCGCCTACCTAGTTGACGCTACAATAACAAAAGTGAAACTAAAATTATGTTTAATACATTTCGGAAAACCATTTTTCATGATCACGCTAAAAGCAGGTCACTATTTTGAGTCTGGTCACTATTTGCATCCAAAAGTCACTAAAGTAACTATTTTTGCAGCCCGATTTTAAAAAAAGTTTCAAAAACTCACTTGTACCTGTTGTTCAATAGTTAACCAAACTAAGCGATCTGGCCACATATAAAAGTCGAGAAATATTCACCAGAAAAGTGATTTTATCACCCCACGTGTAAATCTGATTCATAGCAGAGAAAACTATTGGCAACATGAACTTTTTTTTACAATTTGTTATCCGCAACACCCACAACTGCTGCTGATGATGTAACTTCAACTGACTCTATTTATGTTTTGTAAATTGTGCTACAAAATTATCGATGAATATTCGTCAATGTGGAACCAAAACAAAAAACGTTGTTCCCCAATTAATTAAAACTACATAATTATACACACTGTACAATAGGCCATCCCTTATTTTGAAAAATATTGCCAAGTCAAGAATTCCACCTCTTGAAATGTTCGTCTTGGCTAGAAAACAAACATGCTTAAATTTGAAGACCGTACGATGACTTTAAGTGCTCCCCCAACGGACCTAAAGAAATGCTAGTACGGGTGACTACCCACGCGGTGACAAGCACGCTACTGTAGTGTATGGTCTTGCATGTCGACCAAGATCAGTGGCGTCAGGTTGATAACATTTTATGTTTGTTTGTTTTTTATCATCAATGTTGTTTAGGACACTTTATCATCAGTACACCAGTTTTTAGGTAAGGTCATCGTATGTACAAAACGATTCAAAAAGTAAGTGTAAGGAAGCCAATTCAGTGTTTTTATTCAACAAAATTAGTCAAAAAAGATGAAGTTGAAGTTGAATAAAAACACTGAATTGGCTTCCTTACACTTACTAATCGTGATACTATTATCTTGAAATCAAGTCCGTATTCATATTTTTTTCTACCAAATTGATGAGAAGAAAGATTAGTAATTTCCATTTAATTCTAACTACCTTTATTGCTTATCTTGGCAGATACGCGTATTTCGTCTACAATGTGCAGACTTCTTCAGGGTCATGTACTAATACTCGAATGAACGCCAACCTTCGCCGCCTGCCGTATATATAAAATTTTCCAAACACAAAAACTTTAACCTACAGCTAACATTTTTTACCTAACCTATCCAGAGTCAAAAACAAATATACTTAATATCTACCTAGCCTTTTCCCTATACCTAACCTAATTATTCTGTAGCAGCCGGTGCTCCACTGCTTTCTTGGATTCAGTTATTTCTAAAGCGGGCTTTTCTTTTGGCATCAAAATAGTCGAAAAAAGTGAGAAAGATTTGTAAATCAGATAAACGACTTATTTTCGATGACTCGCTTAGTAATTCTGAATCTAGATTTGATAGCAAGGGAATGCAATTTGATCATAGGTGAAATTGGGATACATTGCAATTCGACCACTTTATGAAATCGTAATGATTTTAAAGTTCCATTAAAACTCGTACATTAAAATTTTATTTATTTTCTAGGAAATTTCTGTGACAAATATTCTTAGTTTATGATACAGTAGATCTAAAAAATTCATAATTCATGAATTATTTGACTTATTTATTCTGACTTTGCTTGACTTCTGTTGAACCGAATATTTTTTTGCAAGGTTGAAATCTTCCGTGCTTCCAGATATTGGTCGACCTTTTTCGCGTAGCTCCTGAAAGGGGCTATAGGAATCAAGAACTCGATGGCAGCCTCAGCCATGACCATTTATGAACCTAAATAAGTTACCTGCCTAGTCCCTTTTAAACGATAAAGTGACCCATTAACCTCAAGTCAGCCCCGAGTAATTGGTGCCCCATTTACTAATATCATAAAGCAAATTATTGAAGATAACAATTTTTCATATCGGCTCCGCAACGTATTACACACGTCTGAGCCTCATAAATAAACGAACTGATTAAAAAACTATGATCTTCTTCTTGACAAATGGAAACTGTTAAAATGCGAAGTGTTGACCTCGAGTGAATTTACGTGGAAATCACGTAGCTCTTACGTGAATTCAACGTGTTTATTACTGGCTTTGACAGTGGACGAAAATTGCGTGCGTTTCACGTGGATGTAACGTGTCGATTTTTTTGAGTGTAATGAATACCCTTTTGTTTGATCAACCGTGTACCCGAGCATATACCAAATTGATAACAAGTTCTAATACCAGGATATCATTTTTTTATCACTGAATATGTTATCATTTAGGCTGAGTAAACAGTAATACTCGTTGAATATCATAATAATAACTTATTTTGTTATCACTGCGAACAATTCGATTACAAATCCTGTATTATAAGCAAATTTATTGAACAAATTTCAAATTATGTTATCAATTTGAAAAAAATTCTCATGCTAATAACTGAAAAAAATATTTAGATTAAAAGCAAAATTTCTCGTCCAAATATGCTGGAAATATTTATAGTTTTACAATTCAACTTATCATAAAAAATAGTGTATTCAAAATGATAACATATGATAACAAAATTTTCCGATGGTGATAACTAAATTTGTTATGTGATAACAGCGGAAATCAAAACGATAACTGGGATAACAGAACTTGTTACTTATATGATATCAGCTTGTTATTTTCCTTTGCTAGGGTATGTTGTTTAATTCTTGAGTTATGAGCACTTGAATGCGTCCAAATTTAGTTTGAATCGGGCTTTATCTATCATCGCAAATCATACTACAAACCCAATAACAATTGAAAGCTATACCTCTCGCTCAGAAGCACATTTATGAAAACAAGTCCAGTGAACCCGAGTATCGGTGGAGATAAAATGGAAAAGTTAATTAAATGTGATTTAACAAACATTTTTTGATGCTTCGAATAAGCATATCGAATCACTCTGAAGGAATTAAATGCAATCAATATCATCCAAAAGCTATGGCATTTTCATCAAATATCTTTTGACAGATGCGATTTATAGACTTCTTCAGTGTCGAGCACTCGATTGATCGCAATACTCTTCTCTATAAAAAGAAGTAAAACTAGCACTTTAGAATATATCTTGAGTAATTCATGGTCAGGGCCTGAAAGCCAATTGTAAACAATGAGTTTAAACGTTGATTTCTCGCGAATTTCAAAACACTCTTGCGAATTGGAAGCAGCATCTGGTAGAGGAATGTTTACTCTACTATTTTATGTAGTTGGACATCGTAGGGCTCGTGTGGTTCGTGGGAGATCAGAGTTCAAAGTCATTAATTACAATTGGCTTTTAGGCCCTAATCATCAATTCCTCGAGATATCATTTTGAAATGCACCATCATGGTGAAGAACTGAAATCATTTCAATTTCATATTCATGGCAGTTCTGCTACTACGGCAACCACCCATAATCCGAGTTTAATATCGCCTCATTAGAGACACCAATCTTTACATGCCGTTATTGTCGCCCCCAGAGTTGTGTGGATTCGCAGCCGTAAATGTTTGCCCATCTGGTCAAAACTAATAAAAGTTCAACAAAATCACATTTAACGACACTTGTAAGTCGTCAAGCCCTATGAGGTCGTGAAGTTAACATGTGAAGATCTACGATGATTATCTGTCGCAGATACAGTGGGTTCCCCTATTACACAACCAACTTGAGTTCTGGGATGTCTTCCAGTTAATTTAGCTGGATTCAATAGGTATCAAGCATACCAAAGGCCCATATCATCATATTTTAATTCCTAGCTCCATTTGGGATCTCTGGTTTGGTGGATGGCAGCACCCTCCGTGTATTAAAGGCCCCTACTGCAGTGAACATAAACGGTCACAATAAAATGAAACATTCATCTCCGATCGAATCCCACACGAATTTACTTGCTGCTGCTAGTTCGCAGCCATATTCCAGGAATAACATGCAAACCGCTAACCAACTATGTAAATACGTCATCCTACTCTACCCCGTTCACCCCTCAGTCATGTCGAAAGTAATCGTCGCAAACAACGATTACGTTTAGCTCCATCGGTGGCTGGCGTCTTCGATTGCACTTCTCAACTGCACGCGATTGGGGTCAGATAAGTTAATCTACTCGCGGTGTCACTTCCTCCATAGAGTGTTGACTTCGTGTGCTTCCGTTGACTTCAGCGAGAGAGTTTAATTTTCGGATTCAACTGAACATCAATCTTGTTTGCCACCACTTCGTGAGTGATGTTAATAATATTTGGATCATTGTACCTACCCGTGCTAATGTTTTGTTCCGCGATGTAGACGTTTTGTTCATTTGTTATCAGTACGTGTACAACACGAACCAACGGGGATTATAGGGACAGGGAATGGTAGGAAAGGAAGGATCTCTCGGGTACTGCACTTGTTTGTGTTTTCTTCGTGTTTTATTGCATTGTACATGACCCTAGTACGGTGCTGTGCAATGAATGTTGCTAAAGAAAAAACGCTGAAAAAGTGATTCTAATTTGTGCGCGGGGGTTACTTTTTTATTAGTTTACTACTGCGTGTTGCAAAAGGACTTCTAGTCATAATTGAGGCATGCAGCAAAACTTATAAGAACATAGGTACTAAAGGGCGATACGGTCAAAATTTGGTCAATATCAACTTGACGTATTTCTTTCAATTTTGCATTTAAAAAACCTGAACACCTCTCATTTTGAAGGTGTGTGTGTGTGTAGAATGTTGCTCCTATTTTGATTTTGGAATTCACTCTTCAGTTGTCAAAATGCCGTCCAAGCAAGAAGAGCAGCGTATCAAAATTTTGCTCGCGCATCGCGAAAATCCGAGCTACTCGCACGCAAAGTTGGCAAAATCGCTAAAAGTTGCCAAATCAACCGTTACAAATGTAATTAAAGTGTTTGGGGAACGTTTGTCGACAGCCAGGAAGTCTGGATCGGGGGGAAATCGAAAACCGGAAGCCTCTGAGACGACAAAGAGAGTTGCCGGTAGTTTCAAGCGAAACCCTAACCTATCTCTCCGAGATGCCGCAAATAAGCTGGGTGTATCGTCTACAACCGTGCATCGAGCCAAAAAAC
Organism: Aedes japonicus; assembly: GCA_034211315.2. NCBI lineage: Eukaryota > Metazoa > Arthropoda > Insecta > Diptera > Culicidae > Aedes > Aedes japonicus. The sequence goes on along the minus strand of JASCZW010002023.1, from coordinate 201,918 downwards.
GAGCCGAACTATCGACTTACAAGAAGGTAGTGACTCCAAATCGCGATGATAAACAAAATACGACGGCCAAAGCGCGATCCCGGAGGCTGTACACGACGATGCTGACGAAGTTTGACTGCGTGGTAATGGACGACGAAACCTACGTCAAAGCCGACTACAAGCAGCTTCCGGGACAGAAGTTTTATACGGCAAAAGGAAGGGGAAAGGTAGCAGATATTTTCAAGCACACGAAACTGTCAAAGTTCGCAAAGAAATATCTGTACCTGTGGCTTGAAAAGCAGCATTTTCATAGCTTCCGGGACTGTCAACCAAGAAATTTACGTGAAAGAGTGTTTGAATAAACGTCTGCTGCCTTTCCTGTAGGTGGACAAGGTGGCTGTACAAAATCTGATGGCAGGGGTCAAGCGTAAGGCCCGGCAATTCGGATTTGGAAAAGCGGAAGCCTAACTGAATATTTTTCCTGAATTTTATACTAATTGAACTTGAAAAAGAAATTTAATTTGATTTTTTAAATAAACGATTTCCCCGATTTACACGCGTTTTCCCTTGACCAAATTTTGACCATATCACCCTTTAATCAAGTAAAAAAATCTAGAATCTTTCTCGATTCTCGACAAGAGTTCACCGAAAATTGGGTTTGAACCAAAATTGCCTGAATCCATCGAGAATTGTTATCGATGGTTACCGAGTCTAGTTACTTTTGACAAGGTCTAAAGCGCAGGGCCCTACATTGTCGAAGCATGTAAATGAAAATGAATCGCTTTTGTATTCATTTCACTCCACTTCCATCAGCTTTCGTGTAGTGAATGAATCTTACCTTCAGCGATTCTCTCCCAATTCACTTCCTTGTCAAACGTGAGTAAGTTTAAATTCATCTGCATCTAGCCACCGTCAGAAGCGTTTCAATTGAAATTCAGGCTTGCTTCAAACGACGCGTCCTGGCGTAGTGAACGACCGTGAATCAACTTCGTTGAAATTGATTTACTTTCATCCCCCCACCAGTGGTTGGAGAACACGACGAAACATGCGTGCCAGTGTTGCTAGAAGTATTGTCATTTCACGATGCACGCATTGCTGTAACTTTGCTCGATAAAAAGCTACCCGAGCTGACAATCGTGTTTGTGTTTGATAATGCGATGACTTATTGAGATTGCATTTGCGCTGGAGCTGTAACCATAACAGCATCTTAAATATCAGCAATCTCATTTGTAATTTCATAAAATGGTTGATTATTATTTTTGGTGCTACAATTACTTTATCTGGTGGCACTATTTCTAGTCTTAAAAATAATGAATACCTCAGAAATGAATATGAATCCGCACGTATTGCACGACACCGAAGGCTAAAATAAACACCGATGATTGAAAAGCTTAGTCGACAATGTTTGTTTGAAAATTGATTTGCTGAAGCTGACTAAGAAGTGCCTTTCAATAATGTGCTGAAAATGTGTTTCAATTGAAAGGGATAAATGTTCAGTAGATCGTCCCACGACGATATTCAATTGAAAGTGAAATTGTATGAACCTGCTAAAGCGTAACAAGAGAAAACATTATTGCGTTGTTTAATCATGTTCCCCCGATATAAAACGTTAGAAAATCGAAAATTACATGGGTGAACAACAGTAAATTGATTATTAATCAAGATTTAGCTGATATCCCTAGTAACATTATTAGTTTTATTCCAACCGTATAGCACTCCTCCCGGTTTTGTTGATAAAACTACATTCAAAGCTGTTTTGTCCAACAACACCTCCTCTATGCATCTTTAAAGCCAAAATGTGTACAAAGAGGCCCACTCTATAGACGGTTGTGCAAACAAATGTATAAAACCTTTACAAGACCATAAAGATTTTGAAAATGTTATAGTGTTATGACCACTTGAGAACCTTCATAAAACCTATTGGCTGCCATCAAAACCAGCATAGGGCGAAATTACCACAGCTGTCAAACTTCCGGGTGATATCGTGGTTGTTTTTTGTTGTTCTGCTCTGTTCGATTCTCTGCTCTTCTGATTCATTTAACAGTAAATAATATCGAAGAAAAAAAGTTCTAGTGTTGCGGGAAATTTTGTTTGATAGTAGAATATCCAAAACAAATTGAGTTTTTTTTATAGCTTATCCTGCTCCAAATCATATGCGTATTTAATGTTATGGTGAATATTGGCACCGAAAATAAATGCGCCTCGGAGATTATGCGAGTTAACATCAACAAAAACAAATTTGAAATAAATATATTCGATAAATTAATCATGAATTTCCTGAAAATTTACGGAATTCAATAAATTTATCAAAAAGAATGCTAAAATCGATCTCTGATCTACAGTTCATTTGTATTAAATTTAAAATTTGGAATTTATTTTTCCACATATCTATTATTTCATATATTTCAATATGGCGATTGGAAGAAAACACAGTTTTTCCAAAAAGCCTATTTATCTTCGCAATGGCTACTATAAAACTATTTGGTAATTAGGTGACTTTCCTCAATGCCAATTTACCGTTTAATGCATTTACTTGAGGTAAAATGGTTTTGAAATGCTTTTTCAACTGACCATAATAAGATAATTCGAATGAGTCCTAAAACGGCATTTAAAAACACCATTTTACGAGATAATAAAGTCAAAATAAAACCTTTGATGGAAGTAAAATGTACTTTAGAAGACGAGCTTTTAAGATCGTGGTAAAGAAGCTGTGTAGGTTCTCATAAACCTGTCTAAAACTTGAAACCTATTGGCACCTCTTACTGCCATAATAAAACCAAATTGATTTATAGTGGCATTCATAAAACTTTAGCAAAACTTAATAAAGCTGGATGGTTTTTGCAATGTTACTCGGATGTCTATTTAGGATTTTTTTCAGTCAACTGCTTCAATAGGTAATGAATTTTAGTAAAGTAACAGGCAATAAGATAAGTTTTAAAAAGGACCTTCGTTTATACGCCGTGAGAAATAAAGTTGCACAAAATTATTCTGAAATTTTAAAAAAGATTCAAAGCAATTCCAAGGAGTTTTTTTCATTTCGTTGGTGACATAGCTATAGTGGGCCGTTCCTATTATGAGGTGTTTTGAAATTTCAATGACTATGACAAGTATATCTACAATAATTGCTTATTACCAACAGATTTGTGATGGTTTTGAAGAAACATCATATAATCAATAATGAACATGGTGATTTAAGCATTTTCTGCAGCATTTAAGTACCTTAAAATCGCTTGAAACTCGTTGAAAAATGCATGAACTACATGGCTACCAAATGCCCGTTAAATCGCATTTTCAGCAAATCAACATCTCGGCTATTTTCTAGGCTACATATCGAATTCTGATGGATATGCAACCATCTCGCACTGGTCTTTCCCATAGGCTAGAAGCTACAATCATACAAAACCGGGGAAGCCTAACATCGAAGTCAATCAAAAACCCTCTACCTCACCCCTTACGAACGGACACATTTGTAGGTATGTGTAAGTTTTCCACAACAATCGAGAGTACACTCGTGGCGGCAAAAGTACATGAACCGGAACGTAAACACAGCCGTTGCGGTTTAGCTGCTTAGCTCTTCATAAACGTTACGCCGCTACCTCCCTTATCACTTTTCAGCGGGCAGTCGTCGTAATCCGTTGAATTTGAAAATTCAGTTGTTGGATAGCTAACAAGCGTAAAAATTTCCGCTATGTATTCATCGACTCTTGCGCTTCTTTGTTCATCCATTGTCGTCCACCCAGCAAGCAGCATTCGAACCCACTGGTGGGCAGCAACGGGTAGTTTATGGCAAACCAGTAGGAACTGGGGTGGAGTAATGAACGAATAGTCGCAGCAAAAAAACTATGGAGGTGCTTGGTGAGCAATGACGTAGCTAAGTATTTTGTTTCAGGGGTAATAAAGTTTAAAAGCAAAAGGACTGGTCGTAAAAAAAACTTATCTCCATTTTTAAACCTCTTTTTTTATTTGGATTTTGGTTTTTCTCTGTGTTGAAAATTAGTATAACATACTTAAGACTTCTATGAAAGTTTCTTGTTGATTTCCTTAGCATCGTCGAGGACATTGCAGAAGTTTTCGATACAATCTTGCATTGCTTAGCAATAATTAGTTTTCTATAATTATTATATGATAACACTGATTGATACAAAAAGTTCTTAAAATGTTCGTTTCTGATTTTGTAAAATAAAAATCGATAGAAGGAGGTGATTTTTTGCTTCACCCTGATTGTTTTCAAATAATTAAATACAATTTATTTCTATAGGAATTTGTTTCGTCTATTATGCCAGAAAATGTACAGATTCACGTCATTTTTTAAGATATACTTCATATTTTCATTTTCGCCTCTGACTGACATCCTAGATAATACTTCTCTATTCCTAGTTATAGACTGATATGAATTTATCATTTTTTACTATTAAAAAAATGTATGATATATAGCGTGGAATCTAAGACCAGCAAGTCCAGCTTTCCTCTCTGTTGACTTAATCAAGCTTTAATAACCACTGATTATCCTCATCCTGCCATTGTACCGTTGGATAGATCGATAGGAAACATCCTTCCAACTACAAAATTGAACAATTAGTCAACAATGAGAACTATATAGCAAGAGAAGGCCCGTCATCATACACAAACTATTAACAACGGGTAGTTGCAATACCCACTATTCCCATCCAATTCGCTTCAATCGGGTGCCCTGATGGTCCCTTCCAAGTTCCGATGTTTGATTTTTGTATATAATTTAAAAGATAATGTATAAAATATTTCTAACATCCACTGTTTGCTGAAAAAATTCTATGTAGTTCTGGAAACGCTTTATCATAGATAAAATTTCTATAAAGATATTTAAAATTTGGCTGAAAATGCAACAAATTTTTCTATAAGACATATTGTCAAAAAAAACTAGATAACGTTATACTTCAAAGATAGAAATTTGAGTGGTCGAAAATCTTGGTCGATCATTTCTGAAACAAAGGTTTTTTTTACCATAATACCATTAAACAAAAATATTTAAATTTAACCTCACACTAATTATGAGTGGAGTTTTCTATGGAAATAGCAGCACTCAATAAATAGTAGTGGGAGTATTAGTATTACTGTAAAAAATTGTAAATTTATAGTAAACTTATTGTGTGTTAATGAATTATTGCTTGTCTGCTTTGTAATATCAGCTAAAAATAGTGAAATCTTAAATACTGAGCTGAAGCTTGGCTTCTAAACGGTAAAAATCTAGAATGAGACTGATGTACGTGAACTATATTTTTTTCAAAGAGACGCTGCGTTTCTTTGTTGCTACTCCGTTACTGAACAGAACTAGTGTACACAAAGGTCTTTTTTTACACGGTTTGTTTTCGGCGATAACTCCAGAACGGAATAATTTATCGACCTCATTCGAATCACGTTTTCCGTTTTGGGCAAAAATTAATCATATGGCAGTTTTTCAAAAAAATCACAATTTTTGGTTCAAACCTCAAAATTAAAAAAAAACTGTATTTTAATTTTCGTGTAGTTCTTACGTCAGTATAAAAGATTGCATGGAAGGTAACACATGCAAACAAAATCGAAGTAATTTAAACATTTTACGCATGTTAATTGATCAACTCTATCTTGTCTTTTTTTACGTGATTTTATAGTAATTTGGAACGTTAAACGTAACGTAACGTAACGTAACGTCTAAAATAAAACCTTTGTGTAATTTCACAGAGAATCACATAGATGGAGCTTGCGAGTTGTTTTACATCTTCAATGTACAAGTGCACTAGTTCATTCTATTTATAGATCAGTACCGGCGCCGGCCACGTCCTCAAGGTCTTTGGAAAAGGGGGAAGGATGATTAGTTTGACAATCATTGGTTAGAGACCGTGTTTACCTCTGCGTCTCCACAATTGTCAAGGGAAGAACAATTTTGTGTTAGTGAGGCAGGTTATTTTTCGATCATGCATTCACTGTGGAGAGTGATGCGATCAAGGAAAGCGCAGTAGACTGCTTTTGATTTTAAATCTAGTGGTGATACAAAAAAGGCAAGTGACAAATTGCAAGTAAGGTGACGGGCCTGGGATTGAACTCCCTACCATCTGCTCAGTAATTAGAATAGGTATCCACTACCCAGAATAGGCTACCCAGCCACGTCTATGGAACTGATGTACGAGTACTTAATTTAACAAACTGACATGATATTGATTCGACATATTTCAAAGGAACTAGTTTTATCTGATGATATGTTGGTGTAGGCCGGTTGAAAGAGAATAGCGCTTTTCACTCAATTTTGTCAAAAATCCATATGAGAATGATGAGTTATAGATAATGTTATAGATATTTTTAGGCTTTGATTCTCACACATTTATATCATGAAACTTGTTCAGAACATTGTTTTACAATTTTATGTTATCAAATAAAAATAAGATATGTCAAATACTGAAAATAAAATTAAGGCTTGTCATATTACACCATATTCTCAGTTAATGATTTTGGAGTGCAGTGATGATCCAACATAGTAGGTTGAAATTATCCATTAAATGAGATTGGAAAATATACATTTGAAGCACTAATAGATATATTCGGCAAATTAATTAAAATGCAAACCGTTGCAATCGCTTATTCTACAGTTAAGGTTGAACCAAAATACGACTGGCAGAACAAGGAAAATAAATTTTCCATAATATCCCATTCAGCGATGGTTTCGTTCATTCATTTTCTATAAAATGATGTAAGGAGTATTTATATGTCGTAATCTAAACTAAACCTTCCGTGAGCAATTAAAATCTATTATTGAGCATACACAATTATTTCACCTAAAAAAATAGACTTAAGATTCTATCGATTTAAACTAAAACCCCGAAAAATCGAGGTTTTGTAAAAGTGACTTCCAGACTGATCAACGCCGGCCACCTCCTTATAGTCTGCGGAGTGAAATGAAGCATGATTTATACGATAGTTGTTATGAATAGAGATCGAGTTCTCCTCTCCTCACTGCCACTGTGATAAAATTCCCGACCTGCCACTCAGTATACCCAAAAGTTAAAATCGTTGAAAAAATGCGACGCGCGAAATATTGCACTTCTTGCAATCATGTCTTGTTAAAAACGCATGAAAAATAACAAGCATTTTTGCACATCCAGTGTTTTATGGCATAATCAAAGCCATGTTTTTGGTGTGCTAGTGACTGGCAGCACACAGATTATTCGAAAACATATTAATTTGTCTTCATCGCTGTTCACTGTTCATTCAAACATCCTCAACTTGTCAGTCAAGCTTTGAACCTTGGTTTTTTTTTATCTTGTATGAGTCATCAAAAACTTCAATACATTACATTACATTATTGTCACACTAACAAAACTGCGAGACTCAACACAATTACTTATCGTTCTTACAATTTAAAAAATTACGTTTTGTTCGACCGGTTTCGGATGCGATGCTGCCCATCTACCGAAACCGATCGACCATATAGTAAGATAATTTTTTAAATTGTAAGACCGATAAGTGTTGTGTCTTGTCTCGCGTCGCGTTTTGTTAGTGTCGTGTGGTTCATACGCCAGCATAAAAATCATAACAATAAATGGAATACTCACACCCATCAATTTACACTGCAATACCTCACGCATACCGTCAATTTTGCAAAGCAAATTGATGTGCTACAATCAATCAATCAATACAATTTAACAATCTTGTTTTTATGTTGGGTGTACGCAGATCGGCTAAGCAACTGGTTTAAAAAAATTATTAAATCAGAAAAGCTGCAATTATGGAAACTGCACTGAAAGTTAATTTAAGTTTATACTACGAAATCGAAGGTAGAACTAACGAATCTGTTCGTTGTTTTCGGCAACGAAGCTAATTTTTTATTTTTATGAAGATACTTTCGGAATTAATGTCTCACGCGCAATTGTCAAAAGTACGTAGCATTTGTTAACACAGAAAGAACACTCGTGCGTTGTACGAAAACAATATGAAGAGTTGTGAACATTTTGTCTCAAACTAAAAAAATATCGTCCTTCTGGTGGTTGCATGAATGACTGACGGATCTACTTTATCGACTCAAAATGTGATTTAAAAAAAAACGCGCATCGCGGGGGAGTTGTCCAGTTATAACTCTCGACAGTGCTTTAATTTTTATTTTGGGATAAATAAATTATTCCCGCCGTGCCAGCAGCAACATCATCATGCATGAGTACGATAAAAGAGAAACAGCGATTGGCTGGTCTTCACGAAATTCATTTCGTGCATTATACAAAAAGGTGTAATGATAGCATTTCACCAGATAAAATGCAATATGAATGTTTCATACAATATACGAGATATTTGTTCTATGTACATAATCCATGTTTACGAAACGAGTGAAAGCTCATTTACGAAAACACATTTTCAGTGTACTTCTTTCTTGGCATTTAAAACTGTTTGATTATAACTGGGGTGGAGCACTACTTCCGCAGTGGACCCTTTTCCATCAATAATCGCTATTACTCAATCATATTCAAATCAAACAACTTGTTCATGATTAGTGTATGTGTGATACTATACATGTTCAAAAGATCAAGTCGTTTGGGGCCCGCTGCCAAAGTAGTGCTCCACCTTATTAGTTTATTGCCGACTCCCAAACTGTTGTTCTAGATGCATTTCCACAGTTTTTAATAGAGCGCTGCCGATGCTAGATTTATTTTTGCGCGATAGTATAATTGTGTGAATGGTACGTATCGGTATCGTAATTCAAATTGTATGCACTGACCTAGAAAAATGTTGTTGGTGTCGAAGGTGTGATCCTTACCCCCCACTTACTACGCCAGTGAACTGTAACCATCTAATCGTATAGCCGGTCGAGTTTCGTCTGCTTTACTATGTACACACATACACACACTTTTAACTCACCGAGCTCAAATCAGGGGTATAGATGTACATAGTTTGCCATAGTTTGTGAATTGATGCACCTTTTTCGAACCATGCTCCATGTCACAGTCCGTTTTGTTTTCAAAGTCGGCCTTTGATTGACGGCAGTGTAGAGTTGCAAACGTAATCTAATAATCTGATTCCGGAACCCGATTTGAGCTGATGAAAACAATTTTAGAAAATCAGAACACCAGATTGCCGTTCCGTAACTTTTGCAGAACTATAACACATACCAATCCATCAACATTGATTTTACAATTTGCATCCATTTTCGAGATGTTTTATAATTACTTAACCTTTAAACAGGTGCCTAGTGTTTACGACTAAACGTTCGGTTTCCTTTTCACGCTCTGCTATCACATGAAAATGTCTAATTAATTCATTTTATTTTTAACTTCATAACCATTGTCATTCCTGTTTGTTACAAGTTATCTTAAAAATTCTTTTCAGTTGCTTTTCCAAACGAACACTGTTAATTCTCATGGAAAGACGTAGACACATACTTTGTCGGCTCTCTTGATCCTTCACCACCACCGGAAGACAACTATTGGCACTGCATCATAAAATCTACCATCATAGCATGTTCTCCCCCGTCTCGTTCTTCTAATATTATATAATTAATTTCTGTCTCTTGCATTTCCCATGGCATTCAGTGTTTCGAATTTTACGATGGTACCTCTCACCGGAAAGTTTGCTTCTGCTATCAACTACTACTACTACTACTACTACTACTACTACTACTTATACTACTACTACTACTACTACTATCACCATTATCTGTTGGTTAAAACATATGTCTCCCCTTCTCATGTGAAGCTCTCAGACTGTCATAATAATCTATAACAAATGAATTGCTTATTTTAATTTGAATGCTCTGATGCGCCCCAAACATCCTGAGAGCAAGGGCACAGACGTCAACTTGATTGGAACCTTGTTATCCGTTCACCATTTAGTAGCTTACTGTCAATAAAATCCTGTTTCGTTTTATGACAGCAATTTTCCGAGACGGTCGATCAAAGATCGAATGGAGGGTCTAGAAAGTGTCATGGTTCCTGAAAATCTTGCAAATTTACTACGACCAATGACGGCGACGGTACGGCATGAAGTAAACCCTAAGAAACAATATTAATATTTTTGGAAATAGATGGGCACCAGGCCGATAGTTCCATATTTTATATCCATTTTGTCACTCGCCCTAGGACCGTGAAGTATCGCTTTGAACCCTAATTCTAATCCCATCGGAGATGAGAAATACCCCCTCTGTTTCACAACACAGAGTGGTCGTTGCAGGTGGAGCAAAAAAGGCCCCAGGGAAAGCTGGTTGAGGTTAAATATTTATCTATTCCCAGCAAGGACAACTTTCCCAACTATCACACAACGCTTGCCTTTCGCTTTGTCGTGGTGAGGGAGGGGTAGCGTGGTGGAGAGTTATTGATACTGTTCTGTGTTGGGTCTTCCGCGCGAGAAGAAGATTCACTGTTTTGCTAAATAGGACAAACTCCGATGCATAATTTACTGACAATGTTTTGGACGATGGAAAGGGGGTGAGATGAGAAGTAGATCTGTTGTTGATTTTGATACTGTGTGCACGAGACGGTTTTCTTACATTCTGGGTTTGAATTTTTACTTTGAAAGTTCGGTATCAGGTTTTTCATTGTTTGGCGGTTCTCGTGTTGATGGGGTAGTTTGGTGTAAAGAGCTTCTTAATTGTTGAATTTCAAAGTCAGTAAAACGGCAAGATAATCTATTTTCTCTTCTTGTTAATTGGAGCTGTAGCTGATCTAGATAATTTTATGAAGTTCTAAAATGTTTGATGCAGGCTACTTAATAGCAATTAGATCAAACATACCTTCATAAGAATTTTTGGAGACCCTATGAGTGTGTTTCAAGACGATTCCTATTAGGGCCTGTTCATAAACCACGTAGACTTATTTTTGAACTTCTCAACCCCACCCCCCCCCTCCCCCAGAAAAGTCTACGTGGTTTATGAATAGCCCCTTAGGAGATCGTACAACTTTAAAAAGTAATTTCGACTAAGTAGATTTCATTTGCCTTTAACTTGATTAAAACGCTTAACTTCAGAATATGACGATTTATGTAAATGTTGCACTTGACTGATTTCACAATTTCGTTCAAAAATGTATTATTATCTAAGAGGTTAGAGTGTATATTCATTGCTTAATTCAATTGATATTAAATTTTGAGTATAAATTGAAAATCGCAATGAATAAACGCTCTCATGCTCTCACTCGTGGAACTATTCAAGCACAACCATTTCTTTTAGAGTAAAGCATGATTCAGCTGTTTCCAGTACGTTCATTAGAAATTCAGGCGTACCACAAGGTAGTAACCTGGGGCCCTTGGTATTTGGGCCTGTTCATAAACTACGTAGACTTCTTTTTGAAAAATCTCAGACTCCCCTCCCCCCTCGTAGACTTTTCTCCATACATTTTTTTTAAATTTTCTATGGAGCGTAGAATTTGGTCAGAACCTTGGAGGCTCTACCAAGCACATATTGTTGAAAATCACGTGAAAAAATGACATCTTATCAATAACTTATCTGGAAGCAGTATCGATTTCCTTACACAAAACTTGAATATATTATCTACCTAAGACTATAAGTTGTTAACCATTTCTCCCGTAACACGAGTTACGAGCTATCCTCCATGAACAATTCTCTTCATCGACATTTTCTCTGGTTCACCAGCAAAACAATTGAATTGTTGCTCTGCTTATAGCTTAGGTAGATAAAGCCTGTGCACGATACATTTCGGACACCAAATTAATAGCACCAAAAAAAATTACACATAGTTTAACAAAGGTTGTTAATCCTTCTTTCTGTAAAATTCTCGAACTTTCTGTGACACACCCGCCTTCAGGTTCCGTACAGTATCAACAGACACGCCCCCCTGATGATTCTCCATCTTCTCTTGAAATCATCGTTACCATTTGTTAATTTCGAATAGGTTCCGCTTATCTAGAGCCCAGTATTTCTCTATTGGATGAAGTTCTGGACAGTTTGGTGGATTGGCTGTTTTTGGCACGTATTGGAGCTCTCGTACCTTACACCATTCCAGGACGGATTTCGCATACTGACAAGTGAAAAAATCAGGCCAAAAACAGAGCTGGAGAGTCGTGGCTTCTAATAAACGAAAGCAACAACTTTTGAAGACATTCTCTCTCGAACACATCCTTATTGATAGTGCCGGTGGAGACGAAACTTTTAGATTTTAGGCCACAACTACATATGGCCTGTCAAATAAATTACTTCGGGAATTTGGACTCCTTCATTGTCCGAAAAAGCTTGGCAACGGCGTTCGTTTACATTCCGGTTAAATTGAATGTAAATTGGAAATTGATGTAAAGCTCCTTAGCACGACTTTTTGCAGTGAACTTTTGGTTGTCATTACGGTTCTGCACGTTTTTCACTTTGTACGCTTTCAGTCCTTCAGTTTCACTTTTTGTACGTATGATTTTGACTTCCCAACTTTGCAAACCACATTTCGCACAGAAAGATTGGGATTTTTTTTGTCCATTTGTCGGGAGCATACTTTTCGATTTGTTCCATTTTTCATTGTACATATTAATTGTTCAATGGACACGCTAGCAACTTGTTAACTTGAGTTGTAAGCAGAACAACAAATTCAATTGATTTGTCGAGATAAATCAATGATAAAGTCGTTCAATAGAATCGATCAACGGAGATAGTCTCTTTTAAAATGTTACGTGAGTTTCGCCGTGTCATGCGAGATTTTATTCTCAATAGTTACACATTGCAGATGTATTCTGAAGTTTATTGCCAAAAACTAGGAGGGTGCATCCAGCAGATTTACTAATTTTCTATTTGATGTGTTCGATATTTAGAGCCCAGGTCCTCTCCATCCACACGAACCAGTCACGTAAATACGAGACAACAACAACAACCGTCATTTGCTATGTTTCCTAACAATCTGAGGCCGTAATAATGTCAACTCCGCGTTGCGCTTCGCCCCGGTATCATCCTTCACTGACCGACCCGACCGCGTTCGTATGTGTGTGTGTGTAGCTTACGCCTGTTGGCTACATGCTGTTTAAAGGCTCAATCAACGTTGTTTGGAGGTCATACCGGCAGGAACAAACCCTCAATCAATATAGAAGCAGCAATCCCTTCATCTGTTTCCACCGTGTTTGTTTGTGTTCATCGCCTGAGAAATGTAAATTGATATCCATTAGGTACGATTGCCTCCATTGCTACTGCTGCCTGCCAGCTGCACTGATCTTTTTATTTTGCGCTCTACTAACCCTCTCCACGATTAAAACGAGTGCAGCAGTAGAGGAAGGACGCGGCGGGCAAATGGTGCATAACATATATTTCAAGATGCCGACGACCGTACCGTTTGAACCGACTTCAACTCTTATGAAGTCTAGCAATTTGCTGTAGTGTTCCGGTTTAACCATTTTGTTATTGGCTTATTAGTGTACCACTGACTGATGATTCAAATCCAACAGAGAGTTGTTCGTATTGTTTGCCTTTGACCTCTGAGTGTACATTCATATCGGCTGGTGATACTCACACAGGAAATCGGTTTCGTAGGAAGTCAAGTCAGGACTATTTTTCAACATTTCGTATTCTGCTTTGCCTCCCGCTGGTACCATTTCCCCTCTCATCATTGAATTCCATGGAGAATGTCCTAGTTCGAACTGGTGGCAACGGTCATAAATTTATGCATAATTGATTTCCCGGGTAGTTTCCCTTATCTATATAGACACAACCAACCCGAAGCGGGAAAAAGAAGAACGACAACGTAGCATGAGCGCACGGGGACTTTTGAATATTGAATGTACTCGTGTCCTCCACCTCAGTTTTGATGGTGCTCCACGATGTGCATGAACCATCCCGTCTACCTGCGTATTCTGTGTTTCAGTCAACTTCGTGGGATTCGCTGTTATCTAGTCTCTGACTAGCATACAAATATTTCCTTCCTTCTTCCGACTTTCTAGTTTGCTTTTCTTCCGCCCATAAGTGGGCGGTTCGTGCCGCCAATTTAGTACACAGCGCGCTGGTGGGTAATTCTGGCCGTAGCAGGTGTCTGTACCGCCCGTTTGAGGTTTGTGATATTTAATTTTTGTTTTCAAACGGGTCTCATTCTTTCCTGATTCGGAGGGATTCCAAATCGATTTACCTTTCTATACCCATAATTGAATTTTTGTGGAGTAACACATTTCTGAGGTTTTTATAAAACATTCCTTCTTATAGGAAAACTCGACCCTCTTATTTCGTTTGGCCGAGAATACTTCGAAAGCGCCTATGGCCGCACATTGACCTAGAAAACGGTATCCGACAGGAACGCATCTCTGGTTGTTCTTGATCTACATCTTGACGGGTAGTTATATATTAATATTTTTTTTAAGTTTTCTAAATTTCGATGGAAAAGACGCGAATATTTCGACTATGTAGTGGAATGTCTGAATTGATATGCTGTATTTTGACGTGTTCGAATTATTAAAAAAGGTGACAATGCTCCTATATTACTTTTATCGCTTCGAACTGCATAATACCTAACAGCAAAAAATTGTCGCACAAGTGGTTTGGATTGTTATGTTTGTATTTGTTCATAATCGTAATAAAAAAGTATCACGAAAATCTATGTGTACTTCAATCACCTCATTTAGCATAGGATGAGTATAGGAGCAATAACATTATTATGGGAACAGTTACTCTATATCAGTTACTATTTCCGAAACTTCAGATTAGAAAAAAACAACATAGTACAGCCCATTTGGGTTGTTCGAAATGATGACGTAGCACTTCGTTACTAAATGTAAGCCGTTTTGATTGTATACTTCAATATTCTTTGAATTATGGTACTTCTTAAGACAAGGTTTAACATTTGTGAATTTTTAATAGCTTGCGGTCAGAAATCAATAATATACTCTACTGGAATCAATGCGCAGAAATATTTCCGCTCGATTGGCGCAACATTTTTGGAGAAATGACCGAGATATTAACGCTCAAAACCCGACCAACTTTCGTGAGGGTCGCAATTCATTTTTTTTAATTGATCCCCAGTTAAAAAGCAAACAAAGGCGCAGCCCTCCGTCAATAATGCGTGTACATGAATCTGAGACCTTCTATGTTTGTCATATTCAAGAGATATTTACTCAGGCCTAAACCACTGTGACCTTTGGGGTTACATATAAGATACTATGCAGTTTAACTGCCTCAAGACCATCTGATGTTCTCAAAAAAATCTCGCATGTTGAAAGTTTCAAAATCTTCATATTTTCTCGAAATTTAGATTTCATGGAACATTGATAACTCTGCTAGAACTAATGTAACCAAAGAAACATCTTTAACTTAGGCAACATTTATACCCCTAAACTTAAGAAATATCAATTATCAAGATTATTCTTCCACTTCTAACTGGCTTTGGCGTCATTTTCAACCAGCTTTCGCCTGCCGCTCAGCTATTATAGCACAATTTTTGAATTCAGAGCTTTCGAAGCCAACACCAAGGCACGAATTTGTATATTGTTTGGCAAGCACAATGATACTCTACGCTCAAGAATGTCGAGAAAGTCGACCCGAAATTTCTACTCGACCGTATAGAGAATAGAAGCTGGTGAATCCGGTTTGGTAAACAGGGATTTTGCCGACTGAGCTTATCTGAGACAGGGCTGACAAATGTCATTTTCAATGAAAAATGACCCACGATTTTTCCTCGTACGAGAAAATGAAGATGGATATTTTCTTCTAGATCTCACCGAATGTTTCGCCATGACAGCACGTAACAGTGTTTTGGTCATCGCTATTAAAAGTACAGTTATTGATATAATTGTATGTTTTATCACAAAACTTGAAATAAAACGTCCACTCTGTCGATTATATTATATTGCTTGGTTTTTTCCCCTTTGTTATCCAGATGGTCTGTTTAATCTCCCGTCGTAGTAACTCAAATAGCTTTTGGGTATTTTAGTAACTTGTCCGCGGGTGAGATTCGAACTCGAGACTTTGGTGTAAGAGGAATGGATGCCAATCACTACGCCGGGTGGCCTTCGCGGCTGGCTTATTTCAAGTAGACTTGGCGTTAAATATTGACAAAATATCAGTATCAAAACTACGGCGAAAAGCGGAAGGTGAAATTTATGAAAATGTAAAAAAATGGCCAATAGTATTGGGCGATACTTGTTTTTCCCTAGTACTTGTCAGGTAAACATTGAAAATGGCGTAATTGCTTCTTTGACTGTGTGTAGGCTAAGCTAGATTGTATTTAAGTTTATACGTTAATTTGGAAATTCTACTTGCAATATTACGATCATCATTCCCCTTTTGTTTACATCCTGCATGTTCGCCCTGATCGAAAATTGCTCCGAAAAGCTTGGAATATCATTAGGAGGAAGGAACTCATCGAAGCTTAGATGTTTTCAACAACTTAAAAACCAACAAAAGCATCGAGAATAAAAGTATGGAACTGTTGGAACTACCGCAACTTAAAATCCGATTCTTCAAGAACTGCAGAAGCATTAGTAAGTTCTCAATTATTCGAAAATGTGCGTATTTCAGTAATCCTTAAAAACATAATATGTTTCAGACACAGCAAAAGGTATTCAAAGGCTGTTATTATCGATGCCTAATGCCAGATATAAAAAGAAATCGTGTCATTGTGTCTCATTTGCTTTTGCGCAAAGCTTTTTGCAACCTAAAACAATGCATAGAAAACTGTGTTCTAAAGAATTATAACATTGAAATATATTAGCTGATTCTAGCAAACAATGAAAACTGGTTATCTTATTTAAGTTAAATTTTTTATTTCTAATGCTCATTCTCATTCTCATTTTCCATATTAAGTAGCTGATTTTTAAGAATGTTTTCAATAGTGAAAACATGAATAGAAGTAGTTGAAATTGAGCATTACCATTACCTTCAAATATTAGGTGTGTGGAATAATTCAAAACACACACTCTTAAAACGGCATGTAAATGTCTGTGTCCTGAAACCGACGCATGCGAGCGGTATTTAGGACATACGAATCAGTCGAAAAAGACAAGACAATCAATTCTATCGAACGCGGCTTTTATTCAGTTTCGTCTGTTTCTGTTTCGGAAAACTTAATTTTCTATGAAATCTTTGTTTACGTCCCTTCACGCTTGACACTAACAAATTGTCATGTAAATTTCAGTATCCTGAAACCGACACATACAAGCGTCCTTTAGAACAAAAGAATGAGTTGAAAAAGACGAGAAAATAAGTTCAATAAGGCACACCTTTTATTATGTTGTGGACTTCTCAGTTTTGGGAGACATTATTTGACATGAAATCTTTGTTTCCCATCATTAATTTTAACCAACGATAAATTACTTCTCCTGTAAAATTATTTTTTTTTAAGTGTGTAAGTAAGCATACAGTAAATAAATTTAGGGTTTATTAGTGTAGTTAATTAGAACTATATAGATTTGCTTGGGAAATTTGCCCTTTTTTATCACACAATTACATCACACATGTTTTGAATTTCTAGATTTTCTCTTATTGAAAATAAAAATTGCACAATTAAAGCCAAGATTTCCAAAGTTTCATGATTCTATAGGTTTAAAAATTATGGTCTGCAATTACTTCCTTGTCATCACGGAACATTGTTAAACTAAATCTATTCACCTATACTTCAATCGCTTGTGTTATTTGAGCAGTAATTTCGAATTTTGACCCGTGCATAACGAGAACTTTAAGGATCAAATGAAATCGGGTAAATAGAAAGATGATTTAACAAAGGGTGTATTTCTGTTTGAATATTGGTTAAAATTTCAAAGATAAAGATATTACACCGATTTTTCTCCCTCTCGAAGATCATGGTTGTCACCTTGTCGTAGGCGAGAGGGCTAATCCCATGCAAAAGGCCAGCATGGGAGACTAAGAACATGATCAGCAGTGATAGTATCACACTCTACTTTCTTTAAATTGCCACGTCGTCGTACGTTCATTTGAAGGCACTGAAAGAGGTGTCTTACTGGCGGGTTTAGCCGCAATTCACTCTTATACGAAGCTGAGAACAATCTACAAATTCCTTCAAATAATTAAGGGAAACAACAAAAAGTGCACTTTTTATTTGCTTGACAACTCTTTCATTGCTGTTTACTCTCTAATTGTCATTGAATAAACAGCAAATATACCTACACACTTGGTATTCTTAATAAACTTATTGTTCCCATCATTATCGAAAAGGGTGAGTGTTTTGATCATGATTGAGAGCAACTAGTAATATGTCCTGATGTGTCAGGTGCAGATAATGCAAATATATATTATAATTTAAATGTACGCTCTATAAGACAGCCGTGATCAAGGCACTGACTCTAACAACATATTATTTAGCTAGGGATCAGACCTTCTGAACTGAACAAAGGTCATTGAAAAATGTAACTTAGGACAGATGCTGACAAGGAGTTAAAGGCTGGGGTTTTATGAAAAAAATATACAAATATTTGAGACTCACCACTCACTATCTTATGCAATGGGTCAACTTATATGACATTAAAAGGCCATGGCGGAATAATAAAAACAGATCGGCCAAGACCGCCAAGACTAGGAAATTGGTTTCAGACAAATATAACAGACACAATGAAAGAATAGTAAAAACAAAATTCAATAATGTAGAACACATGAAAAGAATAAGGCGAACAAAAATAAATGAATCAGAAGAGGTAAGACGAAATAACGCCAATGACCAAATGACACAAAACAATGGACATGAACATAATGCAAAGAAAGGAGAAGCAAACCTGGGAAATGTAACATCTTTTGAGGCAGTGTCAACAGCGTCTCTATGGACGACATGATCCTTGCACGGCTGGTGAAATGCTTCAAAGGGAGTTAGGTTATGTCAGTCTAACACACAAGGAACAATAACTTCTTATTTTTGGTTCGAGAAAACTGCTTCGGAAAACTTTCAAACAAATAACAATCCAACGGATTAGACTACAAAAGACAGAAGGAACTTCGAAACAAATCATTCAAGCTGAAAACGTGATACTGAATAACAAAATCACAAATAGACTATGGAAAAAAATAACAAAGAACAACATAACATAACACAATTCTCAAACGTGGCTCCTTCCGAGTCATTTGCAACAGCGTCTTCTTGGGCGACACGTTCCGTGTACGGCTGGCAAAATGATTCGAAAGGATCTACGCAACGATATCATCAAAGGCCTGGCGTAGAGGTTTCTACTCTATTCAGAGTCCCGTCAGTAAACATTACAAAAAAAAAGAGATATTACACCGATTTTTCTCTTTGATTTATGATTTTTCCTGTATTCGATTGAACTTATTTCACAATATCGCTGACTATTTGTCTTTTATTTCTATATTACATTTTTAACATCTTGCCAAATCGATTAAACTAAACTCGGCTTCCAGTCGTATTCTTGATTAAAGAATTAAGCGTCTTCCAATATTTTGGACAAATTTACCTATCGTAAGTTAATCTCCAGCTTTAATTTCTTAATCCTACCACCGCCTCTGATCTTCTTTCAAGCTAGTGCTTCCATTTCTTTCTAAAACATTTCCTCTACTTCCTCCCCAAATCCCTTTCACATGACCCTCGAGACCAATGAAAAAGCTACAAAACTATATCGCCGTGTTCAAGTTATAGGACAACAGTTCTCATAGTTTTCTCCGTTTTCTTTTCTATTCCTCTTGCAGGCACGATGAGCAGGATAGCAGGATGGAGCGCAGAGAACGCGACAAGCAGGCACGAGCACTGCAGCTACAGGCCGAACGTGATGCCGAACCAGCAGCACCGATATTTGGCGCTCCGGTTAAAGTGGTAAGTACCTTCCTTAAGCTGCTCCTAGTATATGCATAGTTGAACGAAATATGACTTCCTAATGATCTAAAACATTTCCATCGCAATGTCGTTGATGGTGCTTTAAACAGTAAAGAGAGCACAACTGCCGAAGCAAAAGCATAAATTCACTGAATTCATTGCACTTTTGATAAGGCCCTAAAAGGATGAAGGAAAAAAAAAACGCCACCTACAACATCCGCATCCCACCGACCGTGATGTAACTGTTTTGAACTTTTTCTTTCCCCACATCCGTATCTGCTGGAGGCCACACTGTTGTTAGCGTTGACTCAGACTGTAGTTCTAACGACCGACGATGGCGACGAGGCGAAGACGATGGTACTGTACCAGCAAAAGCGAAGAAAATTACCAAATGCAAGAGTTTTATTCGCCTCGACTCAACCCTTCCTCAGCCCATGTTCCCATAGCCGCTCCAGTCCGACAATACTAGAGGGCAAAGAACACTGAAGAAAGTAATCCACTTGTTGGATCGTTCGGGTACGAACTAAACTTGTCGAGTACCTACTAGGAAAAGATTTCCGTTGAGGGAAAGGCGAAATGCAACATGCCATCGTGGTGGGAGTGTGCTCTTGCATATGGATTCATGTTTTCTGCATAGAGGTTCTTTTTCTCCCAGTGTTGCTGCTGGGCGTGTACAATTTGAAGTGTGTACCGTTTTTCTCCTGGATCTTGGGATCGAGAAGAAGGATATGCGGGTGACATAGTCGGTTTTATCGATTGATGGCGTTGGAAGTTGGAAGAGCCAGAAGAAGTGGAATACGGTTACCGGTAAGAAATAGAGTGATTATAGTTGTTTGATGGAAGTTTCAATCTCACAAGTTTGGGACGTTTGTGAAAGTGGCTGGTTCATATTTGAATTAGAAATTTCATTGCGTTGGTATCATGAAGAGTTGAAAGGCTCTAGAACGATACGGAGGAGTTTAGTTGAATATTTTTTTTCGAGATTTACTATAACACAAAAGTTTTCAAAAGTCATAATTGAAATATGTGCAACACTTAAAGCCTTTTATGAGTATAAATAGAGAACCTTGAGGAAAACTACCCAAAATATCGTTACCAATTGTTACACGGGTAGCTATGAGACAGGCACAACGCTATCAAACCATCAAACCAAGGAGTATCACAATAGTTTCTATGAAGTTTATCATTGTATTTTGATTTTTTTCTCATAAGCTTTGCGTTCTTGTAGATTCTTATAGAAAACATTCAGATGCTCATGCACTGAATATGTTATCATTTAGGTTGATTAAACAGCCAAATTAACAGAATGGATAACAAAAAAGTACTCCTTGGCTATCTTAATACTAGCCAATTCTATAAACCCTATGAGTAAATTGATAACAAACTTTTTGATGTGAACAATCTTATTTAAATAACTTCAAATCATTTTATCAATTTGAAATGTCTTCAAATAAGCGTGTAATATTCATAGATTTGCATTCAACTAGTAATATTCGCCAGAACTAGTATGTTGAAAAAATAACACATCATAACAAAATTGGCCGATGGTGAAACTTAAACTTGTTAGCGATTCAAAACGATATATGATATCTGTTATTTTCCTTTGGTTTGCGATATGCGAGGACTCACCCACCGTTTACTCAAGAGAAGGGGCAACTTGCGATTCGAAAGCAACAAATTGAAGATGATAAACTATTATTTAGAAATGAAATATCCTAGAGGGTATTTCGTTTCGTGTGGCAAATGTATAGGTTTTTGTGATACTCAGAACTCTGACCAGCCGGTTTTGCATGTTGAGTAGAAGCTCGTTGTATACTAAGGGATAAACTACGTATCGAAATACATCATTTGAGAATTTTCGCATGCTACCCGAGCAGAAGGAAATAACTTATGAATACTTAATATTGATCTTGCTAACTGGCCTTGGCATTAGAGAGCACAGCATTAGAGGTAAAATAAGTAATATTTCTCGAATAACAAAACTTGTTATTTGGGATACCTGGGAATACCTGAATGTATGGTATTATCGTCAGGTATTTTACCTCTTATCCAGCGCTCTTAAATACCAAGGACATTTATCAAATTAAAATCGTTCCTGCTGTAGTAACAAGCAGTGTGACACTTGTTTCCATAAGTTGTACGTGAAAGTTATTGAATAAACCTTTGTTATGCGTTGAAACTGATTTATTTCTATATTACTATAAATTATATGAACAAAAAACTTTTTGGTGATTTTTATTTAAATCGGCACTTGCCCATATTTTTAATCCCTGAAAGCGGTCTACATTTTGTCATTGAGTCGCTTGATCAATCAGCTAAATTTTATCTGCTACGCATTTAGATTTCGATATACCGATTTTGATAAACTTACCCATACGATCAACTATCCCGGCTCCACCCTACTCGTAGATTCCTTTGTATGATTCACACAAAATGAGAGCAAGTTGCAATCTGGATCTCAAGTAGGATGCGTTCACAAACATCAGGAGGATGAATCTATCTGAGAACCTTTGAAGGGATTTGTTCAAAATGATGAGAAAGTTTTACTGAGATTCATCGATAGAGAATGCTGAGCTTTGCTTATACGTGATCAACGAAACATTCTTACTCAAATTCAATTTAAATCACCCCTTGGTCACTTTTAATATTTTTGGCTATGAGTTGGTGGGTCACCTTAATCTCACGATGTGATTAGAATTCACAGTAATTTTCACATCATGAATGGAATGGAATGGGAATGGAAATCAAGAATCCTGAAGAAAAGATCCTAATAAAAAGATAAATACCCAAGGAACATTGCTGGTTTTATCATAGTTTTAAAGCATTCTTGAAGTCTAATTCATGCTCTTTAGAACCCTTATAAAACCGAAATTGTTACTTGGGTAGCTTAAATCTGAGCCAGATTCTCTCGGGAATCGTTGTTCGATCAAAAATCATTATCTACATTAGGCATACCGATAGACAATTTTCAAGGTTCTACCAAAAACTTTTTGTTTTGTTATTGAATAAGGATTGAAAAGGAACCGAAAAAAGCATTGGTTATTTATCAACATGCCAAGCTAGTGCTGTTACAATGAAAATTACCGGATAGCTTGAAAAAATAAAAAATCCCTTTTAATATTTTCGTGAAATTTTGAAATAATCTACCTAAATTTTTAGTGTAATCAGTACTGTTTAGAGTTTTTTTTTTTACTTAATAAGGTGATTTTTAGCCTCCTGTGCTAGTTCGTTACCTTCCTTAGTTCAGGGCAATACCACGCTGGAGGCGGCTGTGTTCAATTCCTGGTCTGGTCTAGGAATTTTTCGTTAAGAAAAATGTCTCGACTCCCTGGGCATAGGGTATAGTTGTACTTGCCACGCAATCATATTAATGCAAAAATCGTACCCGAAACTGGCATCGAATGCTCCCAGTTAATAACTGTGGTAGTGCATTTAGAACAAGCAAGTTGAGAGCAAGCAATAAGCAAAAATTGTGAAGGAATAGAAATGCAAAATAAGAAGAAGCTAGTTCGTTACCGTAACAATTTTTTAGATATTCAGATACAAATATTTCCCCTTCCAAACTAAACCTGATTTTAGATATATTGTAAACATGCAGAATACACTATTCTTTCATTTATGAAAATTAAATATCGGGATTAACTATTGGATGGACCATCAGGGCACCTGATTAAAGAAAGTTGATGGAGAGAGTGAGAATGCCAACTCCCCGTTGCTAACAGTTCGTAGATGAAGGATGGGTCCTGCTTCTCACTAATTGGGAATCTCATATTTCGACCAATTGTTCAATCTTGTTTTTGGAACAACATTGCTTGTTTATAATGCCGTGGGTACATACATTTTTGGCGAATACATTTGCAATTTTTTTGGATTTACATACACAGACTCGGGAAAATCGGAAAAAATGCGGGAATCCAAAATCATCGGGAAATATGCGGGAAAAAGGCGGGAATTTCAAAAGTCATCTGGAATTTTTGTCATATGGAAGGAACCATACTCACACCTTTTTCAAATGAGTTTTGTCATTTACAAGGTCCACCGATCTCATTGTTCAACCTGTTCAAAACGTACAGCTTAGAGCATCTTCAGCGGTGGTCTATTTTAACATCTTTATAGTTGAGTTGCATCAGCAAACTTAAAAAAAAAATCAGCTAAAACAGACCAATTTTGCGTTCCCCGCACCGGTGTAGTATTTCTTGTTGTTAAACCCACCAACACCTATCATCTTGTCAATCTTACAATATCCAGAGATCAGAAGTTTTGTTTTTTTCAGAGACCGAGGATTTTTCGCAAATTTTTACCATGGATTGGTTTGAATGGTGGTGAGTGTGTGAATGCATGCATCTCATTTAAACGATATTAGATAGTGCTGATAGTGATAGATAGTGCCACGCCAACCTATGACAAGAAGCACTTTCTGCGACGTTTCAACATGCCAAGGGATATGATCCTAGATGTTATGCGACAACTAGAGTCAAATGATGACTTTTTCCAGCTGTTGCAATGCAGCTGGATATGTTGGCCTTAGTGTTACATAGGTGCACTGCAGCCTAACGGATGTTTACGTATGTCCTCAGCTAGTTCTCTCGACGAAAACTTGGGGGTTGGTGACCCTAAGGAATTTTTGCAAATCTGTCCTTAAGACTTACGGGCCGCAGGATTTACGCCCCCAATATCGGAAAAAATTATCCCCCAAAAGTTCGAAAAAAATCTTGTAAATTCAGTGCATTTAGAAGCTCAGGGAACTTATCAGAAGCTCGGTATACTTTTTAGATTTGACTTAGACTTTCCCGAGGTTTAACTATTCTCCCTGATGTCAAAGGAACATACCATAAAATCAGGGAACTTTCCAGAAATTAAGGGTTCTTCCTAAAAGTTCAGACAAATTTCCTGAAATTCAGATTGTTTCCTAGAAATTCAGGGAATTGTCCACAAATTCAAGGAGCTTACCACGAGTTCAGAGAATTTTCCTAAAGTAAAGGGTTCTTCACAGAAGCTCAGGTAACTATCCAGAAATTCAGGAAGCTTCCAGAAGTTTAGAAAAATTATCAGATTATTTTGGGTATTTTTCAGAAGTTCATAGAACTACTCAAGATGTTCAGGGAACTTCCCAAAAATTCAAGGAACTTTCGAGAAAATTAGAGACCTTCCAATTGAGAACAGTCAAGAAATTCATGAAGCTTTTCATCAATTTGCGGATTTTCCTAGAGGTTTATTGAACTTCTTAGAGTTTCATGAAACTTGTTAGACATATACAGAACTTCTTAGAAGTTCAGTGAACATTTAGGAGTTCAAGAAACTTCCTTGAAGTTCAGGGTTTCTCATGAATTCAAAAAACTGCTCAGAACTCCAGGATTTGCTCACAAAGATCATGGAACTCCCCCAAAGATCAGGAAACTTTCCAAAAGGTCAGCAAACATCTCAGACGTTCAGAGAACATCCCAGAAATTCAGAAAATTTCCCAGAAGTTCAGGAAACTTTCCAGAAGCTCGAAAAAACTCCCGGATGCTCAGGGGATTCAGCAATTCAGAAAATTGCTCAGTAGTCCTGCGATCTTCAGAAAACGTCCCAGATAAACAGGAAACTAGATTTTTTGAGCATTCGAAAAGTTTAGGAATCATTCAGAGGATTTTTCCATAAGTTTGGGGAGCTTCCTAGAACTTCAGGGATCTTTCCAGGTGATCGAGAAACTTTCCAATCGTTTCGAAAACATCCCAAAAGTTCAGGGTATTTAAGTTTAAAGAAGAACTTAAGCTTCTTACTACTCGATAATTTTTCGAACCCAACCAAAACGAGAATAAAGAAACCAACTACTTTTTAATCAATTTCATAGAATTTACACCTATTCACAATGCTGGAGATC
This sequence comes from Aedes japonicus, assembly GCA_034211315.2. Taxonomy (NCBI): domain Eukaryota; kingdom Metazoa; phylum Arthropoda; class Insecta; order Diptera; family Culicidae; genus Aedes; species Aedes japonicus. The sequence goes on along the minus strand of JASCZW010002023.1, from coordinate 176,406 downwards.
ATAAAAAGTTCTTGTACGATTTAACAACATCTCGGTAATTCTAACTATTTCACAGAAATTCCACGGCTTCCAAGATTTTTTTGCAATTTCTCGTAAGTTATTTAAATATGTGTGATATTCTGCTCTTTATCACAGAATATGTACCTGCTGGAAGTTAAAACAACTTCTGGGAAGCGAAATCTGATTTTCTAAGTTCTCGTCACTTCCAGAAAGTTGTTCCTATTCCATGGATGCTCAGCAAACTTTTTGTTGAAGTTCATCCAAGTTTCCAGAAACGTTCATAATTCTTCGGCAATTCAATGAACTTCTCTAAAGTTCCACCATTTCTCTTCTCGAAAGACAGCGAGCAAACTTCATGATTATCTGGAAACTTCGAATTATTTTGTTCAACTTTGAAAATTTTGATTCCAGAGAAAAGCAAATGGTTTGGACAAATTTGTCAACATTAGATGAAAATTGGCTCATCCTGCCGCACATAAAGGCATATTTTAAATAAAATAAATTAAACAAATGTCTGGTGGTAATTCAAACTGGAAAAAGTTTGGGAGCTCAGAGATTTAGCTACGAGTAATTTATATTACTCATCTTAACATTCGGGAGAATAAGGCAAAAATGCGGGAAAAATTCGGGAAAAATGCGGGAATTTTTATATTAAGATTGTGTGGCCACCCTGCATATAATCTAAGCAGTTTGACACGCTCATTCTTCTTCTTATTTAGCATTTCAAGCTTATTGCTTTCACAATTTGCTTATTGCTTGCTCTTAACTTTGTGTTCTAAATGCACTTCAACAGTTATTAATGAAGAGCTTTCGATGCCAGGTACCATTTTTGTAATAGTACGATTGTGTGACAATTACAAGTACAATCCCAGGAAGCCCAGCCCAGGAAGTCGAGAAATTTTCCTTAACGAAAAATTTCTAGACCAGACCGGGAATCGAACCGAGCCACTTTCAGAATGGTGTTGGTTTGTAGTTGCGCCTTTACCGACTGAGCTAAGGAAGGACCCTCGCTTAAACATTGCTGATATATGGCCGCCAGTTAATAAACTCAATAAGACAAATAAGAAAGAATACACATACGAACCAACTTCTTAGTGACACTTGATGGAATTACTTATTCGGCAAAAATTGTAACTGTGATTTTTCTCTTATCTTTTTGATGATTTGTCGCATACTAACTTCAGCCAGCCTTCGAAATGACTGAATGTTGACCGATTTGAACCAGACTCAAGTTCGAACCAAATGCTCAAGGTGGAATGGGAAAGATGTGGCTTTGTGATGCGGGGAGTAATTTGGTCACCCTAATGATCATATATGCAGTTTCAATTCATGTCCATACAGAAAATTCGATATGAACTAATCCGGAATAGTTTACTTTGAATTTTATGCATAGCGCACGCTGATCATTGGATTTGAATTGGTTTTTCAATTCAAAGCTCAATATATTTTTAAAAAAACTTTCTACATATCTATCTACACCATTACTTACATTCTTAGAAAAGAGTACGTAAAGTTAAATCTTCTTGGATGCACATTAAAGAGTGGCCCCCTATCCAGAACTTTACGTCGATTATTAAAATTTAAAACCATAAAAACTCGAAATTATAACGTACATAAAATAACATAAAACAAATTGCTTACGTAAATACAATTACAAATCTTTCTTAATGCCAGTTTTGATCTTAAGGATCTAGTTGCAGTTATCGTATGAAAAATTCAAGATGTGGTAATCAAATTTAATTATAATGGCTATGGACTTCATTGGTATAAATTACACATCACCAAAAAGGCGTGTAAATTTAGGTGCCATAAAACCGAACAACGTGAGAAGGTTTTGGCGATTCGCGTCTGTATCTGTTTCGGGACACATAATTCTACATGAAATCATTGTTTACGTTCCTTAACGTTAACCAACTTTCGTCTCATGTAAAATTCTAAATTTTCAAGTGTGTAGGTTTCAACTAATCTTATTGAGAAAAACATTTGTTCCATGATTAAGTTAAATGTAGATATGTAGACAAAGTCAATGTTCGCCCATTTATCAATTTTTTCATCGATGAACGTTACAAAACGTGTCCACTGATAATGAATTTGCAATCGTTAGCCCCGCTCGTTTTCGCTTTTATGCTCTTTTAGATGCATTTAATAAATTAAGGATCATGAAAATTTACCTTACCTTAAAACTTACTCTTACGGCTAACATCTTAAGTTGTTCTCCTGCCATTTGCTTGTATCAATGGACGGTGATTAACCATTTGGTTCAACTTGATAATAAGACTCAACCTTCGCTCTGTCCACAATATTGACCTGATTTTCACATTCCTCAAACTTAACTCATTACCTAGCTATTTGGCTTGCATCTACTTGAACTTTGCCATCTGGTGGGTGACACTAAAGAAAAAGATCATTACAAATGCTATTAGAGATTGTGAGCTGTAGTGGCTCGTCACAACTCGCTGCCCCCCAAGTTCAGAACCCAAAATACAACTTTGTCACAAAAGTTAGCGAATATATAAAATAAAAATAGCAACAGGAAATTTTTAATTAAACTTCATCTCCTCCACGAAACTTCAACCATTACATCTTGCCGAGGCTGCTTATCGTTTCGTGTTCAGCTACACCTGCATCACCCTGATCCTTGCTAGTCGGCCGCCACGTCGGTGTGAAAAAGCGTAGAATGGACAGGGAAAATCAACGCGCGTGGATTTTTGTTTCTCGCAGGACTGTTTTCCACGAACACTGAGCAAAATATTAAAAGTTTTCAACTTATCAACAGGGACGGTATGCAAATTTCCGGAAGACCCACGTCGACTCGGGTGTTTTCCAAAATATTGCAACCATCAAGATGAGAAATTACAATCCCCCCGTACACACTCCGACAAACGCGAAAGCCCTGTACGCGGGTATGCTAAAAATTCATGTATTCATAACATTGCGCTTAGAAGTTTTGGATTCCCACAGAACAGTAGCAGTACCGAGGAAGACGAGCGAGCGAGTTAATGAGACAAGCGTGAGAGTAGATCCTTCCAAATCCTCCCGTCGTTTGCAATCCGCTCCTTGACTGTTGTTGGGGGATGGCACACGTAGGGGAGTGATAATTTTCACATGCAAATGAAATCATACTTGTGGGGATGAATATTTATCATGCCATCTGAACATCCTCGTCGTCGTCATCATTTCGTCCACCACTGCAGCGCAATGCAACCGACGAATAGTTGAATGTGACTATATCCGCTCCAGAGAGCGGACGAATGACAAATGTCTGAAATATTTGCTACAAAGCGCGACGAATTCAAATTCCGGCTAGCGGAAAGGTGTCGACTTTACGTGATGGAAAATAAATTGTTCCTCGGGGACAAGAAGAGGTCACAGCAGTAAAAAATGGTGTGCAGTAACTATATGTTAGGATTGGATACCTGCAGAACAAAGAAATTAAGAATTAAAAAATTAAAAAAAAATCATATTAAACATATGTTTTAACAACTTTTCTATTATACGTAATCCGTTTACCGTTTATCATCATTTATCTTCTTAGTTTTGACCACTCGAATTTGATTAAATCTAGTTGAAATTGACAAATGGACAAATCAAAAACAATCAGATTTACTCAAATTTATGTGACTCCACTTTTGCCGAAAGTCAAATATGTGATCGTGCGATTGACAGGAACCTCTAGGATTGAGGTAATGTGATGGAAGTTCTCTTATCCATTATTTTCTCTTGATTAGTGCTTCTCTGCTCACTTCCACAGTCTGGAGCCCCAAGCGCGCCTTTCTTCGGAAGGAAGCAACTTTTAGATGAATGCATGGAACAACACATTAAAAAGTTTTCCATTCATCTCAAATCCTACAACCTTCACGAGACTACTTTTTCCCTCCATTTTTGGATGTCCTGTACTTCTCCGTCACATGCAAACGTACGGTGTTACGGAGCAACATTCCAGACACGGCAAATTCCTTTCATATCGAATGTTCTAAAATGTGAAATGCACACTCATCTTTGTTCACACTGTGTGTGCATCTGTGGAATGCGGTATCCTGTGTAAAGTGTATCGTTTGATACACAGCATCCAGGAATGGCAATAACGGTTTAAAAGAGCTGCTGTGTACCCGGTTCCACTACCCATCATCAAAGCGAGGACCATTTCGTTTGTATCTGCTACAGCTTACATTGCAAAGTAGTTTGCTCATACTAGATGGCTCTTTTCTCTGTTTGAACGTCGAACGAACCTATATATCTACCTGAAGCTTCCGTTGTTACACTGCACTGCATACCCTAATGTAACTGTGTATCGCAAGACTGTTTTTTTTTGTGAAAATTGATCCAAGTACCCTAGCCTACACTTACCCTAGAATTTGATTGTATAAGATGTACAAGATTGCTGTATTTAAGGTGAAAGTTTATAATATCCACAGACAGAAAATTCTTCCGAAATTTTGCTTTCTTCAAAACCCAAAACATTCGAGCAACTATTCTCCGATGTCAGCAGGCTTTGGTATATTTAATGAAATTTATAGCGCCAACCGTAAACTTCAAGCTCCTTGTTCCGTGTATGTCGCTGAATTAGCGGCAATACACTATACGCTAGAAATTGTTGCCTCACTAACACCGGATCAGTATTTCATTTTCACGGATAGTCTCAGTTCTATAGAGGCTATTCGCTCCTTGAGGCCGGTAAAGCACTCCTCGTATTTTCTTATGAAAATACAGGAGCTTCTAAGTGCTTTATCTTCGCGTAATTTTATCATCACCTTTGTATGGGTCCCTTCTCATTGTTCAATTCCGGGCAATGAGAGAGCGGACTCGCTTGCAAAGGTGGGCGCTATAGAAGGCGATATTTATGATCGACAAATCGCCTTTGATGAATTTTTTACTATTTTTCGTCAACAGTCACTCGTCAGCTGGCAGAATAAATGGAGTAAAGGAGATTTGGGGCGATGGCAATATTCTATCATCCCAAAGGTGTCGAAGAAATCTTGGTTTGAGGGGATGGATGTGGGACGAGACTTCATTCGTGTCATGTCTCGCCTCATGTCCAATCATTATTCTTTGAACGCTCATTTATTCCGTGTTGGACTGAGCGACAGCAGTCTCTGTGAATGTGGGCAAGGTTACCAGGACGCAGATCACATTGTTTGGTCATGTGCTGAGCATCGTGGAGTCAGATCTGAGCTTTATGATTCCCTTAGGGCTCGAAGTAGACAACCCAATGTACCGGTTCGAGATATTTTGGCTGTACGTGATCTGGAGTTTATGAAACTCATTTATGTGTTTTTGACTAACATTAGCCTTAGATTGTAGTTAGTTTAACATGTATGTTTAGTATAAGTTTTTTTTTTCTGTGTTCGTGTGTTTTTTTTTCTCTTTCAAAAATGTTCGAATAAAAAGAAAACCAAAAATTGAATAGTTTTAAGTTTTTTGACAATCTAGAATATAAAATAAATGTGTTATGTAAACCATACTTTAAATTCCCACCCATCCCCCTATCCGTTAAATTGTAATTCCTATTAACCTCGAGACGGCCGCGAGTAATCGGCTCTATCCCCCTAACTTTAGATTTAAGATACATGATGTATACAAATATGACAACTTGGCTCTGTAAAGTTGATTCGATTGAGCCTGTACAAATAAATGATTTAAAAAAAAAAAAAAACTATTCTCCGATGTTGCAGGACAAGATTAGCTAATCTCGAAATCTCGAATAAGATGTGTTCAGAATTCCTAACCATTTTCTGTCAGATGTTCACATGCAATGTAAAAAGATTTTAGGATTTGTACGGAATTCCGAACCTAATTTTCTCAGAATTCTGAACAAAATCTGCTAAAAATCTTGTCCATAACAAAAAAGATAAACCCTGATTTTTGTAGGATTTGTTACTTTCTCTTCTCTTTTTTTAACTTTGACTACCATTCTGCAGCCGAGACATGTTATTCAGTAAGCACTCTTTGATGTAGATTACACTGTTCATCGAAGCAGTAGCGAAATGTTACCCCAGCCACAAAAAGCTACAAACCTTTCGACTTGAATGGATGTTTTAAACTAAAGGGTGTTCCGATCAAAATTTGGTCAAACAGTAATCTGTATGAGTAATGTGGTTAACATCCATGCCTCTGACGCCAAAGTCACGAGTTCGAATCTCACCCGCGAAAATACCCAAAAGGCGGGAGATGAACCAGCCCAGGGCTGAAAATCTCGATAAAGGAACAAAAAAAAAAAAAAAAGAATACAGGAGAAATATTCTGCTAAGCTTCCTTTTTACCGAATGTGAGTTGCCGGGTCTTTCGTTTAACACCTGACATAAGATTTTGTGCAGTCTCCTTGTCCACTTTACTCGCCGCACAACGCCAGTTTCCTTGGACTATTTCTCGCTCACTACAGCTTTTTGAGTCTTCTTAAGGTTCTGCTTCACGATGCCCCAATATTGTTCGATTGGGCGGAGCTCTGGCGCGTTGGGATGGTTCTTGTACTTGCGTACCCCTTGAATGTGGTTGGAAGCATACCACTCCATTGCCTTTTTTCTGCAATAGCAAGATGCCAATTCTGGCCAAAATAGAACGGAACAATTGTGTCGATTCAGGAAAGGCAGTAGACGTTTTTGTAGGCACTCGCTAAGATAAATTTCCTGGTTGACGGCTCCGGTCGCAATGTAAACGTTACTCTCCAAGCCGCAGGTACAGATGGCCTGCCACACCAGATATTTCTTTGCGAACATTTACAGTTTAATGTGTTTGAAAATATCTGCCACCTTTCCCAGTCCGGTTGCCGTATAAAATTCCTGACCATGAATCTGAAACCTCTGAAACCTCCTTCTCGTGCCCTTCTTATATGTTACACAAACGAGGCTTAGAAGAACTTTTTTTTAACTGATTTCGGTTTGTGCTCAATCGTGATATCCTCACTGAACTTTCTGATTGCTGTTCGCACGTTGTTCTCACTTACTTTCCGGGTTCTGAACACCATTTGTGCACAATATTTCGACGCTGTTCTGCTGAAAGTTCACGCATTTTACTCAAGTGTTGAGAGATAAAGGCAAACAACAGGGTGCAGCCATAAAAAAAGAACTAGTTATCTATTATTGCGAAATGGTAGCGGTTTCTAACAGGGTCTACTCACACTATTACTCCAATAATTCTGAGACCCGTATGGAATACCAAGCAAAGATCACACTCTCTCATGGTCCTGAATGTGATGCCCTCAGCGTCCAGAGCAAGAATCCATCCCAATTTAATGATAAAAAAAGAACTGCAATTAAAAAAATGAAAATTGAAAGAATAGGTCGGAAAAATACAACAGCAGGTTTATTTCATACACAGGGCTACATTATGCCTTGCAATTGAGCTTAGTGCATATTGGTATATGGCCGGTTGTCCGCCGTGCGGCGCAGATTAATCATAAGATTGGCCGTCGGACGGCTGTCGAATCGATTTTCCAAGTGCAGCGTTGCTTGAAATCATTCTTATATACCAGTGTAGGAGTGTACAAACTTTCTTTCAAATTATGTTGCAAATCGATATTGTATTCATACAAAAAATTGATCCTTTATTGTACGAGGTTCAACTTGAACATAATGAAGACCGGATGAAATTTAAGTTATTCCTTCACGAATTTTCGAACTTTGGATCGAATGCTCTGCATCAAGTTCCGGACAAGTGTTGCATCGCATTTTTTGGACGCTTGAGCCCAAATTTTTTTGAACTCCTGAATGTTCCCAGCTGCCTAACCAGTCTTCTTGAAGACCCTTTTCACGATTGCCCAGTAACGTTCGATGGGTCGAAGCTGAGGGCAATTTGGTGGATTGATATTTTTCTCAACGAAATCTATACCCTTTTCCGCAAGCCAATTGAGAGTGGTTTTGGCATAGTGAGCCGACGCTAAATCCGGCCAAAACAGTGGAGGTGTACTATGCTTCTTATATAAAGGCAACAATCTCTTCTGGAGACACTCAGATCGATAGATTTCCGCATTTATAGTTCCGGTAGTGTAAAAAATGGTTGACTACCAACCACAGGAACATATTGCTTGCCATACCAGTACCTTTCGACCGAATTTCTCCACTTGAATCGACCTGTCCGCATCGCTCACATCCTCCCCAACGACGGCAGTAAAGTATTGTGGACCTGGAAGGGTTTTTGAGTCCTCCTTTACATAGGTCTCATCGTCCATCAAAACGCATGCATCCGCACGCTGCAAAAGACGCTGCTCGCTTCTTATGTTCTGCACTTTGTTTCGAGATTTTCTGCTTCTTGTAGGTCTTCAGGTGGTTTCGCCTCTTGATACGCTGGATCATTCCGACACTCGCTCCTGCTTTTTTGGCCAAATCACGTATTGACATTGATTTGTTCTTCATGATTAGAGATACCACTTTCTGCTCCAGTTTCGGGTTGGAAGAACCGGGTTTGCTGCCTTTTCCTGGTAGCTCATCCAAAGAATAGTGTTCCCCAAACTTATTAATGATGGTTTTAACACTCGCATGATGAATTCCAAACCGCTTCGCCAATTTTCGCATAGTAATACCCTTCTCACTTAACCATGTGTCCAGAACCTTAATTTTTCCTTCTTTTTCAATACGCGACATTTTGAAAACGCAGAATTTGAACCGCACAAACAAGTAAACAAAAGGAAGCTGACAGTCAAACGCACAGCATGCAGTGTTCAGAGCATAAAAAATCATCACAAATACATGCGTACAACGCAAATGTATGTGGATAGCTTATATTCGATACACTCCTTAGAAAAAAGTGTTTCAAGAGTAGAATCGGTCGTTTCCGAGCATCTGTAACTTCGATAAAAGAAAATTGCTTTCGTCGTCCGGAACGAAATAATTTCCGCAGAGCTTTCAGGTCATTCAGTAGCTTTGGGATCTCATCGTTTGAATTTGATCGTCTGTGTACTCGGAGAATCTGTTTTTTTTTGTCTACACACTATTACGTCTTTCCTTTGAGTCTAAGGCAGTCGAAGGATTTGCTGACTGGACAATGGTTCGTGGAGTCGACAATTCCCTTGTCATGTGAAGACACGCGGCCTTTTGGCCGTAGTCTACCGAAGGTCCTCATTGAGATCGACTGGCTCTGTTACAAAAAGCCATCACGTAGGCAGATCTTTCGAAACAACCTGCTGAGGATAGTCCAGTAGACATAAGGCTTGATCGTGACAAAATCTGGACAGATTTAATTTAGAATAAAACAAATTTGCTGTTAGTTCAACCCAAGATGCATTTTTTATTCATTTCATTGTGCATTATTAGTCATCCTAAAACAAATTACAGTTACTTAATTAGGCTGCATGAAGAAACTACGAACTTTTGAGTTAACTCCAGCCATCAGGGTCTGTGCAGAATTCTCTGCAACCGATTTAGCTGCTTTTGTCCAAGATTTTCGAAGTTTTTCTAAGGTTGTAGGTTGTTGTTTATATTGAGAGAGTTCTCTCTTCACGAGTGCCCAATACCGCTCGCTAGGTCGCAACTCCAGGCAGTTAGGTGGATTCGCTCCTTTCGATATAACATGGACTCCATTCGCTTTATACCATTCCAAAACATCTTTGGCGGAGTGACAAGGTGCCAAATCAGGCCAGAATAGCGAGGGAGCGTCATGGCTGCGTAGGAATGGTAATAATCGCTTTTTTAGGCATTCCTCACGGTATATTTCCTTGTTTACCGTTCCGGTAGTGAAGAAGCTTTGGCTTGCTCGACCACAGCTACATATTGCCTGCCAAATCAAATATTTTTTGGGAAACTTGGCCTTTTTCCTCGTCCTGAAATGCTTCCTGAAATATAATAGACATTCCGGGAAGCTGCTTAAAGTCTTCCAACACATAAGTTTCAACGTCCATTATCACGCAGGAAAACTTCGTCAAATATTCGCGATACAACTTGCGAGCCCGGGTCTTAGCCGTCACATTCTGTTTATCATTACGGTTCGGTACAGTTTTCACCTTGAACGACTTCATATCTTGCCGGTGCTTGGTAGTATGCACGAAAGTTAGGGACATTTTTATTTTTCGAACCACAGTACGTACCGAAAGATCTGGAGTTTTTGTCTCTTCTGCAATATTTGCTACACCTTCGCGTGCTTTTGGTGGTTTCTGAGATTCATTTTTGTCCCGTTCCCAGCCTTCCTGGCTGCTGTCAAACGTGTATCGAAAGATTTAAGAAAGTTATGGGCAGTGCTTGCAGGGAAACCAAGCTTTTCAGCAAGCTTCCCTACTGACAGATCCGGATTTTCATAACGACAGCACACAATTGCTTTTCGCACTTGCTCTTCTTTCGACGCCGTCTTCGATCTAAAAGCTAGTAGTATCACCAAAAAATTGATTTTACACAATGAACAGACATACGTCTGCGAAATATTTCATGCGTTGTTGAAGTATTTCCAAAGATATACGTATTTAGGGGTGTCCAGATTTTGTCGCGAACAAGCCTAAGGTAATCCTTGCACTGATGGTGGGTTTTTATAACACCACATCACATCACATTATATCCTATTTGAATCTTTCTCATTTTTGAAGTGGACACTCGTTAATAAACATAATTTGAACTCGCTGTCAAATGAGGGGCGAAACTGCTAACTGATTTGGGAACATTTTGATGTCAATTTTGAATTCAACAAAATACCACTGATTATAGAATAAGTTGCATCGTATTTTAAAATTAATACAAAACTATTCATGCTAAATTCAAAATGACTTAAAACTATTAAAGTGGAAAATACTGTTAAGAGTTGATGTTGTTGTTGTTGTTGTAGTTGTTGTATCTTTTTTACGTGACTTTCTACATGAGGCTGATTCGTCAAGCCAGGGAGACGACCTGGATCCTACATATCAAACCCATCAATACATGGGCCGAGACCAACGACTTTACTTCCCACCCAAAGGAAGACGTGATCAGAGATTCTTCGTCTCGAAAAATCATGCAGTTAGAGGTTTTTTATACTTGTATTTTTATTTTATAAACTTCGTTCAAATCTCCTCCTGCTTACGTAACGGGATCTTTTTCTAACATCAATGAAAATCAAATAAACAAACAAAAACAAAAAGGGAAACAATATCAACAATACCGGTGTGATACTGGCATAGTATTTTCATATTTCATAGCATGAATACTAACTACGCTCGCCATTTCGACGCACGTTTGGTCGTTTGGGTCGCTTGGGCGGATATTAGCAAAACATGATCCAATTTTATCGGGAATGATGAATCTGTTCCGATTGATCCAGTAAACATTTCCGACGAAATTGCATCCTTTCTCGCCCTATCATCAAATTGTGAATTTGTAGAATTATTTTCCACTAACTACATGAATCAGCACGTTTTTACCGAGAAACTGTTCCATCCATTACTATTCCTCGACCGCGTTCGCCCGTTTGGCTCGATTGGAATGTTGTTAAATGGATACGGGGTACAGATTATCAAGAATACGTTTCTACCATTAGCCGAGTAAGCAAACAATTCGCGAGGAAAAACTGGCTTACTACGAAACGTCACTTGCGAGGATTAGCGTACGAAACGGTTCACAATATCGTAATCTCTGGCAGTAGCGATAAGGACGACGTGGACGATTCCACGAGAGTTTTCCGCTGACGATGCACACGATGCTGTTGTCACGGATTCACACAGACGATACTGTTTGGTGTTGGCGTTCAAATATGTGTATATATTTTGGTATTGTGTTTATTTCTCTTGCATACGTATGGCTTTCCAATGCTTGCCTACTGTACTGCCAAAGGGTGAATGAATGGATAACTAATCGGAAAACTACAGCGGATCCCATCAGCATCCTGGAGTTATCGTGAACAGTTTGGACAGGTGCTTGACCGGAGAAAAAATATCCACCAAATGTTTGCGTACTGAGAGGGACGTGCTTTTTTGTAAAAAAGATAACATGATAGACAATCAGTTCACGGATGTTGGCAACATGTAATGTTCAAGATAGTTTGGATGTTACAAAAGTTCAAATGAACGCAGATGTTGCAAATGTTAATACATTTTCATCCTACGAGTCTAACTAATTAACACAAACGGAGCCCTGGTAAACATTCAGACAAAAAGGCGCATTAGCTAATCTTGTACCAATCTAACATATATTAGACACTTTTTGATGTTGGCTTGAGATTTAAAAGAAATCGACCTGACATTTTTATTTTTTTTATTTTTTCACAGTCTTTTGTCCTACCGTACAAGCGACAGCTACAACGTTTCTTTTCTAGAACAAAGCATTTATTCACCCCTCGATCAATAATACTAGACGTTGAGTTCATCCAGTATTATTGAACGAGGGGTGAAGAAATTCTATTTACCTATGTTGTTGTCTTCAAATGTCTATCGATTGATTGTGATTCAAAGCTTCATTTGAAAAATTGGTTCTTCAATTGATGGACGCGGAAAAAATACGTTTTGAATAGAATTTATTGTTTGGTTGTACTGGTTTGACGTCAATTGAAAAAGGTTGCACCACTGGCCATGGTTTTCAATGGAGACGAAGAGATTCGGTTAGCCACCATTCATTATACGCGTGTTTGTGAGAGTTCTAAAGTTGTATTGTGTATTAAACTGACAAACTAAGAATATGTACCGGAACGCCGGACAGTGGTTGATAGCAGAGATAATGACAGATTCCCGGAACAAAAGCTGCCCTTTCCTGAAACGATGGGACGCTCTTGTTTTGTATGATCCTACAACATAACCTCACACATATATTTGAACGAAGAGATTTCCAAACAGTACCAGTCGGTTCTCGTTTCGTCTCATCGTCCGCTTTTGGCACTGGCGTACAACAATCAAAGCCAAAACAGCAATATGCTTGGGCTCACTTGTTCACTCACTCACTCACTCACTCGTTCGCAATTTTGTTGTTTGGCAATGCTAAGGACTGCAAAGGCTGCAAGCAAGGCTCTTTCGTAGGGTACGTCTAGCCGAGCGGTAGCAGAAGTGAAGTTGGCAGCTGCTATCGCCCTGCTGTTTAGAGTGTGTAATATGCGCTGGCATGGGGACCTGGTACGAGAACGTATGCATGGGAAAATATGTGCTCCACTCGTTTTGGATAGGAAATATGGTATCTGGGAGACTTCATCTGCGCTGATGTTTTTTTGGTCGACCAGGGGTTGGTATCCCGTCACAAATCAGAATATATTTCTAATGGAAGTAAAATGTTGTTTACGATTTTATCTGAAGATTTGATTTTGGGTTCAATCGATGGTTCTCCCTGATATATCTCAAAATCGTCTAATATCGTCAATATAAATGATTGATACAAACTAATTGAATCAAGACTTTCCAAAGAATGTGTACACAATTCGTCTCACATACCAGTTGATAACCTTAAAAGTTTTTTTTTCCTAATAATTCCAGCAACTGGCTCCGGTTTATATCCGCAGACATTTTGGGATACCTGTACGCAAAAACGAAGCCAATACCAGCGCGCTTTAAGTTCTTCGCTGTTGTTTGGTCGGGTGGAATACTTAACGTTGGCTCAGATTGTCATGCTCCTCCGCCCCTTTGTAAAAAGTGGATTCGCGATGTGACCACGCAACTGTGGTTTCACTTCGGATCTACGTAGAACGAGCTAGGCGGAGAAATGAGGTTTCGCATGACAAGGCAAACACTAATTATCATAATTAGATGGCTGGAAATTTTACCGCTTGAGCCATGTTGCTCGAAGTTCCGCGCGTAGTCCGACGAGAATACATCTGCGCAAATTGAAAGTGGGTGGGAGAGGGTGTGTTCCCAGCGGCTACGAATAATGAATGCCTGGTCGGAAGTTGTGGGGTTTTGCATGTGGTTGAGCAAAGGAGAACAAGAGTTGAGAGGGAGCAAAAGTCAGCCAGTTCACCGGGAGTCGCACGGTGATGTCCTGGGCGAACATGGGCGGGTGAAGTGGACAATGTGGCGGTGTTTGATGATGGTTTTACGATTTCACGATGAGTGGCCATAAACAATAGGATGAGGAAAAATGGGTCCAGTTTTCTTCTAATTTTGCTAACTGGGTGGCGCTTTGAATGGCGCTACCCGGCATGTTGGATGTGATTGCGTATGTTCCGCATTTATTTAGCGATGATATAATTTTACTTCTGGTTGAAGCTTTAGAAAAACGAGGTTTTTTATTGGACAAGGATTTCGGACGAATTCTAATTCGAGTTAAGTGTCTGTTTTTCTTCAAGTACGGCAAGTTTGAAGATATGTCATTTGTTAATCAAAGGAGTGCAACATCAACCACATAAATTGGAAACCTCACGAACTACTAGGGTTTACGAATCAGAATTTATTTAAACTTTCAATGTTTCAACTTCTCAGTAGAAGTGAAGCTTTTCGAAGATATTATGGATTCAAACTACTAAGTTGGATTTTGTACACATTGAAATAATGGTTCTTCATGAGAATTATGAAATTTAATAATCAATAGTGGGTATGAAATTTAATGCTACAATTTATTTTATTTTATTAATGGAGAATTCGTAAAAAACTTTTTTCCATCTGGTGAAACGTTATTCATTATTACTGTGGAATGTAAACAGATATTTTCGCATAAATATTGTCTTGTATTACTAACTTTTTTCGCAAAATAATAATAATAATAGTAATAATATTGTTATAATAATAAGCATTGAATAACTACAAAACAAAACATTGAAAAGATACTACCTGCGTTGCTATTTGCAACAACGGCAATAGGAGATGGCATTTTTCTTGGTTCTTCTTTGGTCCAAAATCTATAAGCTCCCATTACGTCAGGCGCACAATCTGCAAGATCATTGACGACCAACTATGTAATTGAGAACCTGGGATCTTCGTCTTGCAGGATGTTGCAGTCAAGACGAATAATTTCGGAACATTCCAACGGTTTTGTTGCAACGTAATCCCCTTTTTTGTTGAGCAAGTTCTACGTACGTTGGGCCAGCATTTGTCTGTTTTTAAATTAGACAATTAATCTCTTAATATTTCCTCATTCTAAAGAATTAATACTCTCAAAAATCATTTGTTTTCATATATCCTTATTTATTCTTTGCATATGTCATTTCATACAGTTTACATTATTTCTTAATTCCAAGATATCTATTAGATCCATATAAAACTTTCATTGGCAATGCGATTAATGATTGGAAAAAGTTTTCAGCTGTATCTCATGTCGACTTAAACATAAGTTTAAGTATTGTGACAGCTATCCTCAATAGCATTACAGAGATTTCATTACGTTCTATATATCAAACGCGATCCCGACATTAAACTTTCATTCACTTATTTAGTAAATCCTAATCTTCAACTCTAAACATTCCTCGGACGAAACGTCGCATAGCTGATCCATAAACCACATTTAAAGCGTTGGATTTTTTTTACTAAATACCATAGATCCCATTCATTATGGCAATTGTTAAACCTATTTTTCTATAGGGCTTCTCTTGGTCGTTCGTCTCGTGAAGGCTACTTAAAGAAAATTAAATATTAACATATACTGGAACTATTGCTGCTAATCTAGAATCTTCTTAACTGTTGTGGATCGATGAAAGGCATTATACTAGTCACAAAAGCATTATTATGACAGTCGTTTTGTGGCTCACTGGAACATTGTAAAAAATGTTCCTCATTTGGCCATTTTTTTATTTCGTGTTAACGTGACCTAATTCCAGATTCTGGTTCGTAGGGCCAAGGAGACTACCTGGGCCGTACATATCGTATCCATCAACACATGGGAAGAGGCCAATGACTTCCCTTCTTTCCTTCCGAAGAAAGACGTGGTCAGAGATCATTCGTTTCAAAAAATCCCAACTGGAATTGACACCACTGGTGTAAATCAAATGAATGATTGTAGGACAAAAGGATTAGTAACAAAACTTCGAGTCGTAAAAGGTCGAATGGACAAAACCTCACGAAGAAAGGTCGAATAGTTAGATGTGACATTTAAGTTTGGGTAGTGATTTAATCTATTATTACGCAGTCCTGCTGGGTGCACGTATAATTGTATGACAAAAAACTATACAAACAAACGTTTCACACCAACATGATTATTAACCTGTTGCGTCCAGGAGTACGCGTTGTCTTCTTCACAGTGACTGAAAAGTATACAATCGATCATATATGTATACGCACGAAGATACACTAAATAGTGAATGAATCATCTTTCAGCCTACCTTTTTCCGAATTTGCTCATGTTTTCAATTCCATTTCCTCTGAATCACGCTCTTCATATTCGCGGTTACAAACCTACATCAACACTCGTGCTCTTCTCAATGTATTCCACTGCAATTCTAGAGAGAAGCTTTTTCATCCAAAAATGCTTATACCGGAGCGGGGATACAATTCTACCAAAGTCTTCATACGTGTGCCTTCACTGCTAAGAGGATACTTATACAAGTTTTGAAGGTGCATTGATTAATCTCTAAAAATTATTTCAGATTTTGATTTTGTTCAATTGGCGGGAGGTCGTGGTATCCTAAGTTATCTTACTCTTTGAAGAATATGCCAATGCAGTTTGATACTATTTACTAACCAATTAGTTCCACCCAAAAAAAAGCAACATCGATTGGTTCTCTACCAGAATAATCATATACAAACCATCTTGAAGATAGGGAGACAATTTCTCTTCTCTCAACACCCATCATCGATTGTGTCATCAAATGATAAGATTTAATTGCACTTTGCCTGCCTTGTTCCTCCCGCGCTAGGCTTTCCTAATATTTTTTGGCTCACGCGAATCGTTTTTCCTTCGAATATAAATGGCTTTGGCGATAAGATTTTCCTCGCTCGTCCTACGCCTGAAATCTGCCTGCGCCCTGTGAAAGATTTTTCCCATTTCCCGCATATCCCCTAGTTCTTCTGGTGGCAGCAGCAGAATGTGTGCAGAATACACTCATGCTGTTGAAAATTCTATGCTAGGCACATACAAAACGGCCACAGTCCCGAATGGGCATTTCTAGAGGGCATTCCATGAATCTAGGTTTGCTTAAAACTTAGTATTCCGGCTTCATCGGTTGCAACAAGAGGGCCATAGAGTGGTGCACCATCTACAAAAACACAAACACTAGCGGAGTAGAATCACCAACAGTTGCCAACCTACCGGATGCCAAATGGTGTCGCACGATGTGTGTAGTCTGGCCAGTTTGGGATAGCGACCACGTAAATTATCCTCGTGTTTATGTTAGTGTGCGCTATGTACGGAATGGGACGAGTGCACAAGAAAATCGCAGATAGCCGGATGGAAAACAATAAAAATTCCGTTAGTGAATTTTGCCATAGTTTAAGGAAAAAGGTTCGGCCTCGTGCGTGGTCGAGAGACAAACGCTAATTTCTTTCCTGAGTTATTGCTATTATGATTCAGCCCACGAGGAGGATTTTAAAATCCACGAAGGCAGTGGGGTTGGGATACCGGTCAGGGTAGGTGGAATATTAATTTATTTCTGCTTCCTAACCGCGGTACGTTGAACGTCGCACTGTGGGACTCGAAGATGGCATTTGGACTCGTGGTTTTAATTCAATTTACATATAATTGTGTGTAATCCGATCTGCATTAAGTGTATACCGATGTAATATAGAATCATATGTACTTTATAAGCATACGATATTTTCCTGTATCGCTGATATTTCTGAACAGATTTGTAATATATTTTACCAGTTGAGTTAGTAGAGTCCGCATGAACCTTGTGTTTGCTTGTATGGATAAAAAAACAGAACATGACAGAACAAACGTCAAAAAAGTTATTCCAACGTTCCTCAGCTTAATGTATATCATTCACTGTAAAATTAACTAACTTAGAATGATGGGAAGTGTACAGCACATTCAATGTTAGAAGTTTTGATTTGCGTGCGGTATTGCTCAAACAAGCTTTTCAGAACCACGACCGAAGACCGAAAAAGAATTAAAGAAATATAAACTATATGAACAGCCATTTGAGATTGTTTGAACGATTGCTGTAGAACTACGGAATATATGTATGTCAATTATCTTTTGAATTATTTGATTTACACAAACACAAGATTAGAATCGTATTCTAGATGTATTTTTAATAATTTTGACTCGTTTTACTTATTTTGACCTTGAATTTTTAAATTGATAAACTATTTTTATGATTGAAGTCAAAATCTCGAAATTCTATCGAGGTATTGCTGACCTGTAATTTTGTACTCCCATATAGACGTAAAAATAAATTTTCAGTTTAAGTTATGTCAAACTTCATACAATCCATGATGACACAATTCATCACATTTGTCCTTTGGTTTGCCATAAAAAAGCTGATTTTACTTATTGTATATTTTAAGCATTTTACAATATAAGCGTGCTAGCCTGTCCTTTTTTCGTGTCCTTGTTGTTTTTGTCCGCTTATAATAACCCCTGGCCTAGTTTTGCATCCTCAATGCCCATTGTGCAGCACGCTAGTGAAAAGTGAGCCCATGGTCGTGACCCTCCTAGACGAGTAAGTGGGTCTTTTCATCTGGGCCGTGGAAAACGAGCGAAAGCAAAAGAGAGCTAGTATGTGACTGGAAAGAAAATCACCGGAAAAGCCAGCTAGCGAGATGTAATATCATTAGACTTGCCAAAGCGTGGGTGCGGACGAGAGCAGCGGTCTCGGATATCATAGAGGACCACCGAGCCAACGAAATTCCGGCAGCTGTGATGATGGCAAGGATGATGATGATGGCAAGGAATTCAATTTTACCGACCGCACTAAAAGCTTTCGATAAGAACATCCTGCTTATAGACCATCGACTCCTTTCTACAAAGAATATCCCGTTCGTTACCGACGCTGTTGTCGCAAAGCTATCCATTCCGGTAAAGGTACCCAAAAACGCGCGCATGCTATGTCTATTTTAGTGGATGCAAAACGAAGAGAATGCAGCGTTTTCCTGTTCCGGATTTTTTTCGAGAATGCGAGTGAGGTACGTTTTATTGGAATATGGTGTTCATTTCACCATTATTTTACATCAACCAAAAACTGCCGATGTTGACGTTATCTTTTCAATTTTTTTTCATCAAGTTCAATCTGTTTTGGCAATGATTGTATGGTTCTCAACAGAATAGTGCTATAGTGAACGCCAGAAAAAAAAAGAATTGTCCAAAACTGATGAGCCAGGCCCATGGCGTCGTATAAACTTTCGACTACTATTTATATATGCGCTTCCATAAGTCGATTGTATGAAGCGAATAGGTTGAAACCGGGTCCTTCGAGTAATTTAGACGAGATATATTTTATATCTTTATGTAAATCTCAGATTATATATTCTGTACGAATAATATTATACCAATCTTTGGAAGCAATGGTCCTCTGTAATTGTATTTTTTATTTATATATGTTATGTTAAAAACAATACTGTCTCAATTACAGTTATTGTTTATGCTCAAAGAAATCAAAGGATTACAATTCCATTAACGCTCTTAAAGGGTGTCCACGATGAAATTGCCACACACAAAATTGATTCGCAAAATTCGAGTTTTCATCCGATTGCCATCAAATTTTCAGGGATTGAGAAATAACTATTAAACTTCATTTTACCATTTTACTCGTATTTTATTTACAGTCCATACGCAAATGCCCGCACCTTGGCCTTAACCCCGGCCATAAGATTCTGCACAACCTGTGAATCAACCGTTTTTTGCATGTAAACCCATACTTTCTTCAGTTCCTCGACTGTCTTCACTACCTTAGGTCGTTTAAGAAGGTGCTGCTTCATAATCGCCCAGTACTTCTCGATGGGGCGGAGCTCCGGAGTGTTGGGAGGGTTGAACATTTTCGGCACGAAATTGACCTTATTGTCCGCATACCACTTCAGCACGTCCTTGGAGTAGTGGCATGAGGCCAAATCCGGCCAGAAGATTGTTGGGACGTTGTGAGCCTTCAGGAGAGGAAGCAGCCGCTTCTGGAGGCGCTCTTTTATGTACACCTGTCCGTTCATCGTGTCGTGGGTCACGAAAGGTGCACTCCGCTTCCCGCACGTGCAGATGGCTTGCCAAACCAGGAATTTGTTCGCAAATTTGGACATCTTCTGAGTGCGGACATGCTCCGGAACGCTGAACTTATCCTTGGCCGTGAAAAACAAGTTGCCGGGGATCTGTTTGAAGTCGGCCTTCACATATGTTTCGTCGTCCATGATGCAGCATTCAACTTTCGTCAGCATGTTGAGGTACAACTTCCTGGCACGGGTTTTGTCGTACTTGTTCTGCTTCTCGTCGCGATTAGGGGCCTTTTGTACCTTGAACGTTCGAAGCCCAGCCTTAGTTTTGGCCTTCTGGACAAAACTTCGGCTTAGGTGCAGCTTCTTAGCCATATCCCGAACGGAGGCGTTCGTATTTCGGTTGAAGGCCCCAACTACGCGGTTGTGATTTTTGGTGTTGTACGGAATACTTTTTCCTTCACTTCTGGGCTTCCGATCGGTGGTCAACCATTCCTCTAACCGCTTAATCACTCGTGACACCGTGGAATTCGCGATTCCCAACGTTTTAGCGATGGAACGATTCGAGAGATCCTTGTTCTCGTGATGAATGCGCAAGATTTTATCACGCACGAGCTGTTCTTTCGACTCCATTTCCGCGAGTTTTGATCACAGGACTTGCAGGATGTAAATAATTACAGGACTTGCAGGATGTAAATAATTACAGGACTTGCAGGATGTAAATAATGCACTATGAACTAAATCCACCCAAATTTTCATTAAATTCTACCCAACGGTTAAAAAGTTAGAGCAATTTCATAGTGTGGCAATTTCATCGTGGACACCCTTTAATACCAAAGCCAGTTATCAAGATCAAAATTAGGTATTCATATGTTGTTGTCTCCTGCTCGGGTACATACATAAATACTTGAAGAGAAGAGGCTCACGAGATAGCCTCCCACCATGGTCGATCTGACGGTGATGAAATCTGGTCTCTGGGATTATTGGTGTCCAGCGATAACGACAACAGCAGAGAAATACAAAGGCGCAAAATGGCTGGCAATCGTGCCTACTTTGGACTCCGAAGGCCACTAAGATCGAGCAAAGTTCGCCTACAAAGTTGAGCATCTACAAGGCATTAGAGCACAGATACCCGAGCAGGACCGAATAACTCGATAACTGGCTTTGGTATTTAGGAGCTCAGATTAAGAGGTAAAATACCTGAGAATAATACCATAAAATTGTTCCCACAATGTTGGGCGAATACCAAATTGAGGTAAGACAATACCAAAATAGTACCTCTCAGGTTTTCTCAGGTATCCAAAATAACAAGTTTTGTTATTGGAGAGATATTTTGCTTGCAATTCTTAGGTATTTTACCTCTTAATCTGAGCTCTTTAATACCAAGGCCAGTTGTCAAGATAAAAATTAGGTATTCATATGTTATTTTCTCCTGCTCGGGGAGACAACAACTTATGAATACCTAATTTTGATCTTGGCCTTGGTAATAAAGAGGTAAAATACCTATACAAAATACCTAAGAATTGCAAGCAAAATATCTCTAGAATAACAAAACTTGTTATTTCTGATCTCTGGGAATACCTTAGAGGTACTATTTTGGTATTGTCTTACCTCGATTTGGTATTCGCATAACATTTTGGGAACAATTTTATGGTATTGTCCTCAGGTATTTTACCTCTTAATCTGAGCTCTTAAAGACCGAGGCCAGTTATCAAATTATTCGTTCCTGCTTGGGTATGGATGAAATATAGTTTATAGCATCATATTCGATGAACCATTTGAAAAATATGTAACCACTTACCCATTCAATTCCATGCAACATTTTACCAATACCAACATAATACTGTACGATGAACATAGTCAGTTAGTTAAGTATATAGAAAACAAATGTACCCATTTCTCTTTATGAACAGTGAATTTATGACCTGTGGCTGTTTTCTGTATATCTTGGATGCATTACAAGGTATAGGTAACCTATAGCAAAATAAAGGTTATTAGAAAATAATGAAGGTAATTTGTTATCTTTACCACTGAGATATAGCGGCCTAACTATAAATCGACGCAAAATGTCTTAATTGCTTTACAATAACTTCGTCAATGCAAAAATGGTACCTGGAATCGAAAACACTCAATTAATAACCGAGGAAGTGCATTTAGAACACTAACTTGAGGCAGGCGTATGATGCCAGTAAGGAAGTAATAAAGCCAAGAAGATGTTTATGTACCATCAATTCAAATAACGCCTGTCAGCTATTGTTTCATGATACCAGAAATTCGCTCAGCAATTATTTCATAAAGCTTAAGGATATGAGAGGTTTTGGGAAAGTTCATTGAATATTTTCTTAAGACTTTACAATGATCATGAATTATGTTCAAGTTCTTGTTTGTATCATCCATTCAAGTCACGTATCTCTGATATATTTTATAACCAGTTATGTTATGTTATGTTATGTTATGTTATTTTGTTACATTATGTTGATCAGACATTATTTCAAAGATTGATATGCTAACATATCAATGATCTCGAGATCTCTCTTAAGTTCCGAGGACTTCTCAGAAGTTCAGTGAATTGATCAGAAGATCGGAGAACGTCTCTGAATTTCTTCGACGTTTCGTGAATTCATTTGAAGTTTTGTAAACTTTTCTGTAGTTCTGTGAACTTATCTGAAGTTACGTGAACGGTTCTAAAGTTCCCAGGATTTCTCTGAAGTTCCGAGAACTTCTCTGAAGTTCCGTTAACTTCTCTGAAGTCTCGAGGACTTCTCTGAAGGTTTGAGGATTTATCTGTAGTTTCGAGGATTTCTCGGCACTTTCCTGACATTCTACGGACTTTTCAGAAGTTTTCTGGGCTTACATTCACGGGACTTTTTCGAAGATCTTGGGACTTCGTTGAAGTTTTACAGTTTTTTTTTTAGTTTTCCAAAACTTCCAAACTTGATCACAACATTAATAAACAAAAGCAACGAGACAAACAAACAACCAAATATTTAAATGCAGTAATTTGCCAACAGTGCAATACGTCATCAAATATATTTGATGAACGTTGGTCAAACAATCGATTTCCGTGTTTGGCCAAACAATTTTGAGTCAAATATTTGCCAAAAATTGACAAATATTCGACGTATTGTCAAACAGCTGTGATATAAGCTTTACAATGTATGAAGCATGTGTTTTATGAACGTTAGTCATGTATAAAAACAAGGGTAAACTAATTAAAAAATAAATATTTTTGGCGTAGAAAACAAAGACATACGCGTCATTTTCTTTTGACGTAGAATACTTCAAAAGATGATGAAGCTCAAAAACAGGTACCGTATAACATGATGCGAGATGTTTCTTCAAGCTTCTTTGATGATTTTTTTACCGAGTTTTTCAGAAGCTTTGCAATTCAGATTGAACAAGTTGTTCTCGAATCTCTTCTGAAGAGAACATCATCACATAGCCGACCACTTACGGAAGAGCGATTATGCTGCTAAAGTTTGCAGCTCCTTGCAACCAATAACCTTACTATGCTTTTCCGTGGACAACCCATATTTGGTCAGACCATTAAAGTGAATGTCGCTGGAATACAAAAAAGGACAGCCTTCTTGGCAGGATTTTACTCGCCACTTCGAATTTTTGGAAGTACAAATTCACGAAACTACAAAGATTTCACATGCCCAACTTTAATTGGATTCTTACTGTTTTGCAGTCTTAAAGATTTGGTGAGTGAAACCTTTGTAGTTTCGTAGATTTGTGCCTTCAAAAATTAGAAACGGGTCATGGAATCGGATAATTTTGTATTCCTTCGACGTTCACCTTTAACTATTGAAACTATCGTTAAACCTACATGTGTGTGAACCCACATCTCTCCCTTCCGGCGACAGTTCAACGTGCTAGCTTCCATAGAACTATCGCTCTTGATTAATTTTTTGGCTCAATATTGATTTATGACACTCGACAACGTCGACGATGGCGGAAAGTGCAAGTAATGGATACCGAATCGAACAATTCCAAGTATTGCATCGGGCGTAAAAATCAATACCTACTATGTAAGCAATATTCGAAGCAGCAGCACCGGGTCAAATTGATTAGCTAATTTACTCAATTTAAATCGTCTTTACGGTGCGGCGGAAACTTTTATGGACTTCGGGTCTCCATTACGTCTTTTTCAAAGAAGGTGGATTGAGAAGTGGCAGGGGGAATCACCAAAGTTCCGTTACGTATTCATGGATCCACTCCTGAATCTGTGTTTGTGTGTTCGGGCAAGTTCAAATGGCAACCATAAAACATCCGCACGTAAGTTTAGTACGAAGAAAAATAATTCGCCTACCGGCGTGGTCGACCCCCAGTCCCTCAGAACAAAATAATCAAGGACGTGAAGGTAGGTGCATGGTAAATCAGCATTCGTTCGGTTTTGGTGTGCACAGAAAGGTCGATTCGGGCTTCTCTTCCGTTCTATACACAATACACCACGTGCTGTTATGTTGGTAGTCGTCGGCGTTGTTAATGAGAACGGGTCCACTCGGAAATTCAGATCAACGCACCCACTCCGTCAGGATAAAGCGGATAGTGGTATGTCCACATGACAAGGACAGGTCGAAGAAGCGCAGTGGTCGAGCCCATTCTATAGATATGTTTATAGATGTGGATAGGGTTTATGATCTAATTTTCGTCGTACTAAGAGCAATCCACACTTCACCACCTTTTTACAATCATATTTGAATGAACACGGTTTTCTATATTTTAAATAATGATTGGAGTAGACATTTACGGAATGCTCTCAGAAAGGATTTGAGTTATAGGTTATGAGTTAACGCATCGAAATAATCGTTTTTATTAATTTTGACATGGAAGATCCATTGATATTATGGAGGTTTTACCGCTGGATAGACCGGTAATTGGCGATTACGGCAAAGTAGTGCTTTGCCCTATTGCCATAAAACATAACTTTTTCTCATCACTCACTGTGGCTATCCTCGGTTGGAAAGAACGACACAACCCCGTCAAACACAAACTTCACGCGTAATATAAGAAAAGGGCCTATAGGCCGTCTTAATCGATTTTCGGCACAGAGCCACAACTTCGTCTGTTTTGCAGTGATAAACCAAAGAGAAAGTCGATGAAGAGAATCGATCATAAGTGCTATTTTTATGTTACGTGAGACTTGTGAGAGCGCAGGCAGCAAATGATAGTAGGAAGAGGAGGCGAAGGGGGAGCCACCCACTTGTTCATCGCTTCCAGCTGCGGCGGCGGTGGCGGACACGGATCACAATGAAGGCTGAGTTTAATGTTCGTAAACGATATCGGTAGAGTCACGTATCACAAAAAGTTTCTTTACCTTTCCTCTGTTTCCACCGATTTTCTGTTGAGTGAGCAAACAAGGTCGTGGCTAAGAAAAGCTGGGCGTTCGGGATCGGTGAAGGTGTCCTGCAGCAAGTAGTAGCACATGATATTTGAAACTCTCCTGCGCCATCAGCAAAACCGGGTGCGATGTCCTAGTCGGTGTACGGAGGGAGACGAGTTTTGTTTAGTCGATTTCGAAAATTACTCTATGTTACAGATTTATAACAGCGGAATTTGGAATTTTCGTTCCACAAATGTGTGCACTTTCATCCACACCTTTGAAACGGTTCAACAGTATAACGACAGTGTTCCCGTTATTTGGTTCCTCAATTTACATCCTTTGTAGACGACCGACTATACGGTGAAGGAAGGAACAGAATGTGAATGAATTATTTCGGAACATTCAATTAGCTATTTACGCGTGATAAAAAGTTAACCTAATCATCCCTTGGATTTGGAAAATATCAAATTCTTAACCCCGATTCAGGATCTTCGAGAGGATTATGCTAATGATGGATGGTATTAACGATGGTATGGCAATTCAACGAACAACTTTCTTATGGTAACTTTAAGGGCGATGACAAATTTGTGCTGTATAAATATTCCTAAACGAATGTGAAACACTTCTCTAGATTGATGCCAATTTGATTATTTGTTATCTTAGTAATTGTTAAACTAAAACTACTCGCATGTAAGAAGGACTAAATAGAAAGCAGGATAGTATTTTTGTGCTTGCCACACAATATACACCACCCGATCAAAGGATTATACCAAGTTGATAACAAGTTCTATTACCAGGTTATCATTTTTTGATCACTGAATATGTTATCATTCAGGCTGAATTAACAGCCAAAATAACAGAATGAATAACAAAAAAATACTCGTTGAATATCATAATAATAACTTATTTTGTTATCACTGCGAACAACTTGATAACAAATCCTGTATTGTAAGCAAATTTATTGAAATAGTAACAAATTATGTTATCAATTTGAAATCAAATTCTCGTGCTAATAACTGAAAAAAATATTTTGATTAAAAGCAAAATTTCTTGTACAAATATGTTGGAAACGTTTATAGTTTTACAATTCAACTTATATCGTTCATAAAAAAATAGTGTGTACAAAATGATAACATATGATAACAAAATTTGCCAATGGTGATAACTAAATTTGTTATACGATAACAGCGGAAATCAAATTGATAACTGGGATAGCAGAACTTGTTACTTAAATGATATCAGCTTGTTATTTTCCTTTGAAAATCGACTTTTCAAATTTCAGAAAAACGGGGATGATTCAAAAGTTTTGTCTCCTCGATAAAAGTTCCCATGGAAATTTTGAGCTCAATCGGACTTCGAACTGGACTGGAACCCGAAAGTGGTCAAAGTTTTTTTTTATGCCAAATGTTTTAGGACCTATTCATAAACCACGTAGACTAATTTTTGAAAATCTCAAAAACCCCCTCGTAGACTTTTCTCCATACATTTTTTTTCAGAATTTTTTTATGGAGCGTAGACTTTAGGCAGATATATATATTCTTGAAGCAGTTTACATAGGAGTTAGGTAATTTCCAAACCGAGATCTTTAGCTCGACAGAGGCTTGATTCCTCTTTGCTCCATCGTTGATCCACCTTCGATTCTGGAGTAAATGCTCTGTTGATTGTGCATCATCAACTAATCATCCTTAATATCAATGCCAGAATTCAATGTTCAGTAATTACTGGGGCAGTAGAGAGTAAATGAAAACCATCTATCCAATCATTTTTTTGACGTAGGACTATTTTTACGCGTCGATTCCAATATTGCAAACTATTGGTTTCCAACATTGAACTATTGAAAATAACGTAAATATATGGTGTTTGCATAATAAATAGTCGTTTTGCATAGTAAATTTACTAAATACCAAGTATTTTCCTATCACAGACTTCAAATTTAAGTAAGGAAGATCTCATATGCAGCAGTGAACGACGGTACACCTTTGCAAAATGCTTCATTCGCTCGGCTGTCTTGGAGCTGTTCAGAGCGGCAATGAGCCAATACTGAATTGGCAGCTGTCGGTGTCAAGTATCCTTGTGGGTGCTCTAGCAAACAAACAGTTACCGGATAGCTGATTGCTACCTGTCCACGGATACTTTCACTTGAAGCGTATTCACAGATTACCAATGGCAGAGCTTTTACAAAATCAAACGTTTTAAACATGCCTTCGGCTAGCGACGGTTTCGAAGCAGTCGTTTTTATGCAGTCGGTTAACCAAACCAGTGGTGAATTTTTAGCCAGCCGGTTGGCGCAACCAAGAACGAAATAAGTGTGATCTAGTAGGCAGCTATCTTTCGGTAATGCGGTTGAGTGGTATGAACGGTATAAGACAGCCACCATCATCGCTTATGTGTGTAGAAAATGCATTAAGGGGGGATATACAGTTAGAATGACCAAACAAAATTTTGTTTTGCAAAAAAAGTTAGTAAATTTCCCGTAGAATACGCTCCTAAAAACTTTTTTTTAGAAATTCGAACTCCAAGTGTTTCTATTCATCGTTTTTCGAACACGCACTTTTCGCGCGCAGTGGGTATAAAGAGACGCTTGACCGAGAAGACCTATTTTCTATTGTGTGTTGCTCAAAACAGCATTTTCGGAGTTTATGCCGGTGATAACTCGAAAACTAATTATTCTATTAAGCTGAAACTTATAGAATTTCTTTAAGATAGTATTACCTTCTATATTAATTAAAAATTATTGTAATATTTTATTATTAAATATGGAAAGATGTGATAAAATGGCGAAAAATATGTGGATTTTTTCAAAAAAAATTACGCCAAAAGTGCAAATATTTGTTTTTGTTTTTTTAATTCATCTACTAACTGTAAATGTAATTAATGTAATATTGTTGGGTTAGCAGGTTTCAGATCAAAACTGCGACCGAGCCGGCACAAGTAAAATACAACGACTTTTTCAACGCACTCTAGCGGCCGCCATTTTGTTGAAAAAAAAAATTGAATAAAATATGTTCGTATACTACATGGATACACTTATAATTGTAAAAACGTTTCGATTGATTTGAGTAAAAACTTCCCCCCTTTTTTTAAATTAATTTTTTTTTCGTTCTCACTGTATATCCCCCCTTAACTAGCAACATAACCATGGTCAGTTACTAGTAATTAGCACAACTGTTGCAAATATGACGTTATTATTGCTGGCTAACGAACTGTCGCTCAATATAAGTAAAGTTGTGAATGGGCCATAGAAAATTCCAAAGAAGATGATCAAACATGGACCATTTAAAATCCGTCCTTTTTTGAACGACCAATTTGATTTTCCCAGCGAACGAGTTAACTTGGATTGGAATATCAGGGTGGCCACAGACTCGGGAAAATCGGGAAATGCGGGAAAAATGCGGGAATCCAAAATCATCGGGAAATATGCGGGAAAAAGTCGGGAATTTCAAATTCAATCGGGCATTTTTGTCATGTGGCCGGAGCTATGCTCACAACTTTTTCAAATTATAGAACTGAGATGAGTTTTTGTCATCTACTCGGTCCACGGGTCTCATTATCGAATTGAAACAGTGTTTTTCTGCAAATCCAGCATTGGTGGCCCGGCTGTCAACTGGCAGGCTTTCAAAGAATTGACTTTGGAAATCAGGAATCGCCAAACGAGTCCTGACTGTGAAGTCCTCAATATCGTTAACTGCGGCTAGCACGTCGTACACAATTCCTTCAAACAACAAAGATTGGCATGTGGATAATTTTCTGCTGGTTTTGTCCAGTTTATTAAAAAAGTACCGCTTAGAAGATTTGACTACATGGCTCGGACAGGTGAGGTTTTGCACAAGACTTGCTTTTGTTTTTCATTTTACTTGACAGGAACCCCGAAGTCTAAAATTATAGAAATGCAATTCCAAAACTAATCTCAATATCAACAAAAAATTAAAATCAAAATTTGATTTCACTTCACAATTGTCAAATTTGAAATCAAGTTTGTTTCCATCTTGCTGTAATCTTGCATTCTTTTTTCTATGAAAAATGTAGTTGTTTTCATTAGTCCTGTCAGAAGATCGACTGGAATACTCATTTTGCTACCAAAAGGAAAAAACGTTACAGCAAATTGACGTTTTTCATTGCTCAGATAGTAGGATCAGTTTTAATTGTAATGTCACAAGAATACATTTTTGCTATCAATTTTGATCTTTCAACCGTTAAATGACAACAACCTGAATAATCATTATCAGCAAAAATCACACCATTATATTTAGTTTTCTATTTGATCTCGGGCTCTATTCGGGACTCCTTAGGTGATCCTCATGACTGAAGCATCGCCATTGCGTACATTACTGTAAATTATAGTGCAAAGTTTATCTTTGCAAGTTCTTTACAATTTATTTTTTTATATGCTACACGAGTTCGGCCAACCTGGGTTGGTAACACTGCTGTCATTTTAAAAATACCATAAAGTCTGAGTCCATTTTTTTTAGTTTCATGATTATCGAAATTCATCTCCCGCCTCAAGTGGTGAGATTCGAACTCGTGACTTTGGCGTGAGAGGTATGGATGTTAACCAATAAACCGGGGTCGACCCATCTTAGTCCATTTGTATAATAGACAAATATTTGTCACTGCAGCAAACAGAAACCTATTTCGTCTTACAGCAATAATAATGCATCCGACATTTTTTGTTTTATAGGAACGGTTTCCAAAAATTTAGCTGTGCATTTTACAATTCCTGTTAAATAGACTAATTATGAATAAAACTGAGCTTTTCTTCGGTATTTCGATCAAAAGTGATCGCTCTTGTGGCTGATGCGGTAAGATGTTGGGACCAAAGTTGAATTTTGTCATCACGTCTGCAGTAATGGTCGAGTTGTTTCTCAAGGAATACCAGAACGAGTCTCTTATGGCTCCGTTTCTTTTCGGCAGGCCTAGTTAGAGCCGCTATGGAGAAAGATAAAAGAAAAAAAAAACATGGAGCAGCAATTCACCTCCATTCTGCTATTATTACTTGTACTCACTTGAACGGACATAGCTAAAAAGCATTCGTAGATAAAGACCATCTGAGTGTTGCATTTGTTGACAAAGTGAAGGAAGAATTCGGGCAGCTGTGCTCGATGCCGTTTTCAAAGACGTTGCTTGCCGGATTCCAGAGAAAAGCATAGCGTTTGACAAATGTTGGTTAGAACTGATTGAAGAAGCTGCCAAATTTGACAACATTTGCTTAAGATGAAACGGGAGAGAGTCCTTTCTCTATATGATTTTAAGGTTAGGATAATTATCGCTTCAAAGACTAAACATCACAAACAAAATAAAATAAACAACGCTCAAATTGCTAACAAATGGATGCTCCTGTGGAGCAAACCATTCCTGAAAATTTCACGCCTGAAGTCTTAATAATATTTGAGGTTTGTGCTCAGAAAATATCGAAGTGATAGGGACTTGATCCCGTATGTCCTAAAAAGGTGCTGATCCTGTCGCACGGGAATGCGGCGATGAAGCTAGGTGTTCGCATATGCGAGAAACGACATCTAGGAGTCAACGTGATCATCGATCATCAGCAGCCGATTCCTTGTTCAACGATTACCGATTCGACGATACAACCGACAGCTTGCGTTTTTTGACGTTTTTGGATTTCTGTCTCTTCCGTCTTTCGTCAACTGACATCTATAAAAGGAGCTAACAAATAAAACCCTCTTTTTTCATCATCAATCGAACCGACAGGTGGAGCCCAAATCATCATCGACGAGCAGTGGGTACTATAAAATTGAGTAATCATGAAATTAATCCAGTCTGAAGCAAGTGAAGTAATTTAGATTTATGTGAATTAGAACGGTAGAAGAAAAAGTTGATTAAATAGTTATATTAGTGAAACAATAAATTAAGAACCGAAGTTGGGTTTAACGGTGAAGAATTAAATAAAATTGTGTCTCTAATTGCTGAGCAAATCGACACTAGGCTTTTCAATGGATGAAAAATGTCTAGATGTGAATAAAAGTCTGCGGTTTTAATTGCTTAACCATCAACTCGATTGTAAAATTGGTGGAAATTGTTTTGCACCCTGTATCTGCGTCTTACATGATTTGAATTTCACACCGAGCATAGCCTGCATCATTTTACACTTGAAAACCTTGAACGCTTTTCTATTTATCTTCGAAGCTTCTAGAAACTTGAAAGATCAATGACTTTTATAGAGTAATTTTTGTTCTCGATTGTAAAATGCGAGACCAAAAAAGGTTACACAATCCACAAAAAGCCCGATTTACGGCTGATATCCGTCATTTGGCCATTTTGCCTCAAGCATTCCAAATTGAACAATTTTTTCGAAAACTTCAAAAATACCTAATTATCCCACTTAGATTCACTTACAGTCCCACTCCCCTTATCCCACTTAGATTCACTTACCTTCGGGAAAATCTGGGAAAAAATCGGGAAAATGCGGGAAAAATGCGGGAATTTTTAAATTAAGATTGTGTGGCCACCCTGGAATATATCTAACATACCATTCCAAATTCTTGTTTATTGGAACCCAGCGGTGGCAATAAATGTTTCAGCTTTCGCTTCGTTGCATACTCTTAATCTGTTGTACAATTTCAAACACGGCTCGGGAATTTGAACGGTCTCTTTATTTTAAAATAGAAAAAATAGAAATTTTACAAACGGCGCTCGCCATGAAATATTGATACAAATGATTATAACATTCATTAGCCATTGCTACAACTTCAATGGGCTGTTCCTTGTAGTTTTTATTAATGGCAACGGTATCGAAGGACACATCCAGTGTTGGTAGTACGACGCATTTTGCTTTGAAACGAAAGATGCATTATCATCGTTGTTATCGCCTTTGTCCATAAACTATCATTACTACCACTTGAAGCGTATTCACAGATTACCAATGGCAGAGCGTAGACAAAACCAAACGCCTTAAACTTGATTGCAACCTATTAATAAGTTTCCTCTTCTTTTCTTCTTTCCAGGTAAGCTTACGTATATTTTTGGGGATTGCTGACAACTTTGTGGCAGATACTGAGTGAGTATATGCTACGGAATAAAGAGTAAATTTGCTAAACCTTGAAGGCACTACAAATTCATTAAAATAACCTTCAGCCCCATGACTCATGGCAAGTGCAGATTTATAGTGCTCCTGCAACCATAAAATACAAATTTACTACCACTGACCTATCCAATGCAGCAGCACCACGTAATCACCTTTACACGAGCGTTTCGAAAAAATCTGTAAAAAAAATATTTAATTTTAAAACTTTACAACACTGCCCAGCTCATCCTCCCGTGGGTTGACCAAATGGGACTGCCGCAACACCACAACGCAAACATTTCCAGAGATAGCGAGAACAAAGTTAACTCTTTACACGAGCAACATAACAAAGTTAACTGGCAAACAAGGTTTGCCTCAGACCACGTCGCTAGGCCGCCGGTTCCTTAGAAGGTGGCCAATGGCATGTGAGGACTGACCAACGGTATGGAACGTTACACTGTAAATTGTTATCATCACTCGGGCTGACAAGGTTTCACAAGGATAAGAATGCATTTCCTTCGGTTATTGAGATTTTGCTACCAGGCTTTAGTTCGTTCATCATCCGGAACTGCCCAGACGCCATCAAGTTTATTCTCGTATTTTTCCACGCTTCCTGGCTCATGCAGTTCCCAATCGTTGTTGTACCTGTGAGCATGACTCTAGTGCGCTTGGCCATCCCGTACTACTACCTCATGTCCGCCAAAGCAATAACTTGACCCTAACCCACTACTGGTTGACTGCAACACAACAAAGCGCGCAGTTGCATCTGTTTTTGCCTGGTTTCATGAATTAAAAATTTTATTTCTTCCATCTCCGACCGACCCCGTAGCGATGGTGTCTTGCAAAATACATGCATACATACGTGAGGAGGAAAATTACTGTGCACCCCTAGACTCTACAAGCAACAGCAGTGCCAATAGCAAGTGTGGTAAAGTGGGTTTAACAACGGTGTGGTGTCGCTGGTTGGTGGTTGGTGGCGGTTTGAAGCACTCGGTCGTGCAGTAAAGTCGGTATGGATGAGTTTTCTGAGAATGTCTAACTGCGCTATGTGGAGCTTAATATTAAGAAAAGTTGAGCGCTGAGATAGCTATGGAGTTTGTTTACCAGCACAATTTTTACTGGTCATAAAGTTTAAATTTATTTTCTAGGTATTTAAATGGACTAAACTTTTAACTGCTGACTATCCCAATAATTTTAAATATTCAGATGGTACGCAGAAAAGTCCGAAAAGTTTGAGTAGAGTTCTACTCTATACCCGAGTAAAGTCTAACATCGAAAACTTATTTTGATAAGCAAAGCAATTCGAAAATTTATTTTTATCATCAGTTTGAAATCAAAATTTGATTTCACTTCACAATTGTCAAATTTTATTACAAATTTGGTTTTCATCTTGCTGTAATCTTCCGTTCACTTTTCTTTGAGAAAACTAGTTTTTTTTTCATGCAGATCATCAAGTGGAACACTAATTTTCCTATCAACGAAAAAAAAGTCTACAGCATTTTTTTTAATTTGCTCTCACTGATAGTAGGATCAGTTTTTAATTTGATGTCACAGGAATAATGTTTTGCTATTAATTTTGATCTTTTAACCGTTAAAACGACCAAAACGATAGCAACCTGAGTAATCATTATCGGAAACATCACAACTTCATATTTAGTTTTCTATATGATATCAACTTCTACTCGGGTAGTCTCTGTTGCTAGCTGACTTAAGGGGTGGGAGTAACAATGCAGCGGAATTCAATGCGCAGGAAGAAAAAAAAGAATGTATTATGTCAAATCTTCTGCCATGCTGTGACGTATGTCAAGGACTTCTACAAACAAAGCTAGAACTTAACCAGCTGGTTGCGCAACAAAGGCGTCTTTCAGCGAAAAAGCAAGAAAAAGAGATTTCGTGAAAAAGCAAGCACCTCAATACGGTTCAGGAAGCAGTTGGAAGCCAGCGGATATTGGGCATTGAAAATTAACTGTCTGCTATTAACAGAAGTAACAGGGAACCAAATAAATCATGTAAATAGCAATAGAACTTGTTATTTATATTTATTGTTTACAAAAAAACATGTGTAAACATTAATTTCTCACTCTTGTACATGGTATCAAAAGACCCAAACGACTGTGAGTACGAGGGGTTCTATGGTTACCATTCAAAATAAAAAAAAAATAGATCAGTGTAGCAGATTGGCAAACAATTATTAGGAACGAAGAAAATGTCGAAACTTCTGTAGACATCTACTATACAATTTTATTTGAAATAATACTTCAATAAGGTCCATTGAAAAGAAGAAAGCGTCACAGTTATTTAAAGAATCCTGTTTGGTATAACAAATTTTCATTTTTGCGAATTAACAAACTAGTGTGACTAGAAAATGAGAAGAAAGATTAGATATTTCCATTTAATTCCAACTACCTTTATTGCTTATCTTGTCAAGTTCCACTAAAAAGCTCACACTCTCCAGGATTCAAACAAGTGTTATTTCGGGTACAGAAATTTGGTGAGATCAATCCGATTATAAATATGTAACAAAAAACCTATATTCAAATAATATTAAATACGTGCCAGGTTTTAGAAATTTTACGTTGCAGTAACCTTATCGTACTGATATCGGTAATGTTGTATGTGTAATTAGCCTCAGAATATGCGTGACTTTCCAAACACTCTGAAATGGGTTGCTGGATCTGCAGTAGCGCTATCACTTTCTAGCACCCGGATTGAAGCTGCTTTCAATGGTCACCTAAAGTCATGTTGCAAACAGATTTCTTCCATTGCCGGCCAATGGGTGTTATATTGTGTACACACATAGTAGATTACAGATCCTCAAATTTCAAATTTTCCAATATTTATAAACGTTTCAATAATCCGTACCGTTTGTTCATTTTTGATCGGAACTTCTTCAACATTTTCGGCTCTTTTGTTGAAGTTCAAACCAGACAACTAGTCTGATGTTTTACAGGGTTTCACTACAATTGTTGAAATATTTTCAAGTTCTACAATGTAGGTACCCTTGATTCAATGAAGTTTAAAAAATTATTAAGAATTTTCAACAATTGTGATACATACTAGTTTTATAAAAACTCAGTTTTACGAATCTCTCAAATTGATCAAAATCGCCAACCACCATACATAGTATAGACTGTTCCAGAAAGTATAAGCACACTTTCAAAATAACAAAAAAGTCATGTTTTTTTTTAGTTTTAATAATTCATAGCAAATCATATTTGTATTTGTATTTTATATGATATTTTACTCTCGTTTAATCAAAATATTTAATCATAGCCAAGACTCCTAACTTTTCCTCGAACATGACGCATTAGTTTCTGCACAGTGGTACTTCCCACCGTTTTGACCACTTTTGGCCAATCTTTTTTAAATTTTTGGATGTTGTTCGCTGGTTATACTTTGGTTAAAGCTCAAAAAGTCTCGATTGGCCGTGCCTCCGGGCAGTTCGGTGGATTCATGTCTTTCGACACGAAGCATACATTTTGACTTTTGTACCATTCTAAACTGTGCTTTGCGTAATGACATGACGCCAAATCAAGCCAAAACACTACTTGACCTTCGTGCTGCCTGATCATCGGAAATAATCACTTCTGGAGACATTCCTTAAAGTATTTCTGAGTGTTCATCGTCTCCGTTGTGATGTACGGACTAGATGTTTTACCACACTCGCATTGCCTGCCAAACCATAACGTTCTTACCGAATTTTTCGGTAAAAATTGCCTTCTCCGTTTTGGAGGTGTCTTTGTCTTTAGAATTTCTACACAATAACGAATCGTAGAGTTTGCGGGCCCGTGGCAGTGCACCATTTGTGCACGATACTTTTTCGTTGTTCCGGAGTAAGACCGCGCATTTTGATAGGTAATACAAAACTTAGCACTTTTTTGATGCTATGTCATTCAGAAATGTGCAAACAAAAGGACGCAGCCAAAACATGTTGAAATATTTCATTATATTCAAAGTAACCGTTAAAATAAGGTGTGCTTATACTTTCTGGAACAGTAGTTAGTAGGAAAAAGCTTGTTAGTTTTGCAAAGTGCACATACGATGAATAGATAAGCATATGGCAGAAATTGAGCATGAGCATGAGCATGGTTGACCGCCCGAAGTTACTACTCCGTTGTTGCCAGTTCAGCAGTTATTATACAGAGAACCAACAGATTATGCTTGGGACTAGCATACATCCTCGAAGAGTAAAAACTGGTGATCCCGAACTAAGACAATACCGCCGCCGGCCTTGTCCGAATGCAGGTCAAGTAGGGAATGGAATATGTTGACGTGATACTCGCTTTGTTGGAAGCCGCGGACACTGCACTTCTACGAGAAATCACTGGGATCTTGGATAACAGATTGGGTGACAGCAGGGTTCGTTTTGGTTAACGATAAACTGTCAAGTAAAATATTTAAACTAGAACCGATTTAGACCAACAGTAAGGATGCTATTGGGGCCACTCACAAAGTGTCATTGTGGGTTTTCATTGGGAAACTAGGAGATGTTTTAAAATGCTGGAAACCCGATTTGGACTGATTTAAACCAACAGTAAGGATGCTATTGGGGCCACTCACAGAATGTGGTATTTCATTAGGAAAACAAGGTAATTCATATCAACGCTTTAGAGGCAACTTGGGCCGTTCTACACCGACAGTACGGATGCCGCTAGAGTCACTTACAAAATAAGACAGTGGTTTCTTTATTCTTTATTCATTATTCTTTGTTGTTGTTTATTTGTTCTAAGATAGGGTGACCCGATGAGGATAGCGATCGAATAATTTAGATCACAAATAAGATAAGCATATGGTAGAAATAAAGGAAATACCGTTGAAATTTCTTGCAATATGTCCACTTATTTCACTCTTTGTAAACATGTTGTTCTTCTTACAAAAAAAGTTATAACAGATTTAGAAGAGTAGGCAATTTCTGTAGACAGTTGTTCATAAATAAGACTTGTGATTGGCATTATTTTAAATTTTAATATGTTGCAAATCGTACAAATGTCGATCACTATTTGGTCAGTTTTTTTTTCCATTAATTGAGTCTTTACAGTCACTTATTTCAATATCATAAATTTTTAGTCACTAATAATCTCAGTTTAAACCTAATTTCTCGACCACCTAGATTCCCACAACAAAGATCTGTACCAGGAAAGGGAGATTAACATATTAACTGTCAGTGTTTCAAAACATAAAGTGATTTAGGTATCAAAAATAAATTTGGAAAAAGAAAATAGGACCATTCGAACTACTGAGAAACCCTTTCGTCCATATGATTAATAAGGTATGTTAAGCTTGCGGTAAAAGTTCGTTTTTCCATCCGTATGACTTCCTATTTCATAGCTCAACAAGAGCCTGCCGATTAAATTTCAGCATACGAAGGAAAAAAAAAGTTCCGCATTAAATTCAATTAGACCATCACCCACCGCCATTTTTATCACAACCCATCAATCGCACAATCCACACTCGGGATATTGATTCGATGATTGTTTTTATTTCACGACTAT
This sequence comes from Aedes japonicus, assembly GCA_034211315.2. Lineage (NCBI taxonomy): Eukaryota > Metazoa > Arthropoda > Insecta > Diptera > Culicidae > Aedes > Aedes japonicus. Next base: position 138,700 of record JASCZW010002023.1, on the reverse strand, counting down.
TATTATCGCAACCGTATTTCAGGGGGACTGTTTGTTTGTTTGTCTATGTATCTATTTGTACATAAATATGCTCCTCGGTGTGCTATATGAATAGCGAAGCAACTCAAAACTCTTCAACAGCACCCATCGAATTTTCCTGGGAACCCGCGTCTCGACACAAATGCACACACCATAGGCATCATCGTCATCAGTGCTGCTAGTTATAGGGGTCACAAACGAGATGCAAAAGTGTTTCTGGCACTCTGTTTGCATTTGTCGTTTTCTGTTTTGTTCGATCAGACCACCAACATTTTCCCGTCTGTTGGGCCCGCCGACAAAAAAATAACTGCATCAATGGCAATCGTGTGATCGCATAGTAGCGAACTGCAGGTGAAATGCAGAAAATTTTACTCACCAATGCAGTTGGTGATGGCGAGTGCAACGGGGACTTCTCTACTTTTAAAACGTGTATCCGTGTATGGAAAATGCAACCCGATGGGCTCCCACTGGGATGTGGAAAGCAGTAACAGCAGCATCTATTATTGATTTGATCCAAAGTTCGTTTCTAAAATCATTCAACTGCGGAAAATACGCGCGGATAATGGAATCATGGAGCTTCAGATGGGTAAGACGGACGATTTTCATTGTACGTACGTGTGAGTCACGTTTAGCATGTCTGAAACATTATTGATTTGTTTTTGTGTTATACAAAGCTGTGGCTCTTCCTAGCGATAGCGACCAAAATGGAATATCGCACCAGCTCTTAAAAGAGCTTTTTTTTCGAGTGCGTCTAGAGTTTTGTGTGAAGTTAAATGAGGATATGAGTTTATAGTTCGCAGTCAAGATCCAGGGTGGTGATCGATTCAAATGCAATTATACATCTTCAATACAGTATGAATTTAACTAACTGTAACTGTAACTGTTTATAAATCTATGCTCATCCTTCAACTCAAATTCTTAGAACAGGAATTTAGAACAGAATTGTAAATTGAGAATATTGGCATGCGTCGGCATGCATTCATATGCCATGATGATCAAATTTGTACCATTTAAATAGTTTTTATTATGGTGAATGTTGATAAAATCCACAAATGGTGATATTACCACATGATTTGCATCACAACTTCTAGTTTCGATGCCATGAATCTCTGCAACCATACACATTTTGCTCTTCGATGCTTGCTCGATGAAGTGCTGATCTCAAAAATTCGGCTTTGTAGGGGAGGAAGGGGTAACCCCGTCACCTTAAGCATTGCGATTTTTTAAAATTAATGTTATACTTCAAATGACAGGTACCCCTAGCACGATCTTTGATGGAGTATTACTTTATACGATTTGTGAGTTGTAAGTGTCAAAATATGTGTTGTCGGTCAAACAACATACGCAAAACAAACATGGTAAATATTGAAGTTTTTCAATCAGTGCGGGTAAGACCGTCACCCCCATGGGGTAAGTCCGTCACCCAATAGGGTAAGACCGGCACCAATTTTTATTACAATAGTTTTGAAGATTTCTGCAAACGAAATTTAATTTTGAACATGTAGATATTTTTGATCTCTTGTGATGATTTATCAACCATTTCCATTGGCCATTTCACAAGGGGTCATCCTTGTGCTATCACTAGGAGGACGCCATACAAGACCGTATTTTCGAAGAAATCTTTCTGTGAATCCGTCCTTTTGGGTGCTTTGTGCTATTTGTAGGTTCTGATTTTGTTACGCCTTTTTGATATTCTGCACAGTTCGAAAACTAATGTCCACTTTTTTTTTGTCAAATACACGAACGGAACCCGGTTTCTGCGATTTCAAAAGTGTACCGCTGCCAGCTCATGTTTCCGGTCCGATGCCCCCTTTTGCGTCCAGATTTCGGTAAATCTTCAAGAGAACACGTTTCTTCAAATATCTTAACAATGTTGTACACTGAAGATTCACTTCACGCTTTTTGCCAATTCTCGAAACGACAACTTTTTGGAAAACCATTTGTGTAGAATTAATCTGCGAGTTGATAAGCCGATCCGTCCTATCGTTCAAAATTTTTCACTTGATTTCGGATTTTCCGGTGTGTTGCCAAAGTATGTTTTTACACACTGAGCAAAAATTCAAAATTTTTCGTTCACTTTTAACTCCATTGATTAACATGTGTCTACTTTCTTCAATGCTCATTCCTTATTGTACAGATAAAGGAAGCTCAAAATTGGGAGCCTTGTGGAACTCCTCTGTAGTAACTTGAATGGGATATGTTTTCTTTTTATTGAATTTAATTTTTTTGTTGGCGGTTTCCTATTTTCTGCAATTTGAAGAGTAGCATTGGACAATCGATGCGTTAAAATGCTTTGCTTAAATCTGTGTGGTAGCCATTATTCATTGCAATCAGAGAATAATTGAGAGACATTCTAATAAGTTTGTGGCGTCCGTACATTCTACTAAAAATTTGTATTGCAGAAATTTTATCTCAGCGATTGAACTTTTCATCGGAACTTGCTAAAAAGTAACAATGAAACAAGTTTACTTTTCTGTTTATATTTGCCTCTAAATATTGGAATTCGAAAAATTATCTATTTTCTTTTTATTCGAAAAGTCATCTCTTCTTTAATGCAAACCATAATTCTATTCCCTATTCTTGAAGAAACGTTATCAAGAAGAATGTGAGACTCTGAATCTTGACTGTATCCAAAGTGATTCTTATACCTAATGCTAAGAATATCAGTTCGAAATCGCTATTCAAATGACCTTCCATTATCCTCCTTCTCGAAAAGTGTTATTATCTGTCAATTTTGTCATTGTGGAGGCTGCCTGATGTATGTATTTATGTATCACTTGAGGCATTTTATTCTCATTATTTATTTTGTATTATTTCAACAAGGGTTCTTATGAACTTTTGCCTATTAATTTTAGTATCAACTTTTGTTTATATGTTCTATAAATCTCTTAAATATTTCACTTATGAAAAATTTTCAGTAGTCAAAATGAAGGTATGTTATTAAACGTGGATGCTATGGGGAATTTATTGAGAACTTCCGTTTGAAATTCTTTTCGTACTTCATACGAAAATGGCAAATGCTCATGCTCTTAGCTCAGTCGGTGAAGGCGCTGCTACAAAGCCACACCATTGGAGGTGACTGGGTTAGATTCCCGGTATGGTCTAGGAATTTTTCGTTAAGGATAATTTCTCGACTCCCTGGACATAGGGTTATGATTGTTCTTGCCACACCATCATACTCCTTAATTTATAACTTAAGAACTGCATTTAGAACACTATGTTGAGATACGGAAAAAAAAAATCCGTGGCCGGATCCGTAATTTGCAGTCATGAATTCGAGAACAAGCAAAAATACAACGTGAACTGAATCACGTAATCGGGAACTACACTAATTGCACAGTTGTTGCCATTCGGTTGAGATAACATAAATATGACTTGCTAAGTTACTACAACTAGTTATGACCGCAGTGTACCTGGGTAGTTCACGTTTTTTGGGTAAAAATCATGAAAACGTGAACTAGTTTACGGTCCGTTTTCATTTTCGTGACCTCTTTTGTTTCTGTGGAGCAAGCAATAAGCTATTTCCGAAAGCGAGGTTTTTGTTTAGCCAAAATGACGTAATGATAGCATTTTACGAAAAGGCAAGTTAATCATTCCTGGAATATGCGAAACATGTATTTTATGTACGAAACCCACTTTTACACAACAATAGTAAGCGAAATTCAAAACTGTCTTCACTGTCATACACACGTCTAACTATCTATACCGCTGAAGCCGCCAGAGGTCGTCACCTCAGTAAGGGTTGATTACTAAGTAAAAAGATCCTTTCAATATTTTTTATAATTTAACTGATTGCATAATGTCTTTCAATGTAGATTAAATTTGTGGCTATAGACGAATCCAGGAGAACGTATTCCGCAGAATGAAACAACCACAATGAAGAAATAAAGCTGGGTTTGTGAAGTTGGTGAGTTTCCTCCTTTTGGGGCGAAACTGGCGACAAGAACACGTTTGTTTACCAATAGAATTCCCAGGTCAATTACTTAGTTCTAAGCAAGAGAGGAAAAACCGGCACGCGATACTATGCATGCTTAGTCTGCCGAGAACTGAACTTTGAAGAAAAGTGTTAATCGATACAGCCAATACATAACTAGCAACTTTGATATTTCCCCGCTACGTTGTCGGTAAGCATGTACATGAACGATTGATACCATTTTATGTTTTTGTGTTCGATGTCTATAATTAAAAGTAGCTTGATCCTATCATCGCCGGTTGCATCGTAGTTAGGTGGAACAAGTAAATAAAACAACATGCGCCACCGTCAATACGACACAGATGACAAATGAGATCAAACTTATAATTGGAACAAAACGAGAGTTTGCCCGAGAAGATGAATTGATTCGAAAAATGTGCATCGGAAATAATCCAATTTCCATAATAAACAAAATGATGCAAGATTTCTTGAACATCATGTTATGAAAGACACTGTATAATGAGGCATCCGAATTAGAAACATGAGCAAAATACCCGAAGATGAAAACTTGATGCAAGAATCTTTCAAATCGTCTTCTTCGACTTTAATTATAAACAAACATAATCAGATCTCGAGCTATGAACCTTGATTACAAGGAAGAGTTGTTATTTTATCTATGATCAATCCTATTTCACTTTATTATCTGATCTTAATAAGCGAAGTAATTAATGGGGATGGACTTGCAACTTTCGGTTCCAATATTTTAATATTTCTTGTATTTTATGGTTCACATCGGCTATTTTCTTTATGAAATCATGAACTAGTTTCATGCATCCAAGAAATAAACAAACTATTTGTAACTAGAAATGAGAAGAAAAATTAGTGACATGTCTAGATAAGCAAAGGTAGTTAAAATTAAATGGAAAATGCTAATTTTTCTTCTTATTTCTAGTTACAGGTATTCCACTAAACAGCTCAAACTTTCTAGGATTCAAACTTTTTGTTTCGAGATTTATGGCCAATGAAAACTATATATCGAACCGATCAAGATTTTTCATCTCAGGAAATCCCAAAATCACCACGCTTACCACTTCACCAGATACCACTTCATTGTATGCCTCAGATTCCAAAAAAAAAAGCGCAACGAATGGAAGATAATGTCATCACTGGCCATCTAAAATGTTTATTCACTCTAATAATTTGAATGATTTCGCATTGTACCTGTAGTTTATCAGCAGTTATTCGTTATTACGTTTATCTAGTTTGCACAGTCCACTGCTCAACACTGCTGAAGTTTAAGTCTCTCAACATTTTGTTGGCTGAGTTCTCGTCAAGTGACGTTCATTCTCTATACCTCCGAACATGCCGTTTTTCTACTGAAACAAACCTTATTATTTGTCTTTGAGCTTCGCAACTGTAAATTCAGCTAGAAGCAACATAAAAAGGCAAAAAAAGCAAACCTTTGAACTCGTTTGTACCAGTTATTCAGTAATTCATTCTATATAGACTTCAAAGCCGCATCCTGATTAACATTAGTTCTCCCATTCACAGTCAGAGCTGGCTATGCTGGAAATCTTTCACATTACAATAAAGCCCAGTTGGCATTAAGCTAACCACTGTAGAAAGCGAATAGCTCAAAGTAGGGTTAAGATATGATTTCTGTCATACTAAACGCAACCTTTTGTTGAATGCTTTCAAACTATAATAGGGTAGGGAACGACTTAAGCACCCACAGACCCTATTCCAAGCACGGGGTTAACGTTAAACTACAACGTTCATTTTTGGCAGTATGGTGCTTTACTACATGGAGCACCATACTGCAAAAAATGAGCATTGTAGGTTAACGTTTACCCCGAGCTTGGAATCGGGTCTGGGGGTGCTTAAGCCGTTTCCTACCCTACTACGAAAATACTTGAATTCTTTCAATCGATCAGACTAGTGATAGTTTCATCCGCGTCGAAATTTGCCGATTACTCACTATGATGAAAATGGCCACTTATTACAAAGTATTTCTCCACCCTATACTGCGGTCATATGGTGTACTGTGCAAGCAACCTCTCGTAGGTTTCCAACCATCTTCTGTGCAAGGTAATTGCTGAAACTATATGAAACGGTAGCCGGGTTCGAAGTGCAAGTGGAAGGTGAGTTTTGTTGGTAACATCCCATTTCCAGAAGCCCACCGGTTGCACAAGTAACGGTACGTACCAGCTTTGGCATTAAAAATTATAAATTATCGCCATTTAAAAATGGAGTTAAATAAAATACAACTAGAATTTTAAGTTACTACCTTTTTTTCCACCACTATATGTTACTGGAGACTAGCCTCAGGGTAACTCAACATAAACTCATTTTGCAAACTTTTATGCTGTTGTTAAATGAAACTTAAGATGATTCAAATTGATAGTGTTTAAAAGTGAAAAGTATAGCAGGTGTGTCATTCGTGTTTGCAACTCCCATGAAATGGAGTTTTACTCGGTCATGAAATAAACAGTCGATGTCTTGCATCCGTCATTAATAATGATTTTGTTAATGGGCGTTGAGATTTCCTTAAACTTTTCTGTCGAAAAACTAAAATTGATAAGTCACAAAATTACCGAAATCAGGATAGGCTACATCCCTGCAATCACCGTTCAACTCCCCGTGACAGATTCCAAGTACGAGTAAATGATTAACTGTGCATGCCAAGCTCCCTTTTTAGTTGGATTGCCGACATGTACTTCCGGAGCCATAATGCCGGTTGATGGCGCCCCCCTTCGCTGGACGGCTTTTGTTTTCCCCAATCATTTTCTGCTGCATCATTATTATCATCTCGACGACGATGGCTAGGCGAAGGCGATGATGACCGAACCACCGGATTTGAACAAAGCCTGTGTGAGAGAGGAGCGAGAACAAATGACCTTGTCCACTGTCACCGGCTCTAGCAGATTTTGTTCTGCTCTGCCTAGCTTTCGGTGCTTGTGCTTGTTTGCATTTTCAGAGCGGATTAACATCGACCGGACATCCAATCTGGGCTTACCGTTGCATGGTCTTTGGGATTGTCAGCAAACGTGACGAAGTTCACAAACACCCGTTCATACACAGACACTGTCAGTCCGCCCCACCGACCTCAGGTGATAAAGTCTACCGGACAATCCCGGTCGATCGGCGAGTACGACGACAACGACGACGACGGTCGGTACCTCTAATGAATACAACTTCGATTTGGTCGGATGTTTGAACTTTAATCTACTATGTATGTTTGTACACTTTAGTTCGATAGACGAAAAGTGACGTAGTAAGGGCTCGTTATGTACGGTTCAAGATTGTGCCATCGTGAATTTTAACTATTCGTGGGTCGAAATCAGTGGTGGCTCGTTAGTTCCAACGGTGAGTGTACACTGTTTATTCATTCAGAAATTGTGGCTTAATTTGACCACAGAGTGATGGCTTGTATTTTATTTTTCATGTAGAACAATTATGTTGATATCAAGAAACATTTCAGAATATCTAGATGAATTCATAAAAGGATTTACAGGTAGTTCACAAAGCGACTCATTTCGGAAAATCGGATCGACGTATGGCATCGTCCAGTAGATAGGCAGAATCGAGCCCGGAACCGACAAAAGTGGTATATTTTATGTTCCGCTTTTGAGAACCCTTAAGTGTTGTATCTTATAAGTTCACAACACGGTTTTGAGTAAGTTCTCAATATGTTTTGGGGTTGTTTCAAAAAATATCTCTAACCAGTCTATTGTTAAATATTAGGAGGTGTAATAACTTACTACAGAACTCCCCAAATGGTTGAAAGTAGGTTATAGTACGATCTGGTGCTTGAGAAAGAAAGGTGTAGCAAATGTTTTAAAAAAGTTCGAATACAAGTTCAACATTAAAAAAACAAAGTTAGACTTATAACTTAAGTAAACTTGCTAGAGACATGGTCGGAAACGTATTAAAATATTAGTTAAATCATAAGGAGATGTGACCAAGTTTTATTGTACATATGAGAGCCAATATATAATAAAATATAAAAAAAGTTCACAATAACAACACGCTTTACAACATACTCTTGATGAAGTTCCATGGCAGATGTAGGGAATCCATTAGATAAACATAGAAAATAAATACACACAATGACAGACTACTTTGCGGACAGAAAAAAAAAACATAAGAAGATAAAGGAGAAGCCCACGAGAAAATTGGAAGAAGCCTAAGGCAGTTCTCATCCAAATGCTTTATGAAATAGGCTTACAATTTTTAAAAAGGAAATTTGTAAGGCTTCAACAGGGATAATAAGTACACACCATTAACGGCCTTTAAAATTTTGTCAATACTTTCAAGGGAAATCAAATGGCTCTCTAGTTGATACTCTCGGCGCATCTTAAATGTCAATGTGGGTGGCTGTTTTGTTTTGTTTTCCAACTTATAGAATTATATAAAATATTGGGAAATTTTACCTTACAAGATCTCCACATAGGATAGATAAAAGACAATCACAGTATGCTGTCTCGAGTAAATAAATATTCTTGTAGATTAATGCAAAGCCACAGTTTATTTTTATTGTGTAGAAGGAGATGTTCGCTCATCACCATGAGGCACCAAGAGTGAACAACAATGTTTTTGGCTAGAATGAAAGATATGAAGAGAAAGTTTTGATAGTTCCGCTAGTGTGCGGCAGGCTTGGAAATGTAACAGATGTTTTAGGAAAATTGAGCGAAAAGGGCATGTGTACAGTGGTACTCGAACCAACGACATTTTTGCCTAACATCCCACTGCGGGGTAGGTCGAAGCAACGGACTAAGTCCGCCACTTCAACAGGCAAAAATGTCCGGTTGGAAGACGCTCATGTACCACTGTGGCTTGTATAGTTATTCTAGCGATCTATTGTGTGCACTCGTATCGCATCGCTTCACGGTGTTTCTCTCCGAGGTCTCTACGTTGGAGACGACGAGAAAAACTTTAGTGATCGTCAGTCGGTGCGAATCAAAACAAACCCAAAAAAGGAGAGAGTTCCTCTCCCATGTGCGCATCAGTAAACAGAGTGCACACAATAGATCGCTAGAATAACTACACAAGCCACAGTGGTACATGAGCGTCTTCCAACCGGACATTTTTGCCTGTTGAAATGGCGGACTTAGTCCGTTGCTTCGACCTACCCCGCAGTGGGATGTTAGGCAAAAATGTCGTTGGTTCGAGTACCACTGTACACATGCCCTTTTCGCTCAATTTTCCTAAAACATCTGTTACATTTCCAAGCCTGCCGCACACTAGCGGAACTATCAAAACTTTCTCTTCATATCTTTCATTCTAGCCAAAAACATTGTTGTTCACTCTTGGTGCCTCATGGTGATGAGCGAACATCTCCTTCTACATCATAATCGTTACTCCTCGCACGGAGAATATATAACATAACAATTAATGTATGTTATTTTTATTGTTGTATGACATAATTTTTGACACATGGTTTTGACTTAAAGCCCTCTAGTTCATGATTTTGAACTTTTTTTTCCCAAGTAACGATCATGCAAAAACATAACATCGCATCGAATTGCACAATGAGACCAATCTTTATCTATACGCTTGTTCACTATTCAAATTGCATCAGATTGACACAAACATCCTTACCATCTTTGCTTTTAATGCATTCGTAGGATTACAGTGATTTGAAGTACTTTCGTACATTTTTCAAAATGCACTCGCTTTGGGCATGTGTTTTACTTCGTTCGTTCGGTTTTAGAGCAAGTTAGCAAATTACCTTATCATCCCAACCATTGATGTTCTAAAACACTTGAAAAATTAGACATGCTGAAAAACTAAATTCAGAACAATTTGTTCATATACGTGGAGGAGAAATTATAAGCGTCCCATCTCATTATTATCATATAAAGCCATGACTTAGAACATGATTATTTTATTATTATGTAATTCTCTAGTTCACAGTAATTAAAAAATGGCTTTAAACATTTCCAAAAAAAAATGGCACAAAAAATGGCATTAAACATTTCCTAAGATATTTGGTCGAATGACATATCATTGAATGACATTTGGTCGAGTGATACATTTCTTCGAATGGACATTTGATCAAAAATTCTACATTGGGTATTGAAATGTTGTCATTTTTCAAACGTGTTTGGGATTCTTCTCAAAAGTCATCATTCTTCAGACTAAATGGCATTATTATAAACGATTTCTTATACATTATCAAATGAAAAATTCAAAAAAGTCTATGAAGACTGTTAATTATTCTTGTCACTTATTTTTAAAGTTCAGTTTGCTGCAAAAAAAAAAAAGTTACTCAAGGACTGTAATATTTGCGATTGAATTTAGTATTCTTACAGGAAAAGCACGAATGAAAGAAATTTGAAGGTAAAAGAAAGCTGCAAGATTTTTTTTTTTCAAATTCTTTATCGATTACATCGGTTCATTCAGATCGATTAAGCTCGTTCTGCCCTGTACAACATTATGCTTGCAATTTTTCAGCACAGCATCTTGCATTGAATAGATGGCAAAAGTTGTAAGTTTTACATCATATCGACTGAAGTAGTATATTTTAGAAGGGAAGGCGAAACAAGTACCTTTAGAAAACATCACAGTTACGAAATCCACTAAAAAAAATCTGTTAGTATGATTCGCTCCAAGTTACAGCTTATTATTTTCATCATAATTTCCAAATCTTAGCTTTCCTTCATGAAATGATGTGATTTGTGATGTGATAAGCACCCATCATCAGTGCAAGGATTACTTGTGGCATCAGGACAAATAGCATACGTGATGGCTTGTGGTAGCAGGGTCAGCCTATCTCAATTAGGACATTCGGAAGACTACGGCCAGAAGGCCGCGTGTCCTCACGTGACAAGAGACTGGCGATTTCATGAACTCGTGTGCAGTCAACAACTTCTTCAACTGCCTTAGGCTAAAGGCCTAGTGATGATCAACCACGGATTCAGGAAAAGCTCTTCCCAAAAATACAGGATCGAATTCCATGTCAGAAATATTAAAAAACGCAAGCGCAAGTGGTTACGCTTTTTTTCAATTACATTTCGAGGCGATAAAGCAGACGTGTCAGTAATTCTTGCAACCACCAAAGAGACGTTTGTTTTGAATTTGCAACAAAATGTTCGTAGCTCTTTGTATTGTTTTCGTACAATGCATCTATGTTTTTTCGGTGTGAACAAACGCTTCATGCTTTCGACAGTTGCGCGTGTGCCATTAATTACGAAGGTTTCGAAGGTATTCATAAACATCAATTTCGATGTAGAAAACAGCGAAGAGATTCGTTAGTTCTACCTTCGATTTCGTAGTATAAACTAAAATTAATTTTCAGTGTAGGATTCATATGCTTATATAAGCTGATCCAATACGAAATGGATCAAAAACAGAAGTACATATACTTTGCCTTCTTTACTTTGCTTTCTTTACAAGGTCTAACATTTCTAACTTAAAAAATAAGATATCATAAAAGAATAAATTACTATTTATACAAATTTCACATTTGAATCATGTAGATGGAATTTTAAAACACAAATTAAATTACTTGACCATGTAAAAAGCGACTACAGATAGTCAATACAAGAACATAATGTTCGTATGCACAAACTATATCTGATTGTTACTGACAAAAAATAAAAATTAGTTTCTTTAGTTTCTTGATTATCGTGATTTTCAGCCATGGGCTGGTTCATCTCCCGTCGTAGTCATTCAAATACATTTTGGGTATTTTCGTAATTTGTCCGGGGTGAGATTCGAACTCGTGGCTTTGGCGTGAGAGGTATGGATTTTAACCACTACGCCGGGGTCGAAATAAAAATTAGATATGTATTAACATCCTACTAGTCCTGGAAATGATGAAAACAGAACAAATCATTTGGAATCATAGATAAAATTTTGATTAAGGATATTATTTTACAAGACATGTTGTTTGAAAATTTCTTTATACTGTTCTTGTTACATTTCAAAGATAAAAATTGGAGTGATCGAAGAGCCCTGTTTGATGATTTTTGAAATATAATTCTATACTACTTATAAGCACATGCCAATCTTTTATGAATATAGTAGTTGAAATTCATAAGTGCAATTGTATAGTAAATGTTATGCTAAAATGTTGAGAAACAAATTGAGCTTTTGATGCTTGTCATGTTGCTCCAGATTCTTTTGATGAATGGTTTTGGAATGCAACTAGCTTCCCTTCTACGAAATATAAAAAAAACTGAACCTTAATAAGATTTTTCTGATATTTCGATCAAATGTCATTCGACCAGATGTCAATAGATTTCAAAAATAAGTATTTTCCTGTTTTATTTTTCAATATATCTTAGATTTTTATCCGATACAATAATCCAAACAGTCGCCTGGAAATTTATTATTTTCGAAAAAAAATGAATATAAATAGTAACTGATTCATCTTAAAGGTCTTAGGAATTGAGTCGAGTGACATTTGGTAGAATGGCATTTGATCGAATGACAAATCGTCGTATGATATTCGATTGAAAGATATATCGTGGAATGACACATTCTGTCGAATGAACATTTGGTCGAATGGAGTTTTGGAAGAATGGACACTTAGTCAAATGACAGTTGGTCGTAAATAGAAAAAAAAATTGGCATTCACACTACCAAAATGTCATGTAAATTTCTGTCTCCTGAGACTGACACATGTAAGCGTCCTTTAACACATAAGAATGAGTTGAAAGGGATGAGAAAATACATTCAATCAAACACATCTTTCGTCGAATTGCGTATGTGTTAGTTTCAGGAGGCATCATTTTACAGGAGATCTTGTTTTGCGTTATCCAACTTTTTACAAATATGAATTACGTCTCGTGTAAAATTCATAACTTCTAAGTGTGTAGATTTTTACAATGTTGCTATTCTCAAAATGGGTTATAATTTTATTTATTATTATCGAGATTTTCACCTGGGCTGGTTAATCTCCCGTCGTGGTCACTCAAATACCTTTTAGGTTTATTTTTTCGTAACTTATCCGGGGGTGAGATTCGAACTCGTGATTTTGGCGTGAGAGGTATGGATGTTAACCACAACGCCGGGGTAGCCCTTGGGGTTAATTATTCTTTTAAGTATTCCTGATTCTCTGGATTGAATTTTCTCGCAAATGATAGGCAAACATCATCCATTGAAACATAAATAAGAAATTAGTTTTTTATTCTTTTCCTACATTATAGTTAAGTTTGCTACAACAATCAAGCCCGTAAATGAATCTAACATCTGTAAAGTAGAGCTGATCAACTTCCAAATTTCAACATGATGTGAGCAATATTTTTCATTTTTCAGCTTGTTATTGATGAATGGAAAAAGTTTCCAGCTTTGGTTCATATTGACTGATGGAATATCCTTGATGTGAATCGAGGAAAAACTAAGAAAAACATCAAAATTCAGAGATCCACTCACATAAAAAAGAAAACTGAATGACGTATTATTACCTCTATGCTACACAACGTTGGGGATAGAATTAATCGTTTGCTGGATCTTGAATTCTTGCAGTCTAAACTATTTACACCATGAGTTATGAAGAAAATATCGGTTGAATATTCACCTTCACGATACAGATACACTAGTTGCTCTTGTGCATTGCTCATTCTTGTGTGCATGAAAGATGTTCAAGTTACGAAGTTGTTACATCTTACAAGAATATATTAATGAGGTTTTAGGTCGATAGATTTTGAAGCACTGTTCTTTAATGTTACACCTCCTTAGTCTGAACAAATATCAGTGGATAATGGAAACGTAACTCGCAATGCCAGCGTGTACACCTCTGGTATGGTTATCGTGTTTTCGTTAGCCGCCATCTAGTCGGTGGATACCGTCCGCCGGTGTTTTGGGCGAAGATGACTGCGAAAAGCCAACAGTCTCGCCGTGTATTCCTGCTCTGTGATTTATACCCTTGGATTAGATCCGGACAGTGCCAAACAGCAGCGTTTACCCCCACCCAGTTCACTCGACAAGTACACGAACCGGTGCATAAACAGGCCGCCATGACAGTAGGGAGAGACAACTTAATTTCAAAAAGCTTTTAAGTCTCACCACCTTGAGCTGAGCTGCTGAAGCTGCTTCCTACCATCCGACAATGCACACGTTTGAATGCAGTAGCCACTGTTAAAATCGTTGTACTATGGCGTCAACTGTCTCTCGACCGGTTCAGGCAGCTGGAAAAGTGATCAAACTTCTTTGCCTCCGTTAACTTGATGCCGGTACTTAAACGATGAATTTTCGTTTAATTACACAGAATCCTGTTGTCACGCGTTTTTTCTTTCACCTAAGTTTTTGACCGTATCTTTGCATAAAAATTTTTCAAAATAATCACACAAAAAAACAATGAAAAATCAAATGGGCCTAAAGTCTCTGCATAAAGGTGAAGCAAACAAAAAAAATCAAATCACGTAACATTAGGATTCTGTGTATATCAATGTCTATCCGGTTGTTTTGAGTTGTTTTTGATGCGTACTTCTGCTGTTGAGATGATGAAGCCATGATGATGCGATCCGAAAGGCCGATAGTATGTCAAGGCTCAACTAATGACATGTTGGCCGACGATCGCGTGTTAAATATTACAAATTAATGCAAACATGGAACATTGAATGAAGACATCAAGCTTTAGTATTAACTGACGTAAATGCCCTAATTTAATAAATTCTTGTTTCGGCTTTCAACTTGCACCAAAATGCGACGCCAGTTATTTACGGGGTTGTCAGTAGATTGAATCAAAATATCATAATCAATCGTTCAGCACTTTGTGTGTGTGTGAAAGAAAATAAATTGAAATTAGTGTGTCAAGTGTCTGAGCAATTAATTGCAATCTGGACATTACGATCACCAGAATCGACATCAAGCAGCGGGGAAGTGGTTACATTGGGATGGCTGATTGGGAAATTGAAATGACGGGTTCACTTTTTTCTATTCGCATTAATGGCTCTGGTGTGGGTGGTTTGCAAAATAAGGCTAACAAAATGAAGCTTTGGTATATGACTGTTAAACATAAGACCATGGTTTTCAAATAAACGGTCGATATGATGTTTCTAGATTTACGCTGTTAAAGAAATCACTGAGCTTCTAAATTGAGCCTAGATAGGTTCTATTAGCGTAAAAGTGTACGGTATTCTTTGCTATGTGTTTTCATTGACAATCGTCGTTCAGAAGTTACTCCGATCTAAATTTTTTTAATGTGCAGCAAACATGCATCTTTATTTCTCAAATGATTTGTTGCACCATTGTTAATTTTTTCATTATTTTTCTATATTTTCAGGTAAGCAAATAATATCAACCAAGCGATACACTTGGCGTTGAGTGAGTATATTTATGCCGTGGGTCAACAATCAAATTATACGTGTCAATTCTTGTTATAAACCGAAGATGCTACCGTTCAATATTCACATTTTTTTGACAGCTGAAACTAAAAAAAGTAATTTTAGTTCACCTGGCTTGATAGTTGACCAGTTGACAGTTCTTTGAAATGTGTTCCGATAATTTGAGTACGAGGTACAAAGCTACTATTTTTCATGCAGAGCAGAGCATTTAGACGGAAACTTATGTGACATGTCTGTTCAAATATTCGTCTGTCATAAAGTACGTGATTTCACGAATTAGAAATGACATTCTCACATTTCATGACTAAATAATCGAAACCTGTGACACTGGTTAGATTAAATATTAGACTTACTGATTTCTTTGACGCTCACACAAAACTTAAAATGTATATATTTGTGTAACTTTACGTTTATAAAAGCGTAAATTTAAGTCTTATCTTTTTTTTCAAACGCGCTATGGATTTGAATTCAGAGACATGATATACACATATCAAGCCTGTCCGCGTTAAATTTTAGACAAATAATAGCAGCAAAAAAATTACACATAATTTACCCAAAACCGATTGTTTATTTCAAAATAATAGATTGTGATATGATTTTCACTTCCCAACTTTGCCACATTTCGCACAGAAAGCTTGAGATTATTCTCAATAATGACTACCACCTTCGTGTCCATTTGTCGGGATCATACTTTTCGATTTGTTCCACTTTCAACATTCCACAGTCAAGCGCTAGTCAAATGATTTGCAAAAAAATGGGGCTTTTCGGTAGTTTTAGTTCAAGATCGCGTACCGATAAATTCGCTGCCATTTGCCATTTTGCTGAATGAAAGAGGAATGTAAACATTTTGTACCACGACATAAAGTGGAGAGTTCCAGCGATCCGTGAAATAATTCAAAATCTACACTGAAAGAAAAGTGTCCGAAATTTAACGTGGACAGGCTTTATTTCAGAAAGTGATCTAGAACACAACGTGATTTTGACCGTAATCGTATAGATTACATCAAAACCAACATGGCATTGAGTTAAATTCAAAATAAAGTCTCAAAATATTTACGGACAATAAGGATTACGGCACGCGTAAAATTCGTTACCCTTTTGAAAATCTACATATAAGTAGATATGAAAGACTGTTTATCTAAAGGAACTACAATTGCAAATGAAGATTATGCTGGAGTTGTTTTGAGTAGGATTGAGACAAATTGAAACCCCTGGAAAAGATGTTGGAAAATGAACTGGATGTGAAGAAAAAGTGATTGGAGTTACCCTCACCATTGCCTGTAATCTAATGAGCAGTGTCAAAGTAAAAATATGCAGAAAATGTTCAATAAAGTAATTATGTTGAAAAATTCTTCCGTTTGAAGAGTATCGTATCCATGCCTAATTTTTAGCGGTCATTATAACGTGGCACATTTTTGCGAACACAATATATACTATCTGATAAGTTTCTCCAACAGACCGGTAATCAACCCTTCTTTTCCGACTGATCTTTTCTATTGCATTTTTCAATCGATTGTAACGGGAACTAGATAATTTGAAATGGATCTTTTTAGATATTCTATTTTAAGCATTAAAACTTGTTTTTGGGTATTCTATATACGAGCAGATCAATTCAAAATACTGTGATACAATAAATCCTGTTTTGTCATCTTCATTGATCCATTTTTACTCGATTCACGAAATTCTTCCACACAATTGGTAAAAATTATTTGAGAATTTTTTTTTAGTTCTTTTTATTTTTTAAATTTTATTATTATACTTTAGCCCTGAGCTGGTTCATTTGCCGTCGGTCACTCAAATACCTTTTTGATATTTCGTAACTTGTCCGGGGGTGAGATTCGAACTCGTGACTTTGGCGTGAAAGGTATGGATGAAAACCACTACGCCGAGGTCGCCCCCACATCATTATTTGAGCATGTGAATCAGAACCAATTTTATTTTTACTTCTGCTCCTCATTCACAGAAAAGTAATTTTAGTTTATATTACGAAATCAAAGGTAGAACTTACAAATATAATCGTTGTTTTCTGCAACGAAACTGATTTGTAATATTTATGAAGCTACGTCATAATTAATGGCACATGCACAACTGTCAAAAGCACGAAGCATTTTTTGACACAGAAAGAACATTCGTGCATTGTACGTAAACAATAAAAAGAGCTACGAATATTTTGTTACAAATTAAAAAGATACATCTCTCTCGTGGTTGCATAAAGGACAGACAGATCTACTATATCGACTCGGATTGTAATTGAAAAAAGAAGGCTACGATTTGGAGTTGTCCAGTTTTTTTTGTGTGTTTCTGACATGGGATACGATCCTGTATTTTTGGAAAGCACTGATACTGAATCCGTGGTTTATCTCACTAGACCATGGAAACTCCTAAGATGATACTTGATAAATAAAAATGAACTCTCAACAGCACTTCAATGTTTATTTTGGGATACATAAATTATTCCCGCCAATCCCAGCAGCTACATCATCATGCATGAGTACAATAAAAGAAAAACAGCGATTGGCTGGTCTCCATTTCATTTCATTTCTTGCACTATGCAAAAAGGTGTAATGATTTCACCAGATGAAAAGCAATATGAATGTTTCATAAAATATACGAGACGTTTGTTCTGTGTACAAAATCCATGTTTACGAAACGAGTGAAAGCTATTTTACGAAAATAAATTTCGAGTATTCCCATGCAAGAAAGTTTTACCGTGTAGTTGACACTAGTATAACAATTAAACATGCGTACGGAAACAAATCCGGTTATGTTTTCTTTCATAAAAAAACATGGAACCTATCAACACTGGGTTCGAATCCTGACGCTGGGTTTATTTTTGTTTACATTTAAAATCGATAACGTAGATTTGCCAAATTCATGAATCACGTTTCCAGTTTCATGAATTCAGCTCATGGTTTTAACACCGATTGATTCATGATTTCATGCCTTTCCATTGCGGTGTTCATGGTTCATGTTCATGAAACACATCGTATTCGTGAAATCACGACCGGTTTTTCTCATGTTGAAGAACAAATTATTTCCCATGTGGATTGGACTTACGTGATAAATATAAACCATATTAAACGTTGATAAGGTTTTTCATCAACATCAGTTCACTTCCCAGATTAAAGGAAAAGTTTAAAGTTAGGTAAAAACGGCGAAGCTCTGGTATTATTTCCGTAAATTGACCGCTATTACGGAAGGTTTGAATCCTTGGGTGAACCTTCCTATGGTGATTTTGGTTCGTGTTTATTTCACATCCACATTTCATTGATAGATCACAGTTCCAAGTAATTCCACAAAAAATCGGGGAGCACTAGAAGCAATTCCTTGGATTATCCCCTTTCACTGTTGTTCCCAAATCATCGGAGAATCATTCCGTGGCGTGCTAGGTCCATTTGTACGAGTCATGACTTCATCGAGACTGTAGATTCTAAACAATCTGTCAAACTTGAAAGTACATCTATGAATAAAAACGTGTAATTACCTTATTAATGCAAACAAACCTACAAACCAAAGGGATACCAATAAGGCATTTCAAATATGCAGTTACACTTTTTTTTTGAAGATTTTGTTTTCGGTGGTTAGTAGAAAACAAGTTTTAATATCTGCGCATGTTTCTTAATCAGTGGATTTTAGGCCGTCTTTATTGAAGATACTAAAATCCATTTATTAATTACCTATTACAAATCGCAAACCAACAATCATATTATTAACTTTCGAAATAAATTGATGAAACTAATTTATAGTCGAAAATTCTATCAACTCAGTGCTCTGAATGCACTTCCATATTTATTAATTAAGTTTATTGTCGCTAGTAGCCAAACATGGCCGCCATTATGGCCTATTTACATCGTCACTTCGAATTTTCGAAGGGGCAAATTAACGAAACAACGATTTAAAATGCCAAATTTCAATAGAATTCTTGCTGCTGTAGGATACAAGTCATATACCCTAGTAGTACAATGGTTACCATTCGGTTGAGATAACATAAATATGACTTGCTAAGTCATAATCAAATTGCTACAACTAATTATGATCGTTGTGTGCGACTTGGGTAAGTTAGACTTCCGATTGTACTTCGTCTTTTAGCGACCATCACCTTAAAAGTTTTCGATACCAGGCACATTTTTTGAATTATTACGATTGTGATACTTTATGCCAATGGAGGCGAGAAACTTTTCTTGACGAAACATTTCTAGACTAAACCGGGATTCGAACCCAGCCACCTCCAGCATTGTGTGGGTTTGAAGCTGCGCTTTTACCGACTTTTTTTTGTTTTTGTTTTTAACTTATTCCCCCTAGATGTTATCAAAGACGTTATTCTAGTCCAAAATAGCTTGGGCACATTTTGAATTATGCAATTGTATTTTCATATGAAATGAAATTATCTGATAATTCGCTTTCATCGCCAGAATCTGATGTTGTAATGATACATACAGGCTGAGCCCCATTTTTTTTTACTCCGCGACCTCAATTAACAACGACTTTTATTTTTGCGATGTAAGTGGTAAATAAGATGTCCACTTTACCACCAGACAACTGTATGTGCATCGGAGTTTGTGGAATTAATTAGCGCACTTCTTTCCGTTGCCAAAATACTCATAACCAGCTTGTCATCTTGCAGCCTGCTGTGTAACGCGAGCTGCGATTGGTCAAAATGCTAATGATTATGCGTCCGGTGCAGAAAAGTACAAAATAAGGAAAATGCTCATCAAATTTTGAAGCTTACAGTTTACTTACTTTTATCAACAAGTTTTACTGAGAAGCAACTACGATGGTCGCTTACTGATTGGAACTGCAATTTGAGTGAAATATTTTGTTGTAACGAGTGCCAAAACTTTTGCACGGTTTCGCTGCACGTAACAAGTTTTGTGTGGACTAGCTGCTTCTGTACCGGGAGCTGCTGAATGTGTAAGTGACTTCTTCTATGAGGCATTTTCTTCTTTCGTCCGCCCGCTAGCCAGCCGACAATGTAATTACTGAAACTTTTACTTATTGCGTTTTGTTATGCCGCTGAGGTGTGCGATAAAGGCGATGGTTTTCCAGCACGTAGAGGAAGTAGTGGGCTGAACGAGGTTGTGAGAAGTGTGCTGCAGCAAATAAGTGTATCACGGTCATATTGCAGAAAAAATAAAAACATTTCTAGACGAACATTTCGATAGATCCTATCAAACATTGCAGTTGAGAAAAATGTTACCGAAGTTTAGCAAATTGTTTTCAAATGCTAATTTTATCAACGACATGACACGTCTATGACACGACTCCTACAAAACAAATAAAAGATATAGGAATCGACTGTAATGTTTGTTTTTCCGTTTCTTTAAATATATTCGTGTTGAATTTTTATCATTATTATGGCAACCTTTTATTTGCTTAATGTTAGTTAGGACCTGTCAAATTGGGCTCTTAGCAACCCTCAATGTTACCTAGGATCTTGATCAGATAATGCAAAGCGTGTAAATACATTTAAATAATTGTTATCCACTGATGAAGGAATAAAAACATTACTGTAAGATTCGGCTGTAATGTATGTATTTGTTTCCATTTTATATTTCGGGTTATATTTTTATTTACTGTTAGAAAATGTCAAATTGGTCTCTTAGTAATGTTACTTAGAACTTTCGTTGGGAAATGGTTTCAAGAGCGTAATTACCTTTAACTAATTATTCGTTGCTTTTGAACAAAAAACAACGCTGGGTGGAATTGGTCAACCGATGAATTTGGTCACAGCTGTTTCTCTTTTATTGTAAATTACAAGGCCCTATTAGCTTTTCCACATTTTTTGATGGAATTGATTATTGAACTGTAAACGTCAAACGTCCAATTTGAGAGCTGTGTGATATTCAGTATGCTAATTTTCTAATTAGATTTTTTTTTCTTTTTTAATGATGAGCAGGGAACAAATTATCCTGATTTGCTAACAAATATCAGACAGGACCTTTTAAAATGTACCTCTGGATATTTCCAAGCGAACCAGTGATGCCAGTAGAAAAAATGGATAAATATTCAATATTATTCGCTGTCTAGCTAAGCTGAGATTCTCGATTCTCTGTTTTGCTCAAAACTGTAAATTTATCTTGCATTCCTCTTTTGAGTGTAATAGCAAGGACCACTTTCACACAAAACGTATCCACTGTTACTATTGCTACTCAGAAACCGCTATCGTTTTTGTCGCCATTGCGTCGGGTACCATATCAATATGCACGATACAGCCAAAGGCTATAAATACTGACGTGTAGTACGCACACGATGCAAGTTGTGATTTCGCTTTGTACTCCTGCTGCTATTTATAGTGCATCATCCTCTTAACAGGTAGGAGTAGGAGGGCGGTATATCGGTTACATTCCAGAATACCGGCTACTATCGGTTGTACTATTAAATATCATCACTGCGTGGGTGTTCGCAACGGAGCTGAATAACTCGATTGATTCATACTCTCTCATACTATCTGACGTTGCTGTAATCATTGTCTATTAATAAAATTGAAACATTCTTAGCCCTAATGTAATCATATCATCTATGTTTAGTTATGGTAGCGCCAGACATCAATTGTGTCCGATATTGAAAGCGCCTACTATTAATGTCATTTCTGGAGCTCCTTATTTTTTGAACTATGGCATACGGTACTATTTGTTTGTCAGGAATGGAATTTTTAAACCGTTTATTTACATTTACATACCCACATCAAATATTAATTGATTTTCATGGAACATACGGCAAATTTTAACTTCGACTGACACTTTTCCTATGTTTGGACAAGCGTCCAACCTCGGCCAGGCTGGTAAATTTTGTTCAATTATTCCTCACGCATCTGCCTGCGAGGTAGAAACGCCAGTTGGTTGTCTGCGGTTTGTGTGTTCTGCAATCTGGCTTTCGTTGTTCGGAATCAATTAATGTAAGTAGGATTTATATGGTGGAATGTTTTTTTTTTGGTTTGTTCGGTTCACCGACAAGCCTTTTTTTTTCAGGAAAAAAAGGAGTTGAGAGCGTAACTGTGTTGGCTGTTTTTTGTCTCCGACAACGTGTTCGATTGTCAATTATGGCTACATTGATGCCGGATAATGGATACTGCACTAAAGCTGCTTAATAGATGCTATATATCAAGTATGTTATAAGCTTCTACGTTGTTATTGTATTCAAAGCTCATTGTGCTGGGAATTAAGACAAGAATAAAAGAAGTTTTAATTACGCAAAAATACAAACGATACATACATAAGAACTGTATCGAAAATAAGTTATCCACATATTTTTCTTTCAAATCATATAAAAAAATGATGTTTTATGCAAACAAATGGATGATTCTTTATAGTACGTGTTTGTACTTTAACATTGTGAAGACCGAATGAAATAATAATATTATTCATTCACGAATCTGAGAATTTTTGATCGCACATTTTTCATCAAGTTCCGGGCAATCACATTTTTGGACGCTTCCTATTCTCAGCTGCTTTATCAAGAATACTTGCAAATACCAGAACTTGCAATATCAGCACTCCGGTCACATAGCAGTCAAAAAAAAAATCGGGATACAATCAAAGTAACGTGCAGAATTTTATCACATCCCAAGTAATAACAAATTTTGGCAAAATACAGGGCTTTTAGTTTACTTGAAAATCTTGATAAAGATTGTCCCGAAATATTGAAAAACATTGACTCAGCACTTCGACCGAAACATGTTTAATACACCGAACTAGATCTCTTTCCTATACCGGGTGGCATTCCAAAATTTTGAAAAATGAGAGCGTTACGCAAAAGTGAATGATTTTAAAACGCCTATAACTCTCGTTCGACTAAGCAGAATGACTTCATTCATACGCCATTTGATCAGAAAAACTCCCAAATGTTTCGTTTTTGAAAGAAGTTCCATTAGTATAAGTAGTTCAATTTTTCAATTAAAAATTACCTACTTTTGCTGCCATACAAATTAGCATATCAACAGGTTGAAAAAATTGTTTTCCCTAACACGGTCGTAGGAATCGGGTAGCAAATGTCTTCTTCTTCTTCTTTAAAATAACTTTGCTTTGTTGCCGGTGTCTGATTTTTCAATTGTGGCCCGTTCCCTATTATTAAGTGTGCTTTATGATGGATTTTCGTGACTCCCTTCTTTCGTGGCTATGCTATTAACGCTAGTATATAGCCGCGGGCGTACGAAATTAGTTCAGTGTTTGGTGAAATCAATAGGGCATGATTTAAGGTAAAATGGAATCTAGTCTATATAAATTATAAGTTATGATAATTATCATTTCACGTTTTTGAAACCTAAAATCACAGCTTTATTAAAACAAACATAATTCAAATTTTACGCGTGAGGTCCTAGTCCTAGTATTTGATAATTGTGCTCAGCAAAATACGAAATCAGATATGATTCGACCTCATATCACATTAATTGGAATCCAAGGTCGGATTTGTTCCAAATCACAGGAAAATGTCAAAATGTTACGGAATAAACGCTCGATGTTAGTAGTGGAGTATTCTGAAAATCAGGAAATGATTCAAACGTTATCGAAGTGTTTGGCTTTCGGCTAGGTCTCTAAGCAGGATCCAGCAGAGGCGTCCTTGTGTCGGCCTTTTTTCGAATGTTTTAATTCACACGAGATTGCTAATAAATTTGGGTTGTCGAGTAAGTTTAGCTGAATTTTTGTCAATCACCGAGTATTAACTACGAACTGTACGAACTCCTTATACATTTTGTTTGACTTGGTAGGAGCGCACAGGATCACATTACATAATTATCACAATACTAACAAAAAACCAATTCTCCTTCCATAACCGGAAGTTTCAGAGGTTCGTAAAACAAATATTTTCCCATACAAATACAACAGAAAGACACGTACCTGCATTCCCCTGATACCACAGACTCGACTTTTTAATAAGCATAACTCACCGTAAACGAACGTATGAACCGAACGAGGAAAAAAAAGTAAACCGCACTACATTATTACATGGTAATGATAACGATGCTGGTTGGTGTTGTTATTATTGGACAGGTTTGGTGGCTGGTAGGTTCGTGGGTGCGATTCATGGTTAAATAGTGCAGCTCACGTTGGATTGGAGAAGGGCAAGGGAAAAACCGCAAAAACCGGGCACATAAACAGCGCAATCGATGGCGGTCGGTTGGTGGTATATTATCGCGCAGTGCTCAAACAGCTGGTCTGTCGGACAGGTCGACACACCACACAACTGGCTGCATTTTACGGATGTGTTTGAAGTTCAAGCTCGAGTAGGGGTGCACGCAACCGATGGATAAAGTTGTAGTAAAATGAGTTAGGACGTAGTCATGGAACGCCGCTTATATGTGTTAATGATTCTCAATTGTATTTTGTATTTGAGAAAGTTTTTGTAAAAGTCGTCTTTTGCTTCGCAGGCTCCAGCCCAGAGCAATTTCCGAACCCTTGTTAGATTTCGTGCTTCAAGTATCTACTGCTATTCTCAGCTGCTTTTACGTAAATCAACTATAAATAGCACTTCATCGTTATTCATGTGCTTATCACCTCGTTACCAATACCGAGAACTTACAGCTCTCGAACATTGTGACACTAAATAATGCATAACGATCCATAACGTTCAACAACAGCCAAGGCTAAAACAAACACAGTCGAAATGAATTATGCGCGTGCAAATAAATCACTATACTTCATTTAAATCAGATTTTCGAACAGCATTCAACAGGTTGCCCATACTCTGTACTGTTCTGGATATAAATTATTAAATAAATTTTAATTTTATTTCATTTACCCGACCTACTGCAGCACTCAGTCACCACCATGGCAGTGCTTGTTCGTTAAATACTGTCGCGCACGTGAACACGTTTACCCATTCATGTTCGCATTGTTTACCGAATATTCGGTTCCATGCTACCCTTTCTGCAGTGCTCTTGCCCTCGAGGAATATTTATAGGTAAATCTTTCGTCCTAGCGTATTGGTAGAATAATATGGATTAAATTGCTTGAAAACATATTCACGAGGTTTTCAGTATTAACATTTTAAAATCTGCAAGTCATCTCATAAAGGGTTTAGTAGATAGAATCTACGTTGTAAAGGTTAAAGAGAAAGTATAGGACTATGTCTACCTTTGTCAGACCTGCTCCTTGTAATCAATCAATGTAATGAAATCAATGTCAACGTTTGATGGAAGGATAACACCATCCGATTTGTAGACATCAGATGAACTGTGTTAAAATGAAATGGAAAAGAGAGTCAGAGTCTGATTTTTTACTCTGAGGAATCTAGAATTGCGAATTTAATAATACGCTTCGTAGGAAAGAGGGATTTGATCTTTGAAATTATTCTATATGATGCGTAATGTCCACAGCAGTGCGTAGTTGTCAATATGATAGACAGATTTTTCGTCAAGGTTTCTTGCCTAAGTACTTCTTCGACGGAAATATGATAACAACAGTTTTCGCCAGTTCATCGCTATTCCCGTTTTCAATCGAATCTGATCCGTCGTTCAAAAATATATTTTTCGCATGATGGAACCGACTGTTTTGCAATTGGAAATTTGATCGGAGCTCGCAATCAAAGCTGTTATTTTCATATATGGTCGAGGCGCAACAGCACGGATTCTTCATCTTTGTTCAGGGTTTTACGGTAGAGAAGAGATTTGTCGTGGTTTTCAACTTATGACTCCAAAATAGTTAATTGCTAGGTTTCATGATGTATGATGTATGGTGTATGACTGAGCTTGAAATTAAGTCCTGTCCAAAAACGTCTTTAATTACGTCAAAACAAAATTAAAATCAGACAATTTTCCATCAACAATGTATCTTGACGAACAGGTTGGAGATAACTCGGAAAAAATCTGCAATCTTTTTTCAATTTTTTTTCAAGAAATCTACACGACATATTCGGAAGAAGATCGCGACCGCGATTACTTTGCATTTTATCCAGAATATCCAAGGAATATTGGTGTCAACCAACTTCAGGATCAGGATATTTTGCAGGGTTTAAAAAATTTAGACCCCTCAAAAGGCCCTGGACCTGATGGAATTCCTCCAGTATTTATGAAGAATCTTGCGAAGGAATTTGCATCTCCTTTGTTTTGGCTTTTCAATATGTCACTAGAATCAGGAATTTTCCCAACAATTTGGAAAAGTTCATTCTTGGTGCCCATTTTCAAATCTGGCCGGAAATCTGACATACGTAATTATCGTGGAATCGCTATTATCTCTTGCATTCCCAAACTTTTCGAGGCAATTGTCAATAAAACATTATTTCTTCAAATCAAAAATCGAATTACAGACAAACAACACGGTTTTTTCAAAGGCCGCTCAACATCCACGAACTTACTAGAATTTGTAAATTATTCACTGTATGCAATAAATAATGGGAACCATGTTGAAGCTCTTGACACAGACCTTGGCAAGGTATTTGATCGTGTTGACATACCAATGTTACTTTTCAAACTGCAAAAAATTGGAATTGAGTCTGGACTCTAGAAGTGGCTTGAATCATATTTAACTAATCGGCAACAAATAATAAAATTCAATGAAAAGAAATCAAATCCCATTCAAGTTACTTCAGGAGTCCCCCAAGGCTCCCATTCAGGACCACTTCTTTTTATTTTATACGTCAACGACATTTCCTTCGTCCTCAAAAATCTGAAAGTGCTAATTTATGCCGATCACATGAAGCTGTACTTGGAAATCAAAAATAAAGAAAAAATCAATATATTCCAGTATGAAATTCATACATTCTACATCTGGTGTAAGAAAAGCTTATTGGAACTGAATGTAAAAAATGCAATTTAATATCTTTTAGCAGAAAATTAACAACAACCAACATTGTAATTGCATTAGGAAATTAGAATGTAGAAAAGTGTGAAAAAGTGAGGGATTTAGGAATTATCTTAGACTCTAAACTTAATTTTATAGACCACTACAACACTATCATACACAAGGCAAATAGCATGTTATGGTTTATCAAACGCTTCTGCTACAACTTTCAAGACCCGTACACTATTAAAACTCTATATATTGCCTATGTAAGGTCTATACTGGAATATTGCAGCATTGTGTGGTCTCCTCGTCCAGGTTTACATGAAGAAAGAATAGAATCAGTACAAAAGCAATTTCTATTATATGCTCTTCGTAAGCTAGGCTGGGCCTCACATCGTCTTCCATCATATGAAGCTCGCTGCATGTTGCTTGACATCCAAACATTGAAAGAACGACGAGAATATGCGATGGTTTCATTTGTAAACGATATCGTTTCGCAGCGTGTTGAATCAGCCGAACTACTTTCTAAATTAAATTTTTATGCACCAATTAGACGACTTCGAAATCGTAATTTATTTGCTCTAAACCATCATCGCACGGAATATGCTAAAAATGGACTAATAAATAGCATGATGGATTCCTATAATCAACACTGTGAAGCCATTGACGTTACAATGTCTCGGTATAAATTGAAACAGTATTTTAAGTCCCTGAGGATACAAAACAAATTAATTTTTATATAGATGTATAGCTAAGAAAAAGCTAATTGTCTATATACTAGTCTACAAATGGTTGACGAAATTAATAAATAAATATGACATGAACCTATTGTAGCACATAAACTAAGTTCGACAGAAATGGGCTCTCTTATCTGTTTTTGACTTTATTAAGCTTCATTAACTACGGATTGTAGGTCCTCCCTTAGTTCAGTCAGTAAAGGTGCAGCCACAAAGCAACACCCTGCTGGGGGTTCGTCTCCCGGTCTGGTCTAAGGATAAGGAAAATTTCTCGACTCCCTGGGAATTGGGTATGATTGAATTTACCAGAAAATCATACTAATAAAAAATGGTACCTGGCATCCAAAGCTCTCAATTAATAACTGTGGAAGGGCAATTAGAACACTAAGTTGAGAGCAAGTAATAAGCGAATTGTAAAAGCAATACGCTTGAAATGCTAAACGAAGAAAAACTACGAATTGTCTGCACTATGCCATTGTTTGAAGGACCAAAAACGGCTTGGATGAATCGGTAGGCAACGAGGACATAATGAATCGCTTTTCAACATCAAGATTGACAATTGTTCAAAAGAGCGAGCTATCTAACATAAGGATGCCCCAATGGGCTGAAAGAAGAGCCCGCCCTCTACTCACAAACTGTTAGCAATGGGGAGTTGGCATTTCCACTTTCCCTAAACGGTCTGCTTTAATCGAGTGCCCTGAAGGTCCCTCTCATTCCAAAATATTAGCATGAAGTATAAAAGATGTATATAAATATGAGATATCATACAATTTTATATATATTTATTTAAAGAAATAATTTATACTGCTCCCTGCATAGTCCTGATAAAGCCTGAAAAATCTAGAAAGTCATTTCAATATTGTGGGATAAATTTTAATTTTACTGTATTTACGCGAACACCAACGCCATCTGTTGAGTACAACGAGACGTCTGATAAACTTAGCACCCTTCGTTAGTGCGTAAGAATCAAACTTCAGATAAAAGAACATGCATTTCACAAGGGGCACATCTATCAGCGGTCAGCCATCTATATCGAACATTAAGTGATTGTTCGATGAATAGCTTATGAGTGTTTTGTTAATTGCGACCTTTCAATGCCAAGACCAATGCATGAACTAGTCATTAAATGGCAAATTTTACCATATGATCTGTGAAATCGTGAAAGTTTACCAAGTCTACTCTATCGAACTGGGATACGAAAAACATGAAACTTCTAAAGTGCATTTATGGACTATACCAGTACACAGTGATCCAGAATGCGAATTTAGCGGGAAAGATACATTTTCTGTCTAAGTTTGAAGCTTTGGAGCAAAATTGCTTTCGACAAAGTTGTTTCTAATAACAAGGCGCTTCTTTTGGTGTGAATGAAAACTAGGGTGGTCCTTATTTTCATAGAAATCGAAAATCTAACTTTTTTATTTGCAGAAATAAAGACATGCATTATTCAGTTGTGGTATAAATAATTTCAAGCAACTTTGATGGTATATTTTTTTCTGTAACTTTTGATATGCCGGAATTGGAGCATTTTTTCCTACGTAGCTTAAGGTGTCCCTATAAAATTAAGCTATTTTGCTGTAAATTTCTTATGTCAAATTTTTTAGCGAAGTTGTCTTCCAATTGATTTTTTAACAATAAAAGTTTAGGGGGCGACCCCGGCGTATTGGTTAACATCCATACCTCTCACGCCTAAGTCACGAGTTCAAATCTCACCTCCGGAGATGTTACGAACATGCCCAAAAGTGGTGTTTGACTGACTACGACGGGAGATGAACCAGCCCGAGGCTGAAAATCTCGATAATCAAGACAAAAAAAACAATAAAAGTTACAACTTTTGGTGTGCTGAAATTGTCTCTATCGTATGTCAAACGAAAGTTATTATGGTTTTTGTAAACAAAATAGGTATTTTTCAAATGTTAGTTTCTTCTAGTTGTGGCAAACCAAGCAATTATTTCTTAACACCGTTTGAAAGGATTTTTATTATTGCATATCATGTCTGAAAACTGGAGATAGGTTATTTTTTTAAATTGAGTAAAATACATTCGAAAAGGGCGTAATTTTATAGGGAAAACGTTAATTGCTCCCAAACGCTAGGAGACATCGGCAAGATTTATACGTCAAAGATAATTTAGGGTGTCCCTACAAAAAAAAACAGTTGTTTGCTCTATTTTTTTTTTCAAATTTTCCAATAACGTTGTCTTCAGATGATTTTTATAACTTGAAAAGATGAAAGTTTTGACGTATTAATCTTGAGATGTTTCCTTTTAGATTTAAATCAACAGCTAACAACTTGCTTTTATGGCTGGGTAATGAATACATTGTCGCAAAATGTTGGCAAACATGGAATAGCCCATACGATAGTTCCAAAAAAGACCAATCAAACATGGACCACTGAAAATCCGTCCTTTGTTTCCGTTTTTCAAACATGCCCTACGTTCAATTTCAACTACTTCTATTCAATTTTTCAACCTGCCGTGCTCTTACGGACTCTATCAATACTTTCTCTTCACATATTTAGTTCTAGCAGAAATTGCGTCCACTCCTAGGGTTGCATGTTGATATGAAGGATATTTCCAATTTTCAAACATTATAATTGATTCAAACATTATAATTATAGGTATAAAACATGTAATTAGTTAGATTAGTCAAATGTATAAAGTTTTAACAAATTATCGGGTTCTTTGATTCGTGCCAGATGTTTATTTGAAATCGTATCTTTCAAACGAAACTACATTTTTCAGTATGCCAAATACTGAAATAATGCGGAATAATCTGTTGTTTTATCTTGTGTCTTAATTTGAAAATGCAATAGTTTTTTCAATTCCAAGGAATTGAAGTTATTTGATTTTCCTGCTCAGTTTGAAATCATCTACATTCAATCAACATTGTTTTAAATGAGCCAGCAACAATTAAGGAAACCTGTTTATAAAAATATCATGTTCTGTTAAATGATAAAGCTTATCTTATGGTCCGCAAGATGAAAAGTTATTAATCTCCATTAGAAATCACGACCTGCTCGTTTAATTTATTCCCAATCTTTTGTCGATGTTTTTATGTCCGTTTGTGAAAAACGCCTTCGAACGTCCGACAGCCCTATGGTGCTATAGATTCCTTGAACAGGAGAAATTTTTCACTCCACAGAGCCAGCGCCAGCACGATATAAAACATGCAAGAACGACAGGCAACACGTGATTTATGCACCGAATCGATTTTGTACTTTCTGGATCCGGGCGTCTTGTTTGTTTGTTTGCATGTTGGCTTGAGTTGTTTGGGCCTCCACCGGAAACTGCAGATTACGTTGTGTTAGATGCTTTCGTATATGCATGGCTTTCAGGGAAAAATCAAATAAGGTGCAGCATCTTTCTTATGTCAAAAACACGTTAAAACACCTGTCACTCGTGAGAAAGTATTTATCCGCGTGCGTCTGTAACAGAAGTAAGCTAAATTGCAAAAAAAAAGAATGTATTCCTCTCCAATATTCACTTGCTTATCTCTCCGAAGACGGACTTGGAAGCATTTTTAACAAAACGAACGCTTCTTTGAAGAAACACACCTGTTACTTATGGAGCAAAACAGGTCGTAGCATCATCATCGAGCAATAGCAGACCACATGTAGATCAGGCAGATGTTCTTTTGTATTGTCGAGTCTTTCTTATTCACAATAAAATGTTTCAAGCAACTTGTAGTATGCATGCATGAGATGACGGGAAAATCTTATGCCTTCTAAGAAGTTCAAGATTTCGCACGAGGATGGCAATTTATCAATTGCGTACATTTCAGTTAACAGTAGTAGAATGTTAGAATATGCTTTCTGTTGTTTATGAATATAAATAAATATTCAATTAGAGGTTTCTTTATATTTGTAGCAAAATGTGACATGAAATGGTTGTCACGGTACATCCATAACTATCCACTTTTAATCCTTATTACTCTTCACAAAAGAGTATCCAATGTACCCCATCATACTCATCATCATCATCGTCATCATCACTATCACCATCATGTGCCCTCAGCAAATGACAAGTCAATCTATTGCACAGACGAGCGAACAAGCAGCATCCTTTCATACTACTTCTTCCTATTATCGTTGATTCAATACGTCAGCAATTTCCGATCATCATTGTGAACTGAACCGACTCATCCGTTCAGCAAGAGCGTACTATTATTCGACTCTCTATGACGGTCAGTGTCCTTTTCTGATTCCATTCACAATCACACTTAGATTGTAATTTACCTTCCATACCTGACAAGAGTGGATTACCACCACAAGTCTACCTCCTACCACCTGTTATTCAACAATCCACATAACCCGCAACCACCCACATAACCCATCAACCCACTTGTTAGGTTACAACGAGAAAACCACTCTTTTCACAGTGAAGCCATACCGCATAACGGACACAATCGAGGAAGAAAAGAATACTTTCAGCATTCATAGTGCACAATGGGCGACAAAAACGATGACGCCAAGGACGACGACAACACTGACGACGAATAGTAGTAAATTTTATATTCCTACACAACCATTTAGCACGTAAATCCATCCGGTCCCGTCTTGGTCCTTTTGAGCGCCTTTTGTGTACGACCGGCTTTCTTATTACATGCATTCTCACATCTACACATAGCGCAATCGACCAACCGACCGACATGGGATGGCTTTCAATAGCGCGCCAGGGCAAATAGTTCAACGGAATAGAATTGCAGAGGTTCCTTCGAGAAGCAGGTCGTCACATACCGCTGTTGCTAGCAGTTGGTGGTTGAGTTAGTTCTTATAAGGAATGTGGTCGGTAAGCGCAGCACTTGCTACTCGTCTTCAGTTCATCAGGATCGAGTTGCTTTTGTGTCATTGTGCGATATTGAGAGTTACTGCACGGCAACGGCGCTTATAGACTCCTTTTGAAAACGCAGGACTATGTCGGAATTAGCATCTGGTTGGATAGCATAGTAATGACTTTTTAGCAAACGTCGCATAGGGAAAGTTCGTCTCCTAGGTAGCAAAAAAGCTTACATGCTTACGGCAATGTGTCGGCGTATTACATGCACTGAAACGACTGTTGGATCGGAGGCGAATTTTACTGCCAATTTAGATTTTGTAGGAGTTTGCATCTGATGGTATTGGCTTCAAGATTGTCGATTGTCGATTGTAAAATAATTTACGAATGGCATAAATATGACAAGCTCAGCTTTAACTGACCACACGTATCAATTATTGTTTCTCCATGATTGCTCAGAAACACAAAAATGATGTAATTACAAAATGAATGCACTATTAATATATGTCCAGTGAATCCATATGTTATGGACAAGCAACTAGTGTAGTTGAGTAGTACATATAAAAGTGATGTTTGTTTTTGGGTGGCTCTACTTATTCCGGATCAGAGTAAATCTAATACATCGGCGATTGCTTATAAGATTCCCTAAAGTGGCCTTTTTTTTATTTCGTCCAATTGCTTTTAATATTTTAAAAGGGTTTACACTAAAAAAAAATTTAGGGCCAACCAATAACCAATAACTGTTGTATATTTTGATAAGTATTGAGTTGTGCTTTTAACCCCTTCAGGCCTTAGGGGTCATATATGACCCCAAAAGGAAAATGGCTGTATAAAATTACAGACTGAACATAAGTGTACTTTTTCGTCGGTAAATATACTCTACATAAATTCTTCTATCTGAAAAAACAGAAATAAAGAAATTAACATATGAGTTTAAGGCCTAATTGACGACCTAGAACATTCTAAATATGGAGAAATTCAGAAAGAAAAAAATAAATGCCTTATTAATGGTGCAAAGCGTTGTTTTAGAGCATGGTACATATTTATGTATGTACCATGCACTGTATTTTTGTATCATTTCAGGGTGTTTTAGGTTATCCAAAGTGTACTTGAGTCCAGAACTTCATATCTACAAATGTAATAGTTGCTTGAACAACGTTACTATGTGTGGCTATACAACGTTACTATGTGTATTCAAAAATTTTGAATGAAGATTCACAGTAGTGACCATAGCTGATTGGGCTATACAAACTACCACACTCATTGAATATTTTCGAACCTACAAAATAAACATTATTAGATAAACTGGGATGATCTAGTTCATCGAAATTTTCCTTGAGTTCAGAACATAAGATCTACAGTTATAACAGTAGATTTTTGGAGTATGCAAAGGAACAATATGTATTTAACAAAATTTATTGAGTAGTGTGGAAGGTCAACAGACGTAATGCGACAATCTTGGGATATTTTAGATCATCAAAACTGTACATAAATTTAAAACACACATCTACAGGTGTAACAGTAGTTTAAGGCTATATAAGGTGGCGATATGTATTCAAACATATTCAATAAATATTCTAGAAGATCAACATTTTATAACTTTTTGATCCTCTAAGTATTCAAAACTGTCCCGAAGTTTAGAACTTGAAATCAACGGTAGTAACCAGAGATCGAAATTTTCACCTATTTGAGAAGAGAAACGTCCTTTTTCACCCGCTTGGAGAAACAAATGAGAACGTGAGAAGCGAGAGACTGTTATACGCTCACAGCAGTTTTCTCGAGAAAAGCAACAACGATTTATAATTTTCGGAGAGCATGAGTAGCTGATAAATAGATTCCTTTTCAGTGAATCCTAGATGCCGATAATTATTTTTCACTTACGATTTGACACCTGAAAATGCACCCGTCTTCATGCTTGTTTTATTCTGACATTATAATTCTATAATGATGGTCCATGGCGGTACCAGTGTGCAGCGACTCGGCCTTATTATCGGTTTTTGCTCCCAGTATACGATCTAAGCATGTTTTCAGTGAAAAATGTGACATGAGAAAATATGTTCGTTGAATTCTGGAGAGAGATATTTTCGCATATGCAAGAGAGAAGATAATGAATTATCAGCGAAAAAGGAGAGATGGAAATGTGAACGGTTCGCTAATCATCGACAACCTGCTTGAGAGAGAGCATGGTTTTCACCTAGCTGAGTGAGAATTTCGATCTCTGGTAGTAACTTTTGCGCTTTGGGTTATACAAAGTTACGTCACGCTTTCAACCAGATTCTGTGAATATTTTCGAACGTTAAAATACATAACAAGATAACCTTGGAATCGTCTAGGTCATTCAAACTGTCCTGGCGTTCTGAGCTTGAAATTTACAGTTGTAACAGTAATTTTTAGGCAATAAACAGTTACAATAAATATTCAAACATATTCAATTAATATTCTTTAACAAACATTACAAAGTTATATGACATATTCTGGATCATCCAAACTATCGTTGAAATCAGAACATAAGACCTACAATTGTAACACAAGTTTTCTAGGGTATTCAAAGCTACAATATGTATTGAAACATATTCATTGAATATCTTGGAGGAACAACAGACATTATGACATAATCTTCGGATGTTCTAGGTTATTCAAACTAGTTCAAAACTTAAAATCTTGAGCTATCCGCTAATGAATGGACTGGAGAATGAAATTGACGGCATCAACCCAAGTCATAAACATCAGTGATAAATACTAGGCTAATCAAAATACTTCTGCCTGTGCGAGCTCTTTTTCGCTCGGTTCTTCCTGCCATCAGATTCTTAGTGATGTATTCACCCTTAATCCAACCTTTTCTGCTTCATATTTCAACCTGCTGTACTGCTCATCAACCACCTGTCACGTTCTTCCGACAATGTCCACGTCGTCAGCGAAGCAAATGAATTGGCTGGATTTATTGAACATCGTGAGCCGAATGTTAAAGCCCGAACGTTTCATAACACCTGCTAGCGCATTGTTGAACAGGAGGCAGGAAAGACCATCGTCGTGTGTTTTAAACGAGTCCAATAACGCACCCGGTATCCTCACACAGCACTGTATACCACTGTATACGGGAGAACCGTTCTCGTCTTTAATCTCCCATTGCTCTTTACGATCAATAGTATCGTATGCAGCCTTGAGATTGATGAATAGGTGGTGCAACTTGATATTCGCGACATCTTTAGAGGATCAATAATCCAATAACTACTACCACGCACAATTATGACTCTGAACTTATCTTTCTGACGGTTGTGAGCTTAATTGGAACGGTTCTGTTTCCAATATCTCACATTTACCCTTCGCTATCGCTGCAACTCTTATTTCAACAAACATGAGGGGGCTGTTATTATTGGCTTCTGAACCATCTCATCTTGAGAGGCTCGAAGGAACAGAGAAAAGAAGAATTACCCCACTCTAGATGGCCTAAAGAAGCTACAAATGCTGAAATCGTAGAACAAGTGAATCGAATCGTCTCAGACGACATGTACACAGCAAAAACTAAAACCAAATAGCAAGGCACATCAACCTTGTCGAAAATATATTAAAATTTGCATTGTTATTCAAAAAGCGAATTAGCATTAGCACTGACGTTTGCACACTTCGTGGATGGAGCTGCGATGAGTAATAATTCGTTGAAGACATTGCATATCACCATGAAACGGGTTCAGTTACGAAAACGTTTCTACACGCGATAATCTCCACGAAGACACTCCTCGATTGCTCACCTGGCCACGTCCATGCAACCGTTGGAGATAGGAAGGATTTTGTAGCCTTGAGTAGATATCAAAGTAAAAGGGTTATGAATAGTTGGAGAGAATAGTTAAACAGAATGCTCTGTTTGGTGTACAGAACAACAGAATATTTAAAAATGGTCATTGGGAACATCTAGTCTAAGAAGGTTAAGTGATGCTCAATTTTTCTACAAACGTTTGTGACTTAAGCATTAACTATAGTCCAAGCCCTAATTACCAACAAACATCAATGCTGAATTACGGTTTGTTTGGAGAAGTTGTTCAGCTTTTTCTTCTGAAAAGTTGAATAACTTCTCCAAATTTATTTGAACAAGCGGTTATTCGACACTGATGGTTTGTTGGGTTGGCTTATGATTATAGCGCCATTAGTCGCTCTCTAAAATGAGAAGAATGTCTGAGAATATAAGTTTGTGTGGTGGAAGAGAACTTGTTAGATTTCAGATTTCTCGGATTGACTACGTTATAATTATTGTTCATAAACAAAAAATACATATTTCAAACTAGTTCATCCAAATTTCATAAGATATTGAATAAACTGAAAATTGATAGTTTTTTTTTCATATTCCATGTGATTATCCTTCAGGCAGTTTAGTAAGACAAATGAATCCTAGGGATAAAAAGCGCCGCCTTGAGAATTAGGAGTGCGTAAAAATGGAACAGATGTATCGTTTTCAAGAAACGTGAAAGTTCTACAAGAAACTCAACGCAATGACTTTGTGCCACTAGCCAAAACGGTGAGGTGAGATAGAAGTAGCACTACGCCTGGATGGTGCAGATCCGGAACATCCAGACAATTCCTTTGCTTCGCTAGAATTTTGTAATTTTGGTTGAGAAAATGGAGACAGGCAACCCAAAACCGAGTATTTTGACGAACATAGTGACGCAAATGTCGGTTTGCTTCTCAGGGAAATGGAACCGCATCAATGAAAATAAAACTAGTTGAAGCACCGATGCTCTTACACAACCATGACCGAAGGCGGTTCTCGAAGCCGAGATAAAAAGACATGGCTGATGAGAACCTTTTTTACCCTTCTTACATCAATAGAAGGGTATTAAGATCGCTTGAAAACTCGACTTTTTATCCGAGGCCCACAGGGCCGAGTGTCATATACCATTCGACTCAGCTCGACGAACTGAGCACATGTCTGTGTAAATGTATGTGTGTGTGTATGTGTGTGTGTGTGCGTTACAAATAATGTCACATCGGTTTCTTAGCCATTTGTGAACCGATTTCAGTTCTGTTGACGGCAAATGGAAGCTACAACATTCCCATAGAACGCTATTTTTTTCATTCGGACATTTCGTTACGAAGATATTAATGAAACAGTACTTGACGGCCTATTATAATAGTAATCAAACAGTTTAGTTTTACATACTGAGCTATTTGTGTACCGATTTTAGTTTTGTTGGTGCCAAATCAAAGCTATGAAATCTCCAAATAACTGGTCAAAATGTCAAAAGGTCAAAATCATTATGATTGGATAATCCTTCATGGAGATATGACCAAAACAATACCTGAGAGCACATAATTGTGAGATGAAAATATACTCGTTGCAGTGCAAAACCAAACAAGACCAATCACACCAATCGATGCCGCTTGCATTCTATTGTGTCGCATCTGGTGCGTTGTATAGCACATACAGCGGACTAGCCACACTATGCGACTCTATAGAATTAGAGCAGCATCGATTGGCTCGAGTCGTTTTGAACTGCAACGAGTATATTCGAAAATTACACAAAGTCTCCATTTACAATAACTACAAAATTTTCAACGAACATGTACTTATTGAGCATCTTGAATCCATATTGTAAATCAACATTGACGCTTAGGATTGTCTAATAATTCATTCTGTGAACTAAATATATGAAATTTCTAATATTCTAATATCTTTTATATATCACTTCGATAAACAATATGTTCAGGATTGACAAATAGTTCATTTTATAAACTGAATATATTCCTGGATTCCTGGATCTTCTTGGAATTTCTGATGAAAATATGTATTGGCCACATTTGAGTTCGTAATTCTGGTGAAGTGTAAGAAGGGTTCAGTCTCACCATCGGTGGATTAATGCGGGTTTTTTTTTCATTTAAATGCACTGTTTCACTTCTATACACTTATCGGCTATATTTAAAAATCTTTCTTAGCTAATTTATAACGCAAGCGAAAATATTGAAAAAGTCAATTGATTTCCAGAATTCACTAGCTGACATAAGTTTTCCGTTGCTTGAGACCAAGTTATCATTGAAAGCTGCGAAAAAAAATCCGGTAACGGGTTTAACAACACGCCAACCTTTCTTCTCCTCAAAACACAAATGAATAGTCCAAGAGTATCCTTACTGTTGTTTTAAATTGGATCACACATCGATGCTCTTTATGCTTAATACACGGTTTTGGCACATTGAGGATACAGGTTAATCCCAAAATCCAGCTATAGGTTTTCTGCGTAATTATATTGAATTTTGGTTATTAGTGATCAATAGATGATTAGCCACATTGAGAATGACTGCTTTAATATTGAATGTAACAATACCTGTTTTATTAATATGAGGAAAATTACCCCTTTTAATGTACTGAAAAATATCCTTCTCGATTCAGATTATGAAGACTTAATTTCTTCCATAGGTTCATATGCGTTGAAAACTTGGGATCAGGCTGAAATGATGTACAGTTCTCGCAACTGTGTCGCCCATAGTCAGATGCGGAAACGCATTGTAACCTTCTCGAATCCCAGTTGATGATGTGGTACGTTTTGATTTATCCTGAATTTTTATCCTGATTGCGCTTTTTTGCCCACCCTCCTCGCTTAAAGGTAAAGGTGACTGTGGTGAGTTTACAAATTTCTCGTAAATCATTCAATCCGTCTTCAAAATCTCGATGGTTTCTCGAGTTTCACTTTCTTGTGTTTCCAGATTTTTGGAAAAACTTATCTGACAACACTGATCCCGCCCGTTTGAACAGGCTGCAACAGTTATGGATGAATGATCATTTCTGTCGTGCTGAAAATTTTACTGAATGTACACTTTTGGCAGTAGTGTCCATTTCGTCAGATGATGCATATGAAGAAAAAAGTTTACGGTTGATAAATGTTGTTAACAAAATCCTAATAATACTTGAAAATGCACCCCAAAACATGTTCTTAATTCTAAATGCATTTGTTACATTACGGGTTTGCTTCATTAAACCGTGACTATAACCTTCCATGCAGCACTTGTCTAACTACCTCAAGATCAGCCAAGCCAACAGTTGTGATTGTGAATTCCATTCAGAACCCTAGCGGAAAAACACATTCCGGAACGACGACGACGACGACGTCCGGAACTGAACGACTCAAGTCAAGAACTCACTTTTCCCCTGCTCACAGTCCCAGGTCTTCCGGCCGTCACTATTGGGAGAGCTCGCCTTCTTGTACGAAAATACGAGTTGTTTGCAATCCAAAGAGCAGCACCACTTTGTCGCTCCGGCACATAATGACTTCGGCTCGAAACTGGAGTAGATGGGTTGCGATTGCACATGAGGGCATGTGTGTTTGTGTGTCAGAGTCCTACACATTTCCGAAGGCTTTTCACTGAAGGATGGGGCGGTTAGTGGATAGAAAATAAGATGCCCGTTAGGAACTGTTGACAAGAGGGTGAAAAATTGTCATTGCTCTTGTTGGCATCGTCGTCGTTTGGGTCGTGTGCTCGGATAGATGTAGGATTGGTGATAACTAAAATTGCGAGTAGTTTCGGGAATTAATTGAAGATGCAATGGTAATGTGATGACCTCTCCGATGGCATTTGACTGGCATTGTTAGGAATTTACTCAGAAAATGGTTCTTGTTCGATTATATTTTCGATATCCCCAATAATTGTGCCATTTTCCAGCAGTTCCGGGACAGTTCGTATAAGAATTGAAAGGCTTTTCCGGAACCTCAGTTTGCATTCCAGATCTTAGTTTGTTTTTTGTTTTTCAACTCCCTAGGCATGAGGTATGACTGTACTTAAAATGTCTCTTAATTATTTGCTTGAAAAATTACTTATGGAAAAGTATAGCTTGAATATTACATCTAATTATTTTGAAATCATCAAAGAACTGATCATAATTATTATTTTTTGTTGTTTATCCTAAAATTCAATTTTAGAATCGATTAGAACAGACTTGGGTTTCATATTTTGGTGAGATTTTATGCATTGTTTCTTCAAGTAAATCCAAAAAAACAGTTAGCTTCTATGTAAGAGTGACGTATTTTTCTTTTGTGGCACGAAAACGGAAATCCAATCTTCAATTGAATATATGCTAAAAGTTCGGAATAGCGTAATTGATAATTTTATTCTCAACGAATAGCCGTATTAAGACATCATGTACTTGGCAGCGAGTAACAATTATGTTATGTGATTGCAGCAAAACGTTTTTGTCGGATCGCACTCCCGTTTCTGGAATTTTCGGTGTATATCCCACAACCGGAGAAATCGTTCTTCGCATTCGGTTTTTTGTGTAAGTTTAGAAATTTTTGAATCCTAGAGGGTTTGAGCTGTTTAGTGGAATACTTGTAACTATAATTTAGAAGAAAAATTAGTAATCTCCATTTAATTCCAACTACCTTTGCTTATCTTCGACAGATACGCGTATTTCGTCTACAATGTGCAGACTTCTT
The DNA here is from genome assembly GCA_034211315.2 of Aedes japonicus. Taxonomy (NCBI): domain Eukaryota; kingdom Metazoa; phylum Arthropoda; class Insecta; order Diptera; family Culicidae; genus Aedes; species Aedes japonicus. The sequence goes on along the minus strand of JASCZW010002023.1, from coordinate 97,838 downwards.
CAGTGTCTCGTACTAATAACTCGACTTTTAGCAGCGTTATTTTAATTATGTAGATGCCAATGCTTTGTAGATGTCGATCTTTTTAAAATGCTGACATAATATAACATTTTTTAGACTATAGATTTTTCTATAGAAATCAAAAACCTACCAACCCGTAAAAATATTGATGGTAAAATAAAATGAGTCGCTAGGAGTTACAACGCGAAAAAAAAATCATGTATCTCCTGGGATGAGACATGGTTATTTCCTCAGCGATTTCGAGCTTTTGAGTTAAAATTATAGAGCTTGTTTACCATTGCCGGTAGATAAGTCTTCTCCTAGCCTTATTTGGCTCATGATTATAGTGCCATTACTTGCTTTCTGAAAAGAGCACGTAATTACCATATCCACTGGACTATCTTTAACAAACCAAGACCGGCAAATATTCAGAACATTGAAGATAAAATAGAAAGAAAGTAAGAACGACATGGTAAGGAGTCTGCTCCAAGCGACTAAACTAATACTCCAAGGCAGCCCCACTTATGGAAATCGTTAGAAGGATTCCAACAAAGGCAGGTCCGGTTTACTTGCGGGCTATTTTCAAACACAGTTTCATACATCAAATTGTTCCCTCACAAATGCTTCAAATGCCTCCACATCAGCAAGTAAAACAAACATTTCTAACTATAATTTAGAAGAAAAATTAGTAATCTCCATTTAATTCCAACTACCTTTGCTTATCTTCGACAGATACGCGTATTTCGTCTACAATGTGCAGACTTCTTCAGTGTCTCGTACTAATAACTCGACTTATTAGTACGAGGCACTGAAGAAGTCTGCACATTGTAGACGAAATACACGTATCTGTCGAAGATAAGCAAAGGTAGTTGGAATTAATTGGAAGATACTAATTTTTCTTCTAATTTCTAGTTACAGGTATTCCACTAAACAGCTCAAACCCTCTAGGATTCATTGTTTTTAATAAAAAATACTGAATTCGCCGAAAACTTGTGACTGAGAAAATTCTCATTTTTTATTGAACACCCGTTAGACAAGACTAGACTAGAAAACCGTTAGCTGTTATGTTATCTTGTATATATCTCTCTTGACAATTCTCGATAAACTTTGTACTGTAATTTGAGGCGTCTTGATCAAGCCATGCTTAGCAGAAATCAAACTTGTCAAACTGCGTTAAAAACCAAGAAAACAGGATAGACCCATGGAGCCAGAATATGCTCAATTCGAATATCCACCCTGGAGATCAGAAATGTAAGAATTGCCTGATCCTAGGAAATAACCATTGGATTTAGGTTCGGCACATTTTTTTTAATGCTGTTACGCAAAATACGCAGCCTGAAATACAGTAGCGGACAAGACAAAAGTTGGATTTTCATTCAAATCGTCAGACGTTTTTATTTTTCCCGTGAATCCATTGAGCTGAAATTTCGCCTGTAGTCTAGAAGTAATCTGAATTTCCGTCTGTATTGAATCCATAATTTTTCATTTATCACTTTAAAAGTTACAGAAACCGCTCACGGCAATAAGACCTCCTTTTGATTTCCATTAATAATACTCAAATTTGAGGATCTGAATCTTAATTTTTGATGTACGAGTCATTTTAACATCAGTATACAGTTGATCGTAATTCAAATTCATCAACACGGCCTAAACAATAGAAATCAAATGATGGCACTATAATTTTGTCGTAAGTGATGTTTGTTACTTTTAAAACGGCGAATGGAAAGTTATGGGTTAGTTATGAATTTGTTACAGATTCAGGTTACATCATGGCAATAGCGAAAATTCCAGCTCAATTACTTCATGGGAAAATGAAAGACTTGGAGGCTGGCATACGATCCATAGGCCAACATAACATCCAATTCCCCTATGTGTAATTATCAAGTCTACATCTAGTAAGCGTTCATTTGGCATGCCCTGAAGACTTCTTGTTACTTTCTCAGGAAAACCAATGTTGGAAATGTAGAAGGAGATGTTCGCTCATCACCATGAGGCACCAAGAGTGAACAACAATGTTTTTGGCTAGAATGAAAGATATGAAGAGAAAGTTTTGATAGTTCCGCTAGTGTGCGGCAGGCTCGAAAATATGACAGATGTTTTAGGGAAATTGAGCGAAAAGGGCATGTATACAGTGGTACTCGAACCAAGGACATTTTTGCCTAACATCCCACTGCGGGGTAGGTTGAAGGAGCACGGACTAAGTCCGCCACTTCAACAGGCAAAAATGTCCGGTTGGAAGACGCTCATGTACCACTGTGGCTTGTATAGTTATTCTAGCGATCTATTGTGTTGTATACTTTCTCTTCATATCTTTCATTCTAGCCAAAAACATTGTTGTTCACTCTTGGTGCCTCATGGTGATGAGCGAACATCTCCTTCTACATCATAATCGTTACTCCTCGCACGGAGAATATATAACATAACAATTAATGCAATGTTGGAAAGTTTTCCGGTAGATTTCCGGTATATTAAAATAATTCCTCAGTGTACCCTATCGAATATTTGGAAGCTGTTTATTTTTTTGCATAATGAAATTAACAAATATCACGATATTTAACCGAAGCTCCAATGCCATGAAACCAAGTCTAAAAAAGTTCATTTACCGTCTAGTTTGCTTTAAGGCACCATTAGCTATAATAATTCTTTACCTCCAAGTATATTCACTCTATACTTCCACGAAGTATCATCACAATAAATTTGTCTGTTTACCCTCGTTATTTCACCTGATGCCTCCAATCAGCTGGACTACTGTCATGCCATACATATGTAGGTATCTATCTATGATGTGGCTTTATTAAATCAATATAAGCGAAAACAACCACCGACACCTACACCTGCTCAAACCTCCGATCACTTCATCGCCCTATCGCTCTCTTGGATTCGCGATGCTTCATGAAGCGGCCGGACGATGCGTGTGGGCCACAATTAAAACCGATAAATTCACGTCAATTAATTCAGCCAGATTTTTCTTATAATTTCTACGCCGTGCGGAGAGGTTCGCGTTGGTTTGTGTCGTCAGAAAACTGTACATTATTTACCAACCTACCTTACCTCCGAAAGCTCCGCGAAAAGTGAAGATAATGATGAACAATTGTAGGTTTGCGCTTCAGTTGTAGTTCTGCCAAATCGGTACTCGGAATAGGTCAGAAAAACGGAATCAGTAAACTATATCTTCTGACTGGCATTCGAATAGTTGCGAATAGAATAGTTGCGAAACACCTGTTGCATGTCGATGCAGGTTTAAGTCTAGGTTTCGCTTTTCGCACATTCGCAACCATAGTTTCCAGTACATGTACCTATGTATATCAAAAGTACTTTCATTGTGTATTGACCCCTGCATCGATTAGTTCGCAGCCGAGGGACCAGTCGATTTTTTTCGATTTTTCGAGTAATGTAACGATCCCACAGTGTTACAATATGAAGTCACATACTTGGCAACATTTCAATTTCGTGTTTGGTTACCTATCAGTAATACTATATGTGGACCCCTCGTCGAATAAACCGGATGGTTCTGTATGGGGCATCTCTCATCCTTATTCAATTTATCACGAGACTGCACACATGGAGCGATTATAATTGGCCATATAAAAATGATAATGCAATAAAATACGGCACCGCAGCAGCAGAGGCAGTAGATAGCGGCAGTAGATGATGATTGAAAATTTAATTGATCTTGCAAACCTAAGTGATTCCCACTATTAGTGTTCGTTATGAGTGCCGAGCATTGAATTACTCAACTCAGAGTATCAGATAAATGTTGTTCGAAGCAAATCATTCGTACTAACATGCGGTAATTTGAGTTTGATTCGTATCTAATTTCTTCCCTTCGCTCTCTTTTTCCATTCTACAGCACAGTCCCTCCGACATGGACATGCGGATTCAATCGAAACTCGGCAGCTTCGAACAAGCTCGGAGGCATATCCTGGACCCAACATCTGGACATAACGTGATCGGGATTTCGTCCAGTCCGGCCACCCCTCGGTCCAATGCTCCTACGGCGATGCAGATGCCAAATACCATCAATACCATTAGTCCCCTGGTGGGCTCGGGGATCTTCTCGACGCCGTCGACGACAACGATGTCCTCGCAGCAGTACCATCGACCGCTTCCGCCAAAAAACAATAGCAATAGCAACATAAGTAGTAATAATAGCAACAGTACCGTTGGTGCCAGTGTAAATAGTACCGGTAGCAGCAGCAGCAGTAGTAGCAGTAATGCCAACTTTGTAAAACCTACGGATAATCGGCCGATCTACAATGGACGCTCGTCGTCCAGTCGACACTATGGAATGTCGTCCGGCGGGACCGGCTCGGGGGCATTTTCCAAACAAGAGGTGAGTTTTGGGAATCATCCCTGATGCTATTTAGAAGTTTCTGTGTGTGCTTTTTTTTCGATTGTATTTTACTCCAGCTTGTAGAGAAGTTGTCCATTGTTTGCATATGTGCACATGTTCTTGATTTTTTTTTTGTAATTATGGATTCTAGATCTGTTGTCAGTTGAAACATACGTTCTCGTGCGACTTATTTTCTAAATAGTTAAAGCATAAATTATCAGTTGAACAACATTTTTATTTCACGGTATCATGTTTTAACTTTTTGCAACAGATACATCATTACTTAAGAACCTTTTTGGATTGTTTTAATTATTTCTTGGCCTATTAGTACAACTCGCACATTGCCACCTTTCCTTTAACGGAATTCAATACAAAATGAGTAGCTACTGATACAGATCACTTAAATATTCAATAACCTTTACATACTTCTTTTTTGATTAACTATTGTACAACTTCTATAACTTCTATAATATAGCCCTTATAGATATCTAACGGGTGGCAACTAAAATTTTGGAATTTCTTTCTCAAGCTGTCAAAAAAAGACAAACATAGTTGAAGAAGATCTGATTTATTCAAATAAAAGATACATTGTCCATTGTTGATAAAAATTAGTGAACATTTGAAAACGGTCCGTAATCGGATGTTCGGCGAAGCTTCCGTTTGATGTCGGAGCAGGAGCGTTGTACGGCCTCCATGTCAACTTTGCGAATGCATCTCTTGATTCTACCAATCAACTGTTTGCAATTCGTGGCTCTCCAGTTATTTTTGTACGCCAAGGAACTCAAAACTCCGAAGAAATCTTCGATTGGGCGACACTGAGGCAGATTTGTCGGGTTGTGGTTTTTGGGTACAAATGGGATCGAATGGGTATTCAGGAACGATTGTGTTTTTATGGCGTAATGCGATGACGCTTTATCCGGCCAAAACACGTATTGTCCATCAGCATGATGTTTTTGTAGAAACGGGATCAAAATTTTCTTCAAACATTCGTTCTGGTACACATCTTGATTGATTGCCAAACCAGATGGCTTGAACCATGGCTTAGAAATGCCTTTCTCGGAAATGTTGAACTTTCTGTTCAAACTTATGTTTAAACTTATATTCTATGTTCGGAGGTGTAGTAGAACTATCCGTTGAATAGTATCGATCGTTTCCGGGAATCTGCGTCTTCGAAAGAGGGAAGTAGCTTTCGTCGTCCAAAACAAAACTTTTTCCGGAATAATTTTTAATCAACCAACGGCATTGGGATTTCAGCGTTGAAATCTGTGCATCAGTATATTCCGGGGCTCGTGTCTTCTTTCGGCACTTTATTCTGACTCTTTTCAATGTTTTGCAGATGTACTGGTGAGAACAGTTGAACTTTTTTGAGGCATCCCGTTGGCTCAGTGAATCCTTGTTGTTGAAGGCACGAGAAAGAGAACGAAGTCCTTTTGCGTCCATAATTTTGGCTGGTCTTCCACTACCTTGCTTGCGAGCAGTTGTTGGGGATCTTAGGATATGGTAAACAGTCGAAGTCGCAACATTTTCGCTTTTAAAATGTTGTACCGTATACGTTTTGCCGAGATTTCTGTGCAGTTCGTAGAACTGTACAACGCGCTCGCGAAATACTTCTTGTTTCGACGGCATTTTGAGCAAAACTGAGCAAGCATAAACAAAACAGAAAATACTAGCAGAAAGAGGGGAGAAAGAGCTAACGCATACACACTCTTATTTCTCTCTGAGCTCGTTTGTTGTTGAGTATAGAGGCCTCGAAAAAATTCCAAAATTTTAATTGCCACCCGTTATTTCATAATTATATAAGATTCGAGAAACGGTTTGGCAAAAATACGAGCTATGAAGTAATAGTAGCTATGTGTACAAATCTTTGCCACAACGCTATCACTTATTTTTTAGAGAGGTACACACGATTAATTTTTTTTTGTCGCATATATTAAGTTGCGAGGTTTTAAAAAATAAATTTGGGCAGTAATCGTGGGCACATTTGCTATGGACAAAGAATGAAAAATTGCTGCAGTTGCTGCCTACATCATATTGAAAAGCGGATAAAATGAAAAACTCGCAAAGTCTTGATAAAATCGGCTCGCCTTGAAAGCTAGGGAATTGAGGCTAATCTGCTGAAGGAGAGGGTTATGAAGATCCAGATTGCTAATTCAGCAAAAGTTCAGGGCAGTTCTTTAGAGAAGTTGATGGAAGTTCTTTAGAGAAATTCGAAGAGAATCATTAGAGAAGTTCTTCAGCGGAGATAATTTTTCAGAGAAGTTTGGGATATTTTTTCAGATAATATCAGCAAAGTAATTTCAGGGAAGTTCTTCCGAGATATTTCAGGGAAGTTCTTCCGAGGAACTTCAGGGAAGTTCTTTACAGAATTTCAGGGAAGTCATTTACAGAATTTCAGGAAAAATCAAGTCAGTTCTTTAGAGAAACTTCAGGGAAGTTCTTCACAAAATTAAGGATAGTTATTTATAGAAATTCAGGAAAGTTCTTCAGAGAACTTCGGGGAAATTCTTCAGAAAACTTCCGTTAAGTTCTGCAGAGAACTTCGAGGAAGTTCTGCAGAGAACTTCGAGGAAGTTCTGCAGAGAACTTCGAGGAAGTTCTGCAAAGAACTTTGAGGAAGTTCTGCAAAGAACTTCGAGGAAGTTCTGCAGAGAACTTCGAGGAAGTTCTGCAGAGAACTTCGAGGAAGTTCTGCAGAGAACTTCGAGGAAGTTCTGCAGAGAACTTCGAGGAAGTTCTGCAGAGAACTTCAGTGGAATTCTGCAGAGAACTTCGGAGAAGTTCTGCAGGGATCTTCGGGGGAGTTCTTCAAAGAAATCGGTCAAATTTTTTACATTGGGGTTTCAAATTATTCGTATGTACCGGTTCTTGGAGTAGTGAAAAAAATGAAATTTTAACAACAGGTTTATTTAAAATTCGTTTATCATTAAGAAGAGGGGTGACTGTCAATTTCACATGATTTTGACGAAAATTGGCAATTTTCCAATTGTGTAGGAACGTTAGACCGAAAGCAATATAAAACGCCCCTGCAAAGAGCGTCAGTGATTATTTAAACTATAAAATGCAGTTCAGCATCATTCTAATGGCTATAGTGGATGCTGAATATAAATATACGTATGTCAACATTGGAGCAAGAAAAAGGATGGTGGGGTATTTGTCGATTGCTGTAAGTGAATCCGATGCAGGATCTTTGGCTCCTGAGATGCCTCTTTCGTCTACAATGGTGGACAAGTTGTATGGCTCATCTGACCCGAGGACGATCAGTTGCTCGTGAGAATTCTGAAAATTATTTTCTCTTCATAGGCGTATTTATTATTGAAGTTCCTCAAAGCCATAGAATATTTGTTATGCGAGACCGTCTTCAGCCCAAAACGTCTCCAGTAACGAGTTGGTCGATTTTGGTGCAGCTTCTTCAGTGCCGTGTACTAATACTAGTCAAGTATTAGTACACGAAACTGAAGAAGTTTGCATATTGTTGATAAAATACACGTATCTGTCAAGATAAGCAATAAAAGTAGTTGGAATTAAAAGGAAATTACGAATCTCTCATCTCATTTTCTAGTTGTTTACATAAAGTTTATAAAACAAGGAACGCAAATCGCTATAGAGTCATAGAGTATGATGGTACTTGTCACTTTTACTGGACCTTTGCTCTCAATTAATAACTATGAAAGTATATTTTGAATACTAACTTGAGAACCGGCAAGCATTAAGCTAATTCTAATAAGCAATATACTTGGAATAAAATGATGCAAAATGAACAACCATAATGAAACGCTAAAATGTTTGATGATACAGCACACGTTCTATTTTGGCACTTTTTGTTCTGATGCAGAAGCCAAAACCAAACGTTTTATTTTTTAAACCATGTGTTTATCATATTTACGGAACCGGATATTCCATTTCAAAACTATTTACCGGGGTTTATGGAATTATAATACCTTAAATTTCATTTTATTTTGTGCGATTCATATAAATGGTAGTCGAGGAATACAACGTAATTCCTGAAATCTGTGCTTCTGGGACTATTTTCTGATCATATTTTCAGAACCAGTTGACCGATTAAAAAATAGTCCAAATGTATTCTGTGGGAGTAAAATTTGTTTCATTTGGTGTAAAAATAAATCAGCGTGCATTGACCTCTCGAAGATCATAGTTGTCACCTTGTAGTATGTGAGAGGGCTCATCTCATGCATAAGGTGACCAAGAACACGATCAGCAGTGTTAGTATCACACTCTGCTTTCTTTAAATTGCCACGTCGTAGTACGTTTATTTGAAGGCATCGAAAGAGGTGTGATACTGGCGGGTTTACTCTTCGACGGAGCTAGGAACAATCTACAAATATCTGATATCAAATAATTTAGAGCACAAATATCTGATATCAAATACAAATACAAATCAAATACAAATATCTGATATCAAATGATTTATGTCAAATGGCACGCAAAAAGTGCACCTTTCATTTGCTTGACAATTCTTTCATTGTCGTTTGTTCTGTAATTGTTGAATAAACACCAAATACATCTATACAGTTTGTATCATTAATCAAACAATACGATACTGTTCGCTTCATTATCGAAAAGGGTGAGTGTTTTGATCGTGATTGTAAGCAACTAATAATATGTCCTGATGTTTCAGCTACAGATAATTCAACATTCTACACTATACATTATAATTTAAATGTGCGTTCTTTACAACAGCCGTGATCAAAACACTAACTCTAACAACATATTATTTAGCTAGGGATCAGACCTTTCGAATTGAAGAAAAATCATCGAAAAGTGTTAAGACAGACGCTGGGAGGCGAGTAAAATTGAGGCCATAGACTAATTCTTCTCTATATCGGTTAGTTTTGCTTTAATATTTTTTTGAATTCAAGTCATAAAAATAATAACCCAGGCTCACAACTAAAACAATCGCGACAGTAAAAGGTAACGTGACTGTAAGATTCAAACATCACTTTTGAACCATTTATGTTTTAGTATTATATATTATAGTTTCTTGTATTATTGCAGAACGATCAAAATAATGGCATTGTATAAAGTGTGACTTGAGAATTCACGATCTAACTCTCTCGTTACAAAATGAAAATGCAATGAAAAATAAATTAGTGTGCGTTGTACTTAAAGTATATCCGTGATACGTTTAACCGGTTGCCAAAATCGTACGGGTATTATTGTAGTTATCTTGACGTACAGTTATTCGTTATTGATCTATTTTACAGTCAATATCTGAACAAAAAAGAGAGAAATTTTACCAGGTTATTTAGGATCACTTTTTATGTGGAACCAAAAGTCTAAAGCTTGAGTCATTTAATACCTGTGTGTAAAAACACGGATTTATCTCGAAACCATGTTGATGAAATAAAAACTTTGAGTACTCCAAACGATTGTCATTTAATACACTTTCAAGGAAAAATCGCAAAAAAAATTATTCCGATTTAGTTTTGATGAACTTTCTAACTTGTTGGCTAATCGGATCGGCGGCCATTTCGTCTCACCATCTCTTCATCTCTGTTGCATTCCGAGTCACCTTTATACTCTTCTTCAACTTCTGTTTGACAATTGCGCAATATTTCTCAAACTGGCGGAATTTAGGGCTGTTGGGTGGATTGATGTCCTTCTCGAAAAAATCCACCCCGTTGTCTCGATACCAATGTCTCGATCAAAATAATGGCATTGTATAAAGTGTGACTTGAGAATTCACGATCTAACTCTCTCGTTACAAAATGAAAATGCAATGAAAAATAAATTAGTGTGCGTTGTACTTAAAGTATATCCGTGATACGTTTAACCGGTTGCCAAAATCGTACGGGTATTATTGTAGTTATCTTGACGTACAGTTATTCGTTATTGATCTATTTTACAGTCAATATCTGAACAAAAAAGAGAAATTTTACCAGGTTATTTAGGATCACTTTTTATGTGGAACCAAAAGTCTAAAGCTTGAGTCATTTAATACCTGTGTGTAAAAACACGGATTTATCTCGAAACCATGTTGATGAAATAAAAACTTTGAGTACTCCAAACGATTGTCATTTAATACACTTTCAAGGAAAAATCGCAAAAAAAATTATTCCGATTTAGTTTTGATGAACTTTCTAACTTGTTGGCTAATCGGATCGGCGGCCATTTCGTCTCACCATCTCTTCATCTCTGTTGCATTCCGAGTCACCTTTATACTCTTCTTCAACTTCTGTTTGACAATTGCGCAATATTTCTCAAACTGGCGGAATTTAGGGCTGTTGGGTGGATTGATGTCCTTCTCGAAAAAATCCACCCCGTTGTCTCGATACCAATGTTGTACTTCTCCGCTGTAGTGGCAGTTTGCCAAACCACGCCAAATCTTGAAAGTTCCATTGTGAGCTTTGATGTACTAGATATAGAAACCATAGTCTTTTTTTTTTTATGTAATGCTGGTTTCGATTTGTCTGCAACTGAAAATACCTTGCCAGATCATAAGATTTCTTGCATATCTATCGGCAAAAACGAATTAGTACTTGCTAGGGACACCACCTCGACCAGTGGATTTAAAAAACTTTTGTTCGGGAAGGTGCCCATAATCGATCTCAACACCTTCAAATGATCCGGTCGATCGATTATATGCCGCTCATGGAAATGTTTAAGAACGCGTCACACAATTTAACCAATGTCAACGACTTCGAGATTTTTTAATCTGCCCATTTTCGACAGATTTTCGAAGTGAATATCGAAAATTAGTTTTCGGTTCGCGGCTTCCACCTAGTATAACTTCTTTGAAACAAAATGAATCGAGACGAACTTCTCAGCCCTGCTAAAGGAATCACTAGGACCGCTGCAGTAAAATAAACAGTGCACCCAGATGTTAAGTGACTTAAGCCTTATTATAAAAAAAATGCTTAAGTTTCGATGATGCTCTGTTCATATTCCATCTGAAGTTCATTTGTCTCATGGTCTTCTTAATTATAGTCTTGTGTATGATGTATGATGATGATGTATGATATGTACTACCACCCATTGTAGCACGGAAACTAAGTCCAACAGCAATAGGCTCTCCTCTCTGTTAGACTTGATCAAGCTTTAATAACCACTGATTATCCTAATCATGCCATTGTATGAAGGGCCAAAAAAGGGTTGGGTGGATCGATAGGCAACATCACTTATACATATCCACAGGGATATAAAGAATCTCCTTCCAACAACAAGATTGAACAATTGGTCAAAAGAGCAAGCTATCTAACATGAGGATGCCCTAATGGGCGGGGAGAAGAGCCCGCCCTCTATTCACAAACTGTTAACAATGGGGAGTTGGCATTTCCACTCTCCCCATCCAGAGTGCTTCAATCGGGTGCTCTGATGGTCCCTCCCATTCCCATGAAATATTTATATGATAGTGTGTATATTTATGTAAATGAAAAATACTGCAATCATTCGTATCTATTATATTTCGTTTTCGTGGAGGCGTGAGGTATGAACTTGTGAGGACCAGAGGTCGGTCGCACCCTCCTTAGAAGTCGTCAACTCACCATTTGAAGCCCTTCTTAATTATAGTCTTGTGGAGAGAAAACTCCGGAAGTTGGCAACAAACGAAACTCGAACGAAATTAGCTTAATCATGTTTTTCATAATTGGAATGGTCTCACCAAGTTGAACTGCTTTAAGAAAAAAAAAGATTTCAGTCTTTTGAAACTATGGACCGTATGTGCCTAGTCGGTAAAGGCTCGGCATTACCAAACCACTGGCGGCGGGTTCGATTACCGTTCCGGTTGTGGGAATCTTTCGGGTTGGAAATTTTCTCGACTCTCCTGGGCCATGCCTTGGTGTTCGCATCGAAAGCTCTTAATTAATAGTTGAGTAAATGCAACTAGAATACTAAGTTAACCAGAGCAAGCAATAATCTTATTGTGGGAACAATAAGCTTGAATTCCTGAGAAAGCAGAACAACGAAACTATCCCGTTTTGGATTGTTTCAATATTTCACTTAAACGACAAACTCTTCCTTAACTGGTTGAATCGCATGCTTTCGGAAGTGGTTTATTTTTGGAAATTATTTCTATTATTACGAATCATCACTCATCCGTTTTCCGCCAATCAATACCGTTGACAATTATATCCTCGATTCCTAGCAGAACAAGAAAAGCCATAAAATCATCGCACCACAGATAGCTCCAGAAGATAAAATTAGACGAATATCGCTGTATACATTTGTCACGTCTTCGGAACCTCGATAAGAGTAGCAGCAGAGTTCCAATAGCGCTTCTGATGGTGATGATGATGATGATGTTAACATAAACTTCCCTTATGCTCGTCCACCTGTCTAAAAATACCGTTAACATTTAGGAACATCTTAGCAGGAGGAAATAGGTTTCCCACTGAATGTCCTTGAACCGTCTCAGTGTAGTGAGCCGATCCTCTTCTTCTTCCTTCTTTCTTGGCAGTTCAAGCTCATACAATATCTCAATTAGCTTATTGCCTGCGCTCGACTGAGTGTTCTAGATGCACTTCTACAGTTATTAATTTGGAGCTTTCGATGCCGTGTTTCATTTTTCTGTTAGTATGTGTGGCAAGTACAATCATACTCTATGCCCTTGGAACCGAGAAATATTAAATTTGACATTTTTTATCTACTTTTTGCTACCAAAAATGAACGGTAAAATTAATCCTTCCATAGTTGAGGCATTTGAGAAATAGCTTTCAATGTAATAGTTAGGCCACAAACATTTGGTATCGATTTGAGAGCACAGTGTTGCCTTCGTCTAATAGAAATTGTAACCACTTAAAAGTGTTTGCATTTCGGGCAGTTCGGAACAGTTATTCCACATAGTGCTTGTCATTCAATAGCTATTGTATCAAAATTTCATCCGCCACTGCACTATGCTACGAATGGACAAATTTCGCGACAAAAATCGATAACTCGAAAACCTTTAACTTTAGACAGATGATGTCTTCGGAAGATTTAATTTAAAAAATTCGATCTATCTTTTGGTTTGAGTGATGACTAGGGTGGTCCTTTTCTGTTCATAATAAAAATTTCAACTTTTTATTCTTATGATTAAATAAATATAAGTAAACAAATATGAATACGTCAACACAGAAAAACAGACATAACACTTGCAGTTTCTTTCATCGGAGTAAGATATCTTGCAAGAACATATTTTTGACACTTCAACCACTACAACTTTTTATATACAATAACTAGCAACTGTCTTTTGTCTTCAAAATGTGTGTCATTTTGTACCCTAAAAGTCATTTCTGCAAAAATTTAAAATTCAAATTGAAATAAAAAAGTTACAGCAAAAAAAACTGTTGTTTTTTAATCCCACCGTAAGGAAAGTCAGAAAAACTGTTATAAAACGTTACGTAGATGAGATAGAAGTTAAATTTCTTCAACAAAGTTTCATTAATCTAAAATATCTTTAATTCGGTAGGAGCAAAAAATCCTCTAAATCATAAAAATAAAAATTTGAAATTATTATTATGAACAGAAAACGACCACCCTAGTCATCACTCAAACCAAAAGATAGATCAAATTTTTTAAATTAAATCTGCCGACATATCGATTTTTGTCGCGAAATTTGTCCATTCGTACCATAGTGCACTGGTTCGATCTCGTTTGCGGAAGACCAGTCCCGTCTCGTCCGATGAAATAGCACCGCGAAAGACAAAGGATCAGGACGAAAATAAATTTCATCTTTGGGTCGGAGTTCCGATTTTTTTCCATTACAATAAATTTAGAAGTTTTATCGAGGATATTTTATTGAGTGAGTCTAGAAATGGTTTCCACAGTATCATCTTTCAAGCACATGTACCGTTTCCTTTTCTTCGAGCGTGTGTGCATGGAATATAAAATAGCGTAGAAAATGAAGATGTGATTATCCCTTGGTCGGTCAGGATTGCGTGGAAACGTGCATGGAAAATGCTCTAGCGGTAAAATTCAATCAACGTAACAATCGCAGCACTTGCCAAGGTCGTGGGCAAAAAACTAAACGGCCAGTTTGAACTAGCCAAACAGATTGGAGAATATTTTGTTGTAATCGATACTTTATAAATTTTTCGCATGAACTACTATAGTCCAAGATACCTATATTTTTTTTATTTTAATTTTTAACTTTTTTGTAACATTATTGATTTCGCACCAACCTTAAGTTTGTCCAATTCTAATTTGACCTTTTTGTTTTTGTTTCCCTTTCTCTTTTGTTTTAGATGCACTCGAAGGGACTTTCCTCGGGGTCAGCCTCGCTGATGAATGGCCGCACGACCGGTCCCGGGACGATCGTTGACAAATTACCCTCGCAGCAACTTCCGAACGGACGTCTGCCTCCTCAGGTTTCAAACGCAAAAATGCTTGCTAGAGTAGTTAGTTTTTGTTTTATTTTATTTGCTTTGCACACGCACACATCCTGCTTAAATCTCTTCCTGTCCATCTGACACGGCCGCTGTGACTAACTTAAAAGTAACTTACCTACAATTTCCCGCAAATTTCTGCGAAATAAATCTTGAGCATATGGAAAAGTGGTCGAAATTTTGGTCAGTCTAGACATATACTAATAAACTGACTGAAATATGCCTGCATTTTCACATATTTGAGAAGATTTGCTTCTGAGCTAGCAACATTTTCAAGTTGTTTGAGTTTTTCTGAGTGGTCGTGCAGTTAGAACTTTGCATCCCAATCCTGTTAGCAAGAGACTAAGAAACCACTATTTCTGAAAATTGTCACCCTTAATTTATCTATGTTCTTCTCTTTGTGATATGTGTCTTGAACGAAAAAAAGCATGTCAATTAGTACGTCTTGTTTTGGAATGCCAAGTTTTACAAAATTCCGATTTAACCGAGCTTTCCTTACTAACAGCGAATAACACGTGTTTCTCGAATGATTGGCTTTTTTTCACAGAACGAACCGTCAACGCCGTCGAAAACGTCCGGCAATGTGGAGCAAATTCTGAGCGAAGTGAAACTGTTTGCCATAGGGACGCCACTGACGGAGATCGGAGCAACTCCCCGGAAAGAACCGGAGCCTTACAACCTGAACAAACCCAACAAATTTAAGTACGCACCGAACCCGGTGATGATGAAGCCGCCTTCCTTCATAAAGCCAAGTGAGTATTCCTGATTTTTTTTTGTATTTCAGTACCGTTTTTATATGACTATTCCAATAAATGTAAGTCGCTATTGTATTACACTTAGGTTAATCTACTACCCTGCTGAAAACTTTTTTTTATTTCTGGTACGTGGGATAGGGCATAATCATAATGGCTACTACACCAAAGAAAAAAAAATCACTTAATTAGTGGACAATATCGACTAGAAATTCACTTAACTTTCATGTGATTCAGAAAGTGGAAAATGCTCTGCAAAATCAAGTGAATTTTATGTATCCGATGAAATGTAAATGATTAGTCAAGTAGAATTTCTTTTCCATTGTGATATTCATGTAAAGGCACTTATTTTAGTATTGGAAAATATCTACTTTTGTTCCCAGTACAAGCTAAGTGAAATATTTTTTCAGTGTATGTCATACACACTTAAAAAATATTTCACTTAGCTACTACTGGAAACACATGTAGTTATTTTCCAACACTTAAATAAGTGTCTTCTACAGGGTGTCTCACAATAAGTGTCACTAAAGCAAAATGCGATTACAGCAAAACAAATCAACTAAATCATAGCATTTATTTTTCATTTGAAAGATACATGATATAGAATGTCGATGTAATATTCAGTGTTGATTTTTATGTTAGGTTCTATGAAAAGAAGAGGAAATTATTCTTTTTGGTAAAACGGTGCCCCATACCATGATTTTCGATACATTCTGATAGCGTTTTACAGCTAGTTTATCTCTTGGAATATTGCCAAGAAGCCATGTACACGATCATTTTGTTGATTATGACTGTCCTGAAGGAGGAAGAGCTTTTCATCCGAAAATAAAATCTCGCAGTCACCGTGCCGAATCAAAAGATTTCTGCTTCTCTGGATCCTGGCTTGCTTATGTGGCTCCGTCAACTCGTGAACCCGTTGTTTATTGTATGACTTGCGTTCCAGATCATGTCTGAGGAGCCCAATCATTGAAGCAGGGGACATTTGAAATTGTTTGCTCAATTCACGGCCAGATACGGCCGGATTACGTCTTATTCGGTCCCTCACACATTTGATCTTCTTCGTTCTGGCGGTTCGTTAGGCACCTCGTTTGTGTTTGACATTTCCAGTTTCCTTGAACTGTTTCATGGTACGAAAAACAAAACGCTTTCTCATTCCGAATTGCTTAAGGCTATTGAATATCTGACACTGTCTAAGCTTTTGTAAATGTGATTTTAAAACTTGCTCCCGTATGGCTTCCATGGAGTCTGATAAATATAAACACACAGAATCGCTTATCTATCATCATCGATAAGCTGTCAAAAGAATACACTCAAAACGGGTACAGCCAATTCCACTGTTAAAATTGCTCAGCTGAAATACACCAAGACTGAAAAGGTGACACCTATTGTGAGACACACTGTACATGAATATCACATGGAAAAATAAATTCAACTTGACTAATCGTTCACATATCACTGGACACATAAGATTCACTTGATTTTGCAAAGCATTTTCCACTTCCTGAAGCACATGAGCGTTAAATGAATTCCGAGTGGACATTTGCCACTGATTTTGTGAATTTTGTTTTTGGGTGTGGCTGTGTAAGCGTTAGAATGTAATAGAATAGAAAAGGGCAGTGGGGTAAAATGGCAGTGCGACTCTTAAAAATTTTGTGGACAACATTTTTCGAAATCACAAAAAATGCATACACTCCAGACAAAGTTGACAATTTTTTTCTGAAATTGTTTATGCTTACTATACACCCTGTCCAATATATTCTCATATAGAATAAAACTCTATTTATTTCAAATCGATAATCCAGATTTTATTTATAACTTTACCCATTATATTGCAATATAATACTGATCAACTACAGCATATGTTTTGGAATAACACCGCTTTTAACCTTCTTGACCAGCTCCAGACGTTTTTCGAAACCGTCACAGGCGGCACGCACGACTTCCATCGGCATTTCGTCCCAAATTCGTTTGATTACGGTTTTGAATTGGTTCATATTAAACGCCCTGTGGTCATTCACATTCGCCAGCATGTATGACCATACGAAATAATCCAAGGGATTCAGATCTAGTGAACTGGGAGGCCATTCATTCTTGTCCAAAAAGTCGGTCAAATTTTCTGGGCACCAGCCCTGAACTAGATTTGCAGTATGGTTGGCGCTCCGTCCTGCCGAAACACATAGTGATCATCACCAAACACTTTTTGCACATATGGCTTGATAACTTTCTCCAACACTTCCGTTTTATAATATACGGCATTCACTTTAACTTCCGATGAAAACCAGTGGTAATTTGCCCCGCTTGCAAATTCCTCCCCAAACCATCACTGACGCACTTTGGTAGCGTGGAATATTCCTATCACTCTCTGGAATAGTTCTCGAAGAGAGAGCCCACAATCTGTCGTTTTGGACATTGTGGGATTGTTGCAAGACGAATAACTTTTTGTCGGAAAAGATAGATTCTTCCCCACCGTGCCGCGACAAAAGCAGACTTGCTCTTTCGAGTCGTTTCTGCTTGGAAGGTTCCGAAACTCCGTGACCCTCACGTTTCTTGAAAGCTTGGAATCCGAGGTTATTTTGCAGTATATTATGCATTGGCGATCTCGAAACATTCAGATCTGCGGCCATTTTACGTACAGAGCGCTGTCATTTTCGTCCAATCCGTTCCCTGAACACTTTAACAACTCGTGCAGTCCGCACCATACGAGTACGACCGGATCTTTTCCGGTCATCCAACGAGCAGATCTCACGGTACCTTCGGATGGTTCGGTACACAAAATCCCGCTTTACTCCGAGGTTTTTCAAATTTCTGAAAATAGCGCTCGAGCGCCGAATGAAAATAATCGTACATAACCTAAAAGCATTTGCATAAACATAGTGCAAAACTACACCAACACATACGTTAAGCATGTTGAGTAGTTGCACGACACCAATGCAAGGAAAAGTGTATGAGAATATATTGGACACGGTGTATATATAAATATGAAATTTTTTGTCAAGGAAAAAGAGACAACATAAACAATTTTTGACTTTCATCGCAGAATGCTCGGTAACGATGAAAGCTTTTCTAAGAATCGGGAACATAATTGGGAAGATATGATGCAGCACGAACAAACAGACATAACATCACAGAGAACAGACATCCAAGCTGGAGTGCCCTTCGTGTGTAAATTTCAGTAACGGCTATTTTAAAATTACAGCTCGTTTCTATTAGTTTTGGTGAATCGTATGTTGATGGCGCCACTTGCCCGCCTCGAGTTTTGATAGTCTGTCAATTTTAGTTTGGTGAAACCTAGACTACGAGGAGTTGTTTTTCCAACGGTTTGCTTTTAAAAACTTACACAGTAAATTGGATAAAAAATGTTCGAGCCTGGATGTCTGTTCTCTGTGATAATATATAGTATACAGCTGTACCTCGGTTATTTGTAAACGACACTAAGCTCTTTCAAAACTAATTTCTTGAAAATGATTAATCAATCATAGAAAATAATCATCAAAAAGAAGCAACATTCCCCAACACCTTGATAACATGTGTTTGATGAATTGATTTGACATTTCCGTGGCGTAGTGGTAAACGTGGCTGATACTTTGCACCGCAGTGAGTCTGGGTTCAATCCTAGCCGAGGTCGATAAGATTTCTCTGATCACGTCTTCCTTCGGAAGGGAAGTAAACAACTTTTTGACAAAGAGACGAACCAGCTCAGGGCTGAAAGTCTCTATAATAAAGCAACAACCACAAACAACTTTTTGGCAGTTAAAATAAATCCTCTTCGTTTGTTTCATGAAAACAAAAAATGTTATACAATTATTAAATCAATTGGAATTTGTAAAACAAAAACAAAACCACTAATTCATCTGTAGCCAAATTGAGCGTACAGCTCTCATTTTTCATGCAAAAATAGTACATATGAAGTCAACAATTGCCAAATTTTATCATTTAGTTTTTATATGGCATTATTCGCATACAGCACTGCCTACAAGCGTCGAGGCATCGATTCCTCCAGGTTTCTGGTTACCGCTGACGGAATCCTGTTCTAGGTCTTCTGAATCAGCATGTTGAGCTCCTTCTGGTTGTTTGCTCTTTTTTTTATTGGTGTTATTCAGTTCGTGCTTTACTTCCTACCACAAATGCTCAATGGGGTCCAAGTCGGTTGATTGGGAAGGTGTTTCCAGCTGTTTTTCGGACGTTATAAAGCAACCACTCTTGTACGACGTATGAGATGTTCATAGGATCATTGCTGTTCTGTTGGAAGCGATAATCTCGCGTGGTAGGTCCAGTTTTTGCACGGAAGGCTGTAGGTTGCATTTGAGAATGCTCAGATATCCTATTTTGTCTATGGAAGTGTCGATAAACTCCATCGTGCCGGTTCAACTAGCTGTCATCGAACCTCATAGCATTACACTGCCTCCTCCATGTTTGACCGCAGGTCACAATGTTTAGCCTCCAGCGCCGAGCTTGGGTTTCTCCATACTCTCTGTCTTATATCAGAACCTTGAAGATTTAACAAACTTTTTCAGGATACCTTAAATCACGTTTTTGGTGAATTGCTGCTATCACTGAAAACGAACGAAAACGTGTATAAGCGTGGGCCCACAGAACTCTTCACATTAACAATTTACAACATTTCTTGCAATTCAGGATCAACCGAATGAAGATCATATATAATAGTTACGAATGCTTGTTGTATTTTTTATTTACATAAATATACACACTATTATATTAATATTTCATGGGAATGGGAGGGACCATCAGGGCACCCGATTGATGCATTCTGGATGGGGAGCCAACTTCCAATTGCTAACAGTTTGTGAATTGAAAGCGGGTTCTTCTCCTCGTTCATTGGGGCATCCTCATGTTAGATGGCTTGCTCTTTTGACCAATTGTTCAATCTTGTTGTTGGAAGGATATTCTTTATATCCCTTTGGATACGTATAAGTGATGACTTTTTGGCCCTTCATACAATGGCATGATTAGGATAATCAGTGGTTGTTAAAGCTTGATCAAGTCTAACAACGAGGAGAGCCAATTGTTGTCGGACTTAGTTTCCGTGCTACAAAGGGTGGTAGTACATACCATACATCGTACATACATACTATGTGCCTTCTATCAGAACCGAACAGATTAATTTTCATCTCATCGCTGAGAAGAACGATGTTCCAGAACTCTTTCGGCTTTGCAACATACTCTTCAGTCGCTTTTTCATATTTGTTTTGGAAAGGAGAGGCTTCTTCCAGGCATCCCGTCCTCTCAGATTGTGCCGTTTTGCCACACGCAGGACAGTATTCGCACTGATGTCCGATGTCATCTGCAACCTTAGAAGCCAATTTCGGAATACTAGCAAAGGGAATAGTCCTAACCCTTTGCTTCGCGCGATTACTAGTTCATCACCAGCTGTCACGATCTGTTTCCGTCCTCTATCGCCACGAGTTTTCAAAGTACGCTCATACTTCCACTTGTTGACAATCTTCCACACGGTGGAATGTGTTCTCCCGACGATAGTTGCTATCTCCCGCAACACCTTTCCACAGCAACAGAGACTGTTTACTTGAGCACGCGTGGAAATATCTCCTTTCTCTTAGTCGACATTCTGGTGTAAAACACATTTGAGATTCAAACTTAATATAGCCGCTGCCCACAAAGCTAGAGATTGTTGACATTAACACTGTCAACAAAAAACACCAAAAATTTCGAAAAAAAAATAAGTCATTAAGGTGAAACATTTTAGCGTTAGTTAATGTATACGCTCAATTCTGCCCTTCTGAAAATAACACATTTTCAGAACCTTTGAAAAATAATGTTTACAGTCACGATAAGATCAATAAAAAGCGAATTGAATCCCACCTCAAAACATTTAATATGAAAACAAATTATCCTCGAAATGTCTTTTCCCACGATCCTCTCTTGGGTGTACGCTCATTTTTGCGATTGACCGAACCTTTACGCTAAAAGTTCTCGTCCCTGGACAAGTCACTTTATTCTTGGCGTTTCGAGCTTTTTGTTCAGAACAATGCTTAGCATTTCAAATGGCGCTCTGTTTCATCGGGTCCCTCTGATTAGCCACAGAGCGTAATAAATGAAGCTCCCAGCTAACATCGAACACACTCAGAGTGGTTTTGCAGCTGAGTTATTAACGGAAGAGAAATGCGCAATGGAATTAAAGACGTTTGAGACAAACAAGTCTAAACGAAATGTATTACCAATATTTTTTTTTATTTGACTCATATCTTTGTTTTCCGTCCTTGTTTGTCTTTCGATAGATTGATTATTCATGATACCGTGTTCTAATCGATTGTCCTCTATATCTTTTCCTTTTTCATTCAACGCCACTGCCAATGCTTCTTTGGAATCTGCTTCAACAGTAAGCGCAATACGTCCACTGATGAAACCGATAAGGTAAGTCTAAAAATGGCATTTTTCAGCTACTGAAACGAATTACTAACTTCCTTTCTCCCCGCAGTGCTCTCGATGACGAACCGAATGCATCGGACAGCGATGAAGGTGGTGGTGGCTATAAGAAGAAACGCAACTCCAGTGATACATCATCGAATGACAGTGCCGACGAATCGTCCAGTGAGGATTCAAACGTAGGCAACAAATCTCCGGCGATTGTTTCTGGTGTTGCTGTTGCGGGTAATAACGGAGCAGGCCCGGGCGGTGGACCTGGTGGAGGTGGAGGAGGAGGCGGAGGAGGAGGAGCAGGAGGTGGTGGAGGTTTAGTAGGGATTGGTGGTGTTGCAAGCAATGCCACTGGGAATAGAGATTGGTCTTTGGTGAATTTCCTACAACCACAGGTGCCAAGCGAGTCAGGGAGTGCGAACTTGCAATTATTAGGGGGAATGAACAATCCCGATTTGTTAGGATGCAATCAAAGTTCCAATGAGCACGACGACAATTCCAGTTCACCACTGATGCCTGGTTCGCCTACATAACGATAAAAATGAACCACCGCCTATTGAGGAGGATCATTTATCAAACAGTAGCAGCAATAACGAAGGAGTGTTTGTCAAGCAGGAACCGTATCCGAGTGAAAACAGCACGTCTTCGCCAAGTGCCGGAGGAATTCTACCGCAACGCCTAGTTCGGCGCTGCCTGGTTTGAATGGTGGAGGTTGCAAGATTTCAATAAACTAGGTGATATTAAGAACGATCTGGATTTATCCAGTCCGGCTAAAAGTCCGGAGAAAAGTCCAGAGAAGGACTCAAACGATCAAGTGGATAGTATAGATGAGAACGAGGTGAGCAGTGCACTGCTGAAGGTGAAAGAGCTTCAAAATATACAACCTTTATCGGGGATTTCCGATATTGACGACAATAATGTTCAGCAGAAAGGGCTTGGCTTGCTCAACGCAGGAAGTGGAGGTGTACCTAGAGTGCCACAGAAAGTTAAACGAATGCGAAAAGTTAACAAAACTTTCCAGGATCGGGAACGAGATCATCAATCGAGTAGTAGTGATGATGATGGATTCGGCAGCTCTCAAAGGAGTCGATCTCAATCTTTCGAGAAAGATAAAATCGGTAAGACACGTGGTCGACCAAGGAAGAATCCTCCCACGACAGGTGGTTCATCAATTTTGGGTTCGTCTAGTGCCCGACAGTCGGACGCCGACTCTGCAACCAGTAATATCAGCAAGAGAAGGTTATCGATTTCCTCTACCAAAACGGTTGCTTCCACGCCTAGCAAAAAGGATGCTCCTAGTACGCCTGCCAAAAAGACTACGACATCCCGGAGGCGACCTTCCAGGGCAAATCAGAAAATTACAAGTCGGGAAGTGCTGTCCACTACGGACGATTCGGATGCAGAACAACCGAAGCGAGACCGAAAAGAAGATGCACCCGAAAGTTCGAAATCCAGTCCGTCTAAGTCTGCGATCAACGCAGGAGTTGACGAGCTGTCATCTGATAGCAACACTGAGTGAGTAGTGCATTCCATTTCAAGCTAAGATGCACCACTAAAATTCTGGATTTTTATATTGCAGATTAATGTCTCCACCAAGAAGGGCTCCCATCATATCTCCGCAATTCCAACCTATTTCCATTTCAAAGGTGGTTCCGAGGAAGATATCCACTTCCACTTCGGCTTCCATCGATGATGATGATGACGATAACGATGATGATGTGGGAGCTCGGTCGGATAGTTATTCCGGTAGTGGAAGCGACGGAGCAGTCCCGAAGAAAAAGGTAGGAGTTAGATACAGAGTATGGCCTATTGTTTTTTATTTTAATGTTTACCTGCCTGTAACTATCTCTGATGTACTCTGGTCTTCCTGCGCACTCTACAAGACCTACATTGGGGTTAGCAAGGTTTCAATTGATATAAGAAAGATAAAATATAAGTAATAATTAATACGCATGGCTTAGGAAACAAGCTAAGTAATAATATTAATGTTCAAAAATTACACCTGGTCCGGTAAAAACGTTGGGGCTGGTGCTGGCACTTCGACCTATACTATCTTACCCGACCAAGGAACTGAACATAAAGTTAAGCGCTACCTCGTCCTCCTCCAACTTTCTAAACTTTGGAACCATTTAAAGTAATGCCAATCAATTCCATTCTGGAAATACACCTACACTAAAAAATCGACAAATTGATTCCACGTGAAATTTTACGCAATTTTCACCTGAACACGTAATCAACTCTTCTTCAGTGAAATCAGCTGAACATTACGTGCCAGTGACTTGTACGTAAAAAATCACGTAACATTTATGTGAATTCAACGTGTTTATTACTGGTTTTGGCAGTGGACGAAAACTACCTGCGTTTCACGTGGAAACAACGTGTCGATTTTTTGAGTGTAAGCTCCCTACAACTTGATCGATCTACCATTTTCGATGCAGTACTATTTTTTTCAGAGCCAGCAATTTGCAATAATGACCAAGCATGGGATGAATCGGTTCACTTTGAACTTATTAATCACTTACACGCATACACGCGAGCCTCTCTTCGTACGAGCTACTCCGATTCTGTTCGTTGGCATTCTGATTTCATTCTATTCATTGGAAACATGATTGACCAAAACTGAGAACTGATCGTACACTGAATGAACATACTCTTTAGTCGGAAAATTGAATGATCGTACATTTGCCACCACTGCTTCTTACAATTTGTTCCGGATATGTATCATTGCGACTTTTCCGCCAAGAAACTGGGAAGTTGAATTGAAAAAATCAATGAAGTTTCAATCTAATTTTAGCCAAACCTCAGATATCCAACGTGGGATAGTCTGTGAACTTGTTCCTGGCATAATCTAATTTTTCAAGTCAAAGTAACATTCTTCTAAATTTGGCTACGCATCAATAAACAAAAATGAAATTTGCCACACAAAAAAAATCTTCGTTGATATTTTCCATATGATGATGATGATGATAATGAGATACTACCATCTATTGTAGCAAGGTAGCTTTCCATAGCAGTGGAATAATTTGAAAAACGATTTGATCAGAAATCTATTGTTGTTTGTGATCTTCAAGCTCCTGTATGAACGGCCAAAAACGTTTGGGCGGGCCCGTAAGCAGAGACACTTACACGAAACCCGCGAATATAGGGAAGAGAATCTCCTTCCAAAAGCAAGTTCACACTCACAGCATTAGGGTCGAGCCCTCGATTGACAGAATAAACCCAATAGATGGGGGAAGAGCCCGCCCTCGGTCCGCGAAATGTTAACAATAGGGAGGAGGCAGTCACATGCTCCCTATCCAAAACGTTTCACTTGTGTGCCCTGATGGTCCCTCCCTTTTCCCGTTATATATTATGTCGATGTGATGATATTCAGTATATTTTGTAGTGGTCATTTGATTGCTTACCTTGTGTTGGAAAATTTGTCTGAAAGTTAAATTGGTTAGGATTTATACCGTTCTTTATTGCTCTGTGTTGTCTCGATGTTACTGCATTTGAAGAGTTGACTTTAGGATGACCATATGATATTTCTCGTGGTTATAGGATAGGGAAGATAACAGAAAGGAAAAACGATTAGGCTTTGTGCACAAATTACGTAACGCAAAAAACGGGATTTTGGACCCCCTCTCCCCCCTATGTAACAATAAGTAACAAGTGACCAGACTCCCCCCCTATAATTACGTAACGCTCACGGATCCCCTTCCCCTTATTTCTCAATTATGATAAAATTTTCACAAAATCTGTTATTGTTGTTTTATGTTTAATTATCATTTGGGTAACTTGAAATTTGTAAAGATTGCAAACATCAGTCAATTAATTTCGTTTAAGTAACTTAAAGATTACGAAAAACATTGCCCTCATTGTACTGTATTTATTCAGGGTAATGGACGTTTTTAAAACTGTTACAAATATTATTTCAACAAGTTTACTCAAATGTCTTTCAATTATTTAATGTATCACCAAAAAAAGTTCAAAGTTTTATTCATATCACTTATATTTAGTTAAGAGATTGCAACAGTATCTTATGCAATGCATAATATTAACCTATTGAAATTTTTATAATTTAATTTTTTTTTTTTAATATATTAATCAGAGTTTTCCTTTTGATCCGTGCAATTCATGAAGAAGGGCTGTGTACGACTTATTCATGACGGCAAAAACATAGAACAAAAGGGGCAGTAATAAGTGCATTTGATGTAAGCTACACGCAGAGGAATATTGGCTGATTGAACGCAATGATTTGAATCAAAATTTTTTGAGTATAAAATCAAACCACACATTGTTTTAGTATAATGCAATGATATATCATCACAAACGAAATTTCTTATCGAATCCAATATTGTTAATCAATTATGATTTCCAACAGAAATTCAGAAATTCAGAAAAAACAGAAACTGATTCATCAAAATATTTTTGTAGATTCAACAATCAACAACAAATTTAACATAATTTCTAATTATTTCAATGGTTCTAATATGAATAACAATTTCAATTCAACCGCGAATCAATGCAAAGGTACATCGTTTCCAAAAATATTTTTCGATTCAACCATAAGTGCTTTTTGTTTTCAATCGAAGCCTTCTTTACAGCGCTTTAAGAAACAACAGAATTTATTGTTGGTTCAAACATAAAATCGGTATTGTTTGAATAAATGAAAATTATGGGTAAGCCGTGAGTCAACAATAAAATTTGTGGAATTTACACAGAACAATACATTTCTCGGCATGTAGATGTACCGTTTATGGACAATTTTGCCAATTAGTGACACAAATCGTCATAAGATACCCTTCGTTTAGAAGTACACATTTAAATAGTACGTCTCCATTTATCAAAGCTTTAGAATTTGGTCTGAAATCAAAAGAAAGAATTCCATTTTCCTTAAAATTTCAGCTTTCTTGCACCATTTGGCCATAAATGTGTTTCTATTATGGCCACTCCCATAAGGAATACATGCGATTGGCCATCAAAGGAACCAAAATTAGAAACTATGACGATATCTGGTGCAGTGTTCCAGCCATGGCAAACTTGATAATAATACAAAACAAAGCTTTGGTTCAGTTTTGATATTTTTCCTTCAAAATATGGATTTAACGCTTTCATTTTACTCATTGAAAATGGGGTTTCGCAAAAAAATAAGTATAGTTCTTATCTAGTAACCCTTTGCTACTTGCTACTTTGCTTGGTACACAGGAAATTTTATCTATTTTCAATTGGTTATTCACTTTTGATTTATTTTTCAAATTGGTATTTTGTTACGTAACGATTTTACAAACACCCCCTCCCCCATATGTCACAATAAGTAACGGTTTCTCAACCCCCCTCTCCCCCCTTCATGCGTTACGTAATTTGTGCACAAAGCCTTAGTGATTGATAACACGCTAAGCGCATGTGAGATTTTCATGGTGATATTCTCACAACGGCCGTTCAGAATGGTTCGACGGATGCATATGAGTGATCATTCCTGTTGAGTTTTCGCTCGTTTACTCAATTCCATTATGTTTGGTTATAGAATACAAGAAACGTTTTACAACGTGCTTCATTTGGGAATAACAGGGCAATGATCCCCCATCGCATCTTCAAGCTGTTCATTTGGTTCAGGCACTTTTGAACGTTGATGGGGCAGTCGATTCACACATGAAATCTGTCGCGACCGACTCGACAGAACGCGCCCATACCCTTTCTGAACCGAAGGGCAGGGATCTTCGTAGATATTTTCCATATCAACGAATACTCATCATCACAATAATCACCACTATTCGGTTTCATCCCCGCTGTCTGTTGTATCGGGATCGGCGCAAAAACAAACTTCATCGGCAAAACAACATCTTACGTATGATGAAAAGTTGCCCTCAATTTTTACACAAGAGAATGCTAATAATTTTTTTTCGTTTATGCTCATTTCAGAAAAACAACAAAGACAAGAGCGATCAGATGAAGAAGGACACCTTGCGAAAGTTGTTCACCATCAACGGTGGTTCCAAGAGCAAAAATAGCAAACGCCAAGTGGTCGTCGAAGAGGTCCACCACTCGAAGGCTTCCTCGCAACAGACGACTGTGAACACTACTCCCAACTCCAAGAGCAATCTTCTAAGCGTACCGCAGTCGTCGTTGGAAACTTCCCGTACAACTACACCACCGCTGGTTCCAACGGCCAACGTTATCATGACAAACGAGAACCGTTCAACTCCGTCGGCGTTGTCTTCGTGCCCTTCCGGTGTCGCCGCCACCGTTGCGGAACAAGTGCTTTTATCACCCGCCAATACTGCCTTAAACAACATTTCCCTCATCTGCCGGATCGATTTGAGTCGCCTGTTGAAAATACCACCGCCACCCCAAACGAGGTCAAACCAACTGGCCAAGGCGAACGAAAGCTACAGTGCCCAGCGCAGTGCCTCGGCTCGACATAAGAGCAAAAGCCCCTACGAAATTAACAAGAAACGGCGCAACTCGATTGCCGGTCATTCGTTCGAAACGAGTGCCCAGCAACGAAGGCCTAATGAGGACAAGTCTTCGCCTGGCCTCCATTCCTATAGACTGACCGAAGGTATCGACCCAGCTAAAGTGGCCAGCGATCCACTGTTGCTGGAAAATGGTCGTCACCGGAGCAATAGCAACGCCAGCGAACATCAATCTCGAGAACGATCACGGGACTACCGGGATATTGTGTCCCCATCGTTAGCACCTCATCATCATTACAATAATCACCACTCTTCGGTTTCATCCCTGTCGTCTGCTGGATCGGGATCGGCGCAAAAACAAACTTCATCGGCAAAACAACATCTTACGTATGATGAAAAGTTGCCCTCCAAAAGCGAAAAGCTCCAGTACGGGGCCAGCAATAGTAATAACTATCAAATCAAGGAAGATAGTTCCGCAATACTCTTCGGTGCTTCCGGTGCTGGTAGCAACAGTAGTAAACCTCTCAACATTAAGCACGAAAATCTTATCAAGCAGGAATATCAAGACGGAGAAGATAGTAAACTGCCGGCCGCTAGTCTGTCAAAGCTACAGCAGCAAACAGTACCGGTATCGTCATCGTCATCACAGCAGCAGCAGCAACAACAACATCAACAACCGCCGGAGAGTAACAGCCGAAGAAAGCGCACATCCAGTTCCAGCAGTAGTTCCTACAAGGAAAAACGGCGGAAAAAGGACAAGACCGGTAGCAATACTCAGGTATGTATACGATACATTCTGCTTTATCTGTGGGTGGCTTATTCTGCTTGGGTGCTTCAAAGTGGTAACTACGCAATGTTCATCATATTGCGAGAAATAGATAAGTATTGAAAGTTGCCTCGACCTTTTCCTGAATACAGTCAGAGGGAGGTATCACAATTCATCGCAACTTCACTGCATTAAGTGCAGGACAGCTATGCACTTGCGGTGGGCCAAATGTTCTTTTCCGGGATATCACTATAGGTTGCATTCAACCAATGAATGTGTCGAAGTTAATGTAAATAGTTATGTTATTGTCCTTACGTTCTTAAAAGGGATCCCGATTTTATCCGATCATATGCTCGTTTTTACAACAATACCTGTACATACATACCGAACAAATAACAGCAGACAAGTATGGGGTTCCACTTATTCGAAGGGCCGTGGGTCATGCCTTGAAGCCGTTTTTATGTTATGTGATCAACTCCTAAATTAGCTCTGTTTTCACCTAAAATTTATAACAAACAAATGGAAAACTGTTTCTTCCTGCAGCATATTGAATATCCGAAAAATAGTTCGAAACTACTACACTCCTAAAAATATGCACGTCCAATCTACGTGAAAAATCATGCCCTTGGTGCAACTGCTTCTGTTTCCAATGTTACATGATGGTAGTGAAACTGATGTACATTCCTTGTCATGTTTACTCAAGCTGGTGGAGAAAATGACAAATATTTCACGTAAACATTCTGTTTATGGTTGTATGAGTGTGTTTCCGTTCACGTCAAATGGGTTACGTGATTTTCATGTATGAAAAAATATCAAATGGCGTCGTCAAGCGGTTTGATGAAATGATGATTGTTTAATAATTCATAATATTTAAACGCCAACATTGAACAGTAATATCACTGATTTTAATTTCAGAGGATGAAATTACTCATTTTGATCTCCTGACGATTTCGGAAGAACAGTTTCGCTTGGCGCTGGAGCAAACATTATAATGATTATAATTATAATGAATATTACGAAGCAATTATGAGTTTAATTATACTCATTTACTCTGCGCGGTGAGAGTTGGTGTGAATTTCTGCCCCTAGTGAAAGAACAACAGTCACCTTGTGTAACGTGAGCCGCCATACAAATAAGGGCTGAAATCTCATGTCACACCAAAATACTATTGTCGTTCTACTAGAAACAGGGAATCACATCAAATCTTGCTGCACAAGTCTATCTTATTAAGAAAAATACACGACTTCTAGTAAATATTAAATAATCGCGTAAACATTGCATGAACATTTGTTCAAAACAATATGGAATTCATGTTATGTTTATTTATTTTTTAGTAATTTTTATTTAAAACCCACGTAAACATTACGTAAGCATCCTGTGTAATCAAAGTGAAATTCACGTTACTCTTATTCAGTTTTCTAGTAAATTTCACTGCAAAATCACGTAAACATTACGTGGAAATCAGTTCTTACTTTACTCAAAATCACGTAACATTTACCCTAAAGCTCAGGTTGACAAAAAAAATATTGTTAAGCTACGTGATTTTCACGTCACTGCTACCTGTTAAGATATATGGACGAAAGCTACCAACATTTTCACGTAGATTGGACGTGTATATTTTTAGGAGTGTAGGATTGTATGTTTCCTCCTAAAGTTCAGACAAAACTCCTCATGAACTTCTTGGCAGTCACTTCTTATTTTCTTCGAAATTCACATTTAAGAACCCAACCTTACCCTCCAGAAACATTTGGTAAGTTTTTTCCTGAACATAGTTGCTTTCTAAACTTCTGATAAGTCCCATCCTGAACTACGAGGAAAATTTCCGCAAAGCTTTGGGAAAGTACTCGCCAGAACTTAAAAAGGTTCGCCAGAAAGAAAAGGAAGAAAAAGTTTCTTCCTGAACTTATGAGAAGTTCTTTTCTGTACTTCCGAGATGTTTTCTTCCGAACTTTTTTTTTATTTTTTAATTTTTTTTTTTATTAATTTTTTTTTCCGTCGGCCTATTTCCTCACATGGTGACAATAACCGACGCCAGGGAGACGACTCTACCACCAGGACCCTAACTAACGACTCATGACTATGAACCGGGACCAACGGCTTTACTTCCCTTCCGAAGGAACACGCGACCAAGATTTTTTCGCCTCAGAAAACTTCCGAACTTCAAGGGAGCATTCTCCTGAACTTCGGGGAAGTTTGTTCCTGAATTTTTGAGAAGTTCCTGCTTGAACTACTAGAAAGCTCCCCCTATACTTCTGGAAAGTTTCTTCCTGATTTTATCAAAAATATCTACCCGAAGAATCTTCGAGAAGTTCTCATTCTGAAATGCTGTAATGTTCGATTCTAAACTTAAGGGAACTTCTGGTTAGTTCCAACTAAACTTTTCGTCTCTTCGGAACTTCTGTGAAGTCCTCTTATGAACCTCTGAGGAGTTCTTTACTTAATTTTTGGAAACATCCCTTCTTGCTCCTGCAGGTAGTGCCCTCTCTGGTAAGATTCTTTTGGAAATTTGGGGGAGTTTTTTCTTGAGCTTATTCTTTTCAAACTTCTGATTGGTCCCACCCTGAATTGCGAGGAAATTTTTATTAAAATTTTGGGAAACTCGTCTCCAAAATTTCTAAGAAAATTCCCTTAAATTTGTACTTGAAGTATCCTCCTGGACTTCTGAACTTTTGGAAAGTTTTCTCCAGAAATTTGAGGAAGTTTGTTCAGCAACTATTGGGAAATTCGTGCTCAAATTAGAAACAAGTACCCACAATGCTCCTGTAAATACTTATTCTGTTCTTTCTCTTATTCTGAAATGTTGAAATGTTCTCCTCTGAGCTTTGCTAAATCTGCCTAGTACTTCCTGAGGATTTTTGTTCCTGATGTTTTGAGAAATTATAGATAGTGCCCTTCCTGGTTAGTTCCCGTCTAAAATTTAGGGAAGTTTTTTTCTGAACTTCTGGGAAGTTCAATCTGGAATTTCTGGCAAGAACTCCAAAACCTCTGTTCCTAACTTCACAGAAGTCCTCTTCCCTTCGCTTCGTCCGGAAGTTCTGATAAGTCCTCTTCTGATTCTTGGGGAAGTTCTCCTGAAATTCTGGTAAGTATGATCTTGAACTTCGGTAATATTCGGTCCTGGATTATTGAAGGTTCTTCTTGCTTGCTCCCATTACTTCTGAGGGGTTTCTGCCTGACCATCGGAGAAGTTGTTTTTTTTCAAGGTAGTCTCTACCTCGGAAATTATCTCTCTGAAGCTCTAGGAAGTCGTCTTCTAAACTTTCCAGGATGTACCCTAAATTGTGGGTTTTCTTTCTATACTTCTAGGAATCTAGGACTAAAGGGCGATACGGTCAAAATTTGGTCAATATCAACTTGACGTATTTCTTTCAATTTTGCATTTAAAAAACCTGAACACCCCTCATTTTGAAGGTGTGTGTGTAGAATGTTGCTCCTATTTTGATTTTGGAATTCACTCTTCAGTTGTCAAAATGCCGTCCAAGCAAGAAGAGCAGCGTATCAAAATGTTGCTCGCGCATCGCGAAAATCCGAGCTACTCGCACGCAAAGTTGGCAAAATCGCTAAAAGTTGCCAAATCAACCGTTACAAATGTAATTAAAGTGTTTGGGGAACGTTTGTCGACAGCCAGGAAGTTTGGATCGGGGGGAAATCGAAAACCGGAAGCCGCTGAGACGACAAAGAGAGTTGCCGGTAGTTTCAAGCGAAACCCTAACCTATCTCTCCGAGATGCCGCAAATAAGCTGGGTGTATCGTCTACAACCGTGCATCAGCAAAAACGAGCCGGACTATCGACTTACAAGAAGGTAGTGACCGATGCAAAATACGACGCTAAGCGTGATCCGGAGCTGTACAGACGACGAGGTTGACTGCGTGCTAATGGACGACGAACCGTCAAAGCCGACTACAAGCAGCTTCCGGGACAGGAGTTTTATACGGCAAAAGGAAGGGAAAGGTAGCAGATATTTTCAAGCACACGAAACTGTCAAAGTTCGCAAAGAATATATCTGGTTTGGCAAGCCATCTGTACCTGTGGCTTGAAAAGCAGCATTTTCATAGCTTCCGGGACTGTCAACCAAGAAATTTACGTGAAAGAGTGTTTGAATAAACGTCTGCTGCCTTTCCTGAAGAAACACGGTTGTTCAGACGGGATTTGGCATCTTGCCATTACGGTAAAAAGGCCATGGAGTGGTACGCCGCCAACAACGTGCAGGTGGTTCCCAAGGACAAGAACCCTCCCAACACGCCAGAGCTCCGCCCAATTGAGAAATACTGGGCTATTGTCAAGCGGAACCTAAAGAAGACCAAAAAAACCGCTAAGGACGAGCAGCAGTTCAAGGCAAACTGGCTTTCTGCGGTGAAGAAGGTGGACAAGGTGGCTGTACAAAATCTGATGGCAGGGGTCAAGCGTAAGGCCCGGCAATTCGGATTTGGAAAAGCGGAAGCCTAACTGAATATTTTTCCTGAATTTTATACTAATTGAACTTGAAAAAGAAATTTAATTTGATTTTTTAAATAAACGATTTCACCGATTTACACGCGTTTTCCCTTGACCAAATTTTGACCGTATCACCCTTTAATTCAGGGATATATTTCTAAATCCCTAGTAAAAATGTACAGAAATGATGCATTTAGTAGTACTTTGGAAAATTCATAGTTTTAAGATTTATTTCAATAGCTCAGAACTTTTACTGTTGAATTTATTTTATTAGTGAAATAACCGAAAAATGTATGTCTCCTCTCACTTTTGGCTCGGACTAAAAAACAATATGTAAATATTTAGATGACGTAGTAGCTGTCATAAGTATGCATATTTGTACACAGATAGTTGTCAGGAATTGCATGAAAAGTTAAATTTAATAAAAGTGTCATTTCGTAAAAACTAGATGCATACAAATCTCAAAATTTCGACATTTAGTCATTGTTTACATTTGGTATTTTGGCCCTTTTTACAAATTACTTGAGAAAGGTGCGTTCTTATGACAGCTACCACGCTGTGTAAATACAGGCTTTTTATTCCGACTCGAAAGTGAGCAAAATATACTTTTTTAGACTTTCTCTATCACAAAAAAAAAATTACTATCTTTTCGACCCAATTCGACACTCTATTCAATCCAGGGTCCATGAATATAATTTATTGGAACAGCGATCATATGCCAGCCCCATGTTAATCTTCGGGAATCTAACCAATACCTCCCAGTACGCTAGAATGGCGCTCTAACGCGAAGTGTAAGAAATCATGTAAATTTTTGAAATATACGGTTTTTTTTATTATATTTGTGATTTCTTGATTATTATTTTTTTGTTTTTTTGTTTATTGTATTTTATGTACTTTATTCAACACCCGAAAAAAAATTACCTAAGTCCAACATGTGGTTTTGATGCTACATAAACATAAAAATCATATGTTTTTTTTCTGATGACGAATTTAAAAAAAAACTGCAGTTTATTAAAGTGTATTCATTCAGTCTTTGTTTGTATATTGTTTTCAATAATAAGTATAAAAATAAGTGTATATAGTTTTCAATCCATTAGCTTTGATACCTTAAAACACCAGAAACACATTTTGTTTGAATGTCAAAAGTAAACATATGACGTCAAAGGGACATTAGACTAGAAAAAATTTGAAAATTTGTTTGAAAATGTCTAATGTTAACATCATGTTACCTTGCCTAAATACAGCGAGATCGTTCTGTTCTCTTATATTTCGCCGTAAAATTTTATTCGGGATTTACTACATCTTCTAAAAAGTTTCTCTTTTTCAAATTAATAAAAACGATCCAGCCAAATGAGACTGGCTAAATTTTGCTGTGCGCATACATCAATTGAATTGCTCTTGTACCGGCAGTTGACTTTCAACGGCAACGGCTAGTTATATGGTTCAATAATAACACAACTTATAAATAGAACTAAGCTGGGGAAAACGTTACTAACCAATCATTGTTCGCCTGTCCATAATTAAATCAAAAGCATCGGTAGGGCAACCGCGTAACGCACTGCATTTCACACACATACAAACACATCAATCGCACATCAATTTTAATTTCTACGTTATAGATTTCGCATTTACCTATCGATCATGAATATCAGCATGAGGGCTCTGGTGCCTCCGGGCACCACCATCGGAGCCAACACCGCTATAAAAAGCATCGCAAGCTATCCGACAGACGACGCATGGACGACCGAACGAGCGACCTATGGAGCGAAATCAAACATCTTCGAAAAGAACTGGAACAAGCGAATGAATTGGTGCGCGTTCACAGACGAAGGGCGGACTATTTTAAAACTTTGTTGCATCAGGAACGGTGTAACACCTTCCATAGCGATTCTCGCAGGACTACTCAGCACGGGGGTAGATATTCTCCGAAGTATTGAATGTCCTTTACTCCGCTCTGCTAAACAAAATCATTCATTCACGACAAAAGTGACAAAAAGGTTTTTGTCATTCTTACAAGATTTAAATGACCTTCGAGGTAGGTCGTACCGATTTGTCACAAAAAAAAACTCGGTATTGCCAGCAATTGTGTATGGATTTAAAAATTTCATATCATCAAAAAACAGCACTGAAATTTTGAAAAATATTTTTGTTGTCATTCCGTCCAGGGACAGTGACTAAAACATTGTGCAAGTTCTTCCAATGACCTCGTACAATAACAAATCGCAGCACTGAAACTGATTACAATCATTCAGTGAAAATCAACTGGTACGGTCTCACGCATAATTGAATCCTTCTTTTTTCGAGTTCACGGGGTCACTTGAAAGCCACTCACTAGCGAGGGAAATCCCTAACCAGAATAATACAAGCTTTAATTTTTCCACCTCATCAGACTGATGCCCTCGACCAAATGCCTCCGACCAATCACGATCGGTTAGAAGTGGACCAACCGCCACATCATCTACCACCTGCCGCTGTCAACACCGCCGCTGCTGTTGCTACTTGCACTACTTCATCTCACCCGAGATCCGCTGGAGATGCGCTTGGTTCCGGGGACAGTGGTAGTGCCTCTAGTAGTGGTGGACCGGTAACGGTAAAGAAAATCTACGTATCGTACTTTGAACGTTCCAACGAGGATGAACTGGAGGTTCGGGACCAAAATCGTTACCTTTCGGAGGCGAAGAGGTTGAAACACGCTGCTGATCGGGAGGGTGACCACCTAGCACAAGCCATGCTCTACCTGGAGGCCGTCTTGTTCTTTCTGCTCACGGGTGATACGATGGAACGGGACCCGATCACCGAAAAGGCCGCTTTCACCATGTACAAAGATACGCTCAGTTTGATCAAGTAAGTAGTTCATGGTAAATGTTAAAAGTACTGTAACTAAACAACGGGTACTTATTTGTATAGGTATATTTCGTCGAAGTTTCGTAGCCAGCAGCAGCATCTGACAGTGCAAGGTAGCACCCATAGTAAGGTGGCGATATTGAGGTAAGTTCCAATAGACTTTAAAAGGTCCCTATCTGGATGAGACAAATCTTAGCTCTGCTTAAATTGTTTAAAAAAACCCAAGTTTTCTCAACGATGCTTTACTTCTTACCCTTCAAAAATTCAGCTTACGGTGTCAATCGTTGATCTATCTAAAACTGTACAAAATGCGACGGCACGACATCAAGGACGTGCAGCGCATCATCGCAGAGTACAATCAGAAACCCAACCAACCGGTTTCAGCCGATATGGTCAACGGAAATACGCCTTCGCCACTGTCGCCAACCTCGGTGGGTTCACAGGTCAGTTGAAAGCTATTTATAGTGAGGCTAGGTGTTCATCACTTACTACTAATATTTTTCCACCTCTACAGAGTTCCGGTTACTGTTCGGGTCAAACCAACCAGACGGGTCCCATTCCGGGATCATCGATAAATTCTTCCCCCTCACCGTGCTTGCTTATGCCGGTTCACGTAAGTCATTCCGCCACACAATATTTAGGTAAACCTTTTGCAATAACATTCCATCCCTAAACCTCAAACAGGTACATATGGCATACCAAAAGCAAGCTACACTATTCAATCATCAGCTCAACTGTCATGATCTGTGGGAACAAGCGGACAATCTGGTGATACGGGGGAATCATACAGGTAGGATTTTCTTTTGCATCTCTCACAACCGGTATCCAGAGAAAACTCCAATCTTCCTTTTTCCATCATTTTAGATTTCTTCATCGACCTGGATCACGACAATGGTCCGATGACCCTGCACAGTTCGCTGTACAACGTGGTCAAGTACGTTCAAGCCGGCATTCAGAAGCTACGTCGAATGTAATTTGCCTGCCTCGGCAGCAGCTGGGAAAAGAAGAGTTGAAAAGTCTGATCAAAGATGAAGAACTAGCAAACCAATCACCAACACAGGTTGGATCCTAATCGTGAAACTTAAAGGACTGAAAGCTTAAACAGATTGATATAAAAAAAACTTGTTAGAAAGGGGGCGCCGGCCGCTGCATCCTGACCCGTAGCGCAAGTGGTGGTGGCAAACTGTTTTTGCTACTGACAGTGACTGACAATAATCGAATTCCACTGCAGACGCTAGAGCTTTCTATGAACATGAGGAAGAATTTCTTCGATGTGGAGTAAATGGTGGTTTCCGAAAGATCGGCAACATGATTTTCTTTTCGTGAAGCAAAACATGCAGTGATTTGCATTGACAGTTAATTTGGAAGGACAGACGCACGCACGAACGGAAGGATGAGCGCTAGACTGTGGCAGAGTAACGGCTAACGTTGAATTTAGCGGTTTTTTGTTATTGTAAGGACAGGGAAGAAGAAACCTAGGATGTTTAATTTTACAGTTTTATTGTTTTTTTTTCATAATTGGTGCTGTTTCAGCTGATGAGCTGTGTTGAATAGATGTTGGGACAGTGAATTTTTTTTAAAACTTCTATCATGCAGCATGAATCATGTGAACAGACACGTACTAGTTGGCTAGAGACGAGGAAGTAGTTTTCGATTCATTGATTTATATATGTTAACTTTTGTTCTATATATGCGTACTCACTCATTATTTAAAATTTGATTTATTAAAGGGGACATTTCGCTTTTAAAGGAGATGTCTTTTTGAGTCAACCTCTGCTGCTTCTGTTTAGTTTCTTTTTCGAGCACATATCTGTAGGTACATACAGCATGTCAAAAAAGTATATCCACTTTGGTAGTTTGACTCTAGTTTTCGGTATTTTGAACGTAAATTATTCAATTGATTTATCAACTAGAATGGTTTTGGAACAGTATCTAACACTCCGTTCGCACTATAACCTATATTACGTGCTCTTGATATCATATCCCGTGCAAAGTCTGAGATCAAACAGAAAACTAAATATGATGTTGTGATATTGTCGATAATGATTACTCAGGTTGCCGTCGTTTTGGTCGTTTTAACAGTTAAAAGATCAAAATTGATAGCAAAAATTTATTCCTTTGACAACAAATTATAAACTGATCCTGCTATCAGTGAGAGAAAATTGAAAAGCCGATTTGATGTACATTTTTTCCAGTTGAAAGGCAAATAAGTATTCCAATTGATGGTCTGGCAATACAATCCGAACAAATCTACGATTCTTTAAGAAAAGTGAACTCGAGATTACAGCAAGATGAGAACTAAATTTGTTATCAAATTAGACAATTGTGAAGTGAAATCAAATTTTGGTTTCAATTTGATGTTGATATCAGAATTAGTTTTCGAATTGCTATGCTATCCTTATGATATTAGAGTTTACTCGGGATGGCATGCACCTTATTTCAAGTGAAAACAAGATGTATAGATGTTGATATCAAGATACTCTATATCACGCAATAAAGGTTGCAGTGCGAACGGGGTGTAATACTGTTAATAATTGATAAAACGGCAGGTAAATTTTGGTTATTATTTCAGAAAGGTACACTAAACAATAATATTAATTTCTATAGAGTATCCCACAAACATGGAGAATGCCAGCGTGAAACGTTACACAATGAATGGATAATAACAATAGATTAGAACAATACTCCAAAAAGTTGTTTATGGGGTGGATACACTTTTTTGACAAACCGTATATCGATACTAGTAGACATTTCTCGAACAGCTTCTCGAGCGTAAGCGAAATAGTGAATTCGATTTTTCTGCAGCCGCCTGTCCATCGTTTTCAGGGTTAAATTCAATTTTAGTTCAGCATAAATAAGATCAACGAACAAGCAAGAATACGGATCTAACCCGGACGCATTCTCGGACCGGACACGAATATCCGCAGGCAAACAATCTTGCCCATTGCATGAGTTCCCATGTTAATGCGACTGGTTTGCCTTTATAGGTAGTATGGAATGTGGTCTTTGCTACGATGATTTGCTTTCATTTATTAGCACTCAGATGCAATATGCAGATTATAAAAAACAAACAGAATGATCTAGGCAATCTAAGATTCTTTGTATCCAAATTCATCGGCAATCATTTGAATCATGTGATTCGTTTTTGGAACGATCATCTGTGCATCTAAATTTCGATTCTTATGAATACAAGATTACATGCGCACATTCGAGTAGTGCACTGTGCTTTGCGCGTTACAATTAAGGAGCATGTCACTTCAAAAATACCTAAATATGCATGGCGGTCAAGTATCGGATCAATATCAGGATTAATAAAGGTCGATGTCGGGTGGCGACCCCGGCGTAGTGGTTTACATCCATACCTCTCAAGCCATAGTCACGAGTTCAAATCTCACCCCCCAGAAAAGTTACGAAAATATCCAAACGGTATTGGAGTGACTACGACTGGATATGAACCAGCTCAGGGCTGAAAATCTCGATAATCAAGGAATCAAAAAAATGGTCGCTGTCGACCTAAAGTCGACTTGATATCGGATCAAATATTTTGGTCCATGTCGAGTTAAATGTCAGCCGAGGGCTGAAAATCTCGATGAACAAGGAATAAAAAAAAAAAAGGTCGATGTCCACCCAATGTCGACTTGATATCGGATCAAATTTTGGTCCATGTCAAGTCAAATATCAGACCAGATGTCGAATCAACATCGAGTTGCTGTACAACAGGTGTCATTTCGTTGTCCCGGTTGGATTATGATTTTCGATGTTCTGTCGACAAGAGCCTCTTAATCCTATCAAGTCACCCATGTCTTCGAGAAGTGGTGAATTTAGCGTAAATTACATAACAGGCTGTTCCCACTGAAGATGATTTACTAACGGTGGCGACTCAGCGCCAGGAAAAATGGAGATTAGCACAATGTAATCAGGCATAAGCATCCAACAGTATGTCGATTCTAGAAGAAAATGATACTCGTGCTGGAAAGAGTCACGAGATGTTCCACGTTGTAAACTATCGATGAGGATGTTGTGCAAGGCAACTTTCCAGAGCAGTGGAATAATTTGAAACCCGATTTGATCAGGAATCTGATGTTTGTGATCATCAGGCTCCTGTATGAAGGTCCAAAAACGTTTGGGGTGTGTTCGTAAGCAAAGGCACTTTCGTGAAACTCGCGGTTATAGAGAAGAGAGTCTCCTTCCAAAAGCAAGTTCAGTCTCACAGCACTATAATCGAAATAGATGGTGTCAAAGAGCTCGTCCTCGTTCCGCGAAATTTTGCAATAGGGAGGAGGCAGTCCCATACTCCCTATCTAAATCGTTTCACTTGGGTGCCCTAATGGTCCCTCCCTTTCTCCGGTATATGTAATGTAATGAATATTTAGTACATTTTCGCATGGTCATTTAATTACTTACCTTGATTTAGAAACTGTTGCTGTAAGTAATATTGGTAAGGGTTATATATTGCTCTTTATTGCTTAAATTTTATTTTGATTTAGGGTCAAAATATAGGGATATATTAGGGACAAATTGGATAACAATTATCTGTTTGGCTCCGTGGCCAAGAGACCACCTCTCAAGTGTCTGGATACCCTTTGCAGGAAGATCTCCGGGTGGTTTTCATGGTGTTTCTCCTTTTGCAGAGCTCATTGATATTTTGCAGATCCAGACCCACGATGTCTGTGCCATATGGTATTGCTCGTGGTTATGGGATAGGGAAGAGAACAGGAGAAAGGGGAGAAGGCATTAGTTATTGTTAACATGTAATGCGCATGTGAGATATTCATGGCGATATCCTCACAACGGCCGTTCAGAACAATCTTTTTGAACGTTTAAACGCATTTATCAACGATTCTTTTGACCAAAACTCTTAGTAAAATTAATACATAAGATGAATGAATCTTCATAAACAAACGCACCAATGATTGATGTCATATTTTTCACTCCCTCCTCTGTTCTCCTTCTTTCGAGAGAATGTTGTTCTCTCTTTGAATTTGGTAACAGCGAATGCACAATCGGACAGAATGTCTTCGACGATGACTACGAATTGAACGTTACGTGATGTGATGTTTTTCATCCTTGAGTATCCCTCTTCTGACACCGAATGCACTTATAAAGAAGACGAGCACATTAACTTGAAGTACGCTAGGCACAATGTCCTAGGGCACAATGAACACAAGGCAGAATTCGAAAAGGCTGAATTTTCAAAAGTTCGAAAAGATTGAAAAGTCGAAATATTGAAAGGTCGATAAGATCGAAAGGCATTAAATAACAAAGAAGGCGAAGAAATGTAAAATAAAAATAAGTGTCAAATCGGTCACAGAATGATGCGTGAAAATCAAACAACTGAAGTGGAAGCCTGCAATATTTTAATTTTTTTTTCAAGTAAGTAGGTGTATTGGTTATTTGCGTTCCTAATAACTTATCGAATAGACATTTTCTATTTCTCCAAACATGAGGTAGTATTTCGCGCGAAGAGTATAGCGAAGAGTTTAACTTTCAATTAAACTCCACACTGAATAAGTTCCTGTAAAGTCGAGCAAACCTGATCATGACCATATTCTCATTGAAGCTTGAACTAAAGCAGCAATAGTTAAGTAACGAAAAATATTCATGGTGAGACGACTCGCAACCATATACGCGATGATGAAAAAAATGTCTCCTTGTGTGAGCTTCTCAAACACGGAAGTGAGCAGCTTCACCAATCGATCCATCGGGTACTTCTGTCAGGGACGTATGACCCGAAGGGTTAAAGTCCCTCTCAAAAGAAGAAGAGTGCTTCTGCAGGTATGGGAAGACGAAGAAATACCTAACGGTTGATTGAATGGCCTCATACGCGCAAACTGCAACAAAGGCCACAGACTGGAGTGCGTCAATTAGAGGGATTATCCTGCAGAATTCGGCCTACAAAATACTGTACCGCATCCTGTTTACTGAGACCGCTTGAGGAGCCCTTCGTCGGCGAATACCAGGTTGGTTTTCACGAGGGCCGATCAACAACGGATCAGATGTTCACCTTGCGAATGATCTTAAATCAATTCCGGGAGTATAACTTGCAGGCTCAGCATCTGGTGTATTGATGTCAAGGCAGCGTACGATTCAGTGAAAAGAAATGAGCTGTAGCAAATCATGTCTGAACATAGTTTTCGGGCGCAACTAATAAGGCTGATACGTGCAACGCTGGATGACTCGAAATTAAGTGCCAACCTCGCTTGTGACGTTAAATGGGTTGAAGCAAGGAGATGCACTTTTGAACTTTACTGTTCAACTGTTGCTCTCGAGGGTGCGATTAGGAGAACAGGCTTGCAGAGAAACGGCACTATTATCATACGGTCCTCATTGGACCTCATTGGAATCGATCGCCTTCGTGCCTCGTGATAGACATGACCATCAATTCTATCAAAACGAAGTACATGGTTGCTGGTTGAGATATAGAGGGAGGCCTAAGGCCTGTATTCGAATAAAAAATGCACCAGACAAAAGTGTTCGCCAAAAAAATATTTGAAGTCGGTCTTTCTTGAAACTTTCAGGGAATGAACTAATACATATGGATTATGTTTCGGCATAATTACTCTATTCAAATTCCTTTCCATCGCTGAAAGCCCGCACCTTTCCCTTAAGGCCCCACTTCACATTTTGTGCAATGGTGGAGCCGACCTTTTTGGTCACTTTCATCCATTCTTTCTTCAACTCAAATACAAGACAACAATAACAACAGAATCTAATTCGCTAATGTTCATAAATGATTATTTCTTCGTAAAGTGGGCTTCTGGCTTTTTCGTTTTTTTATTGTTTTTTTTTGTGATATTTATTTAACTTTTCGATTATTTCGGCTTTCCGATCCTCGTGGCCTTTTCGACACTGCCGCTAGTTCCGCAATTCCGAGTCTCCTCGCGTTCCGTCTTCCTTTGCCTTGTCATTGCCTTTAGGAAATTCGGCATTCAGTGTTCAATTGTCATTTGAGTTGTTGCTAATGCGGCAACATTGAATAATAGGTCATCATTTACGTTTTTTGGATAATAATTTGCATTCCTCACAATTCTGCAACTGGTTTCAACATAATAACGATAAAATATAATCGTTTCCTGCACATTTCGCACTTTATTCAAATTCATATAGGGGCTAATTACGGAAATTACGTTCACTTTTACTTTCACTTTCACTTCACTTACCTCACTTTTGTTTACGCTTTAACTGATGATCACCGTGATCAAAATAAACTCCGTGAGGTAAAAGTGATAGTGAAGTGAAAATTGAGTTTTACACCAACCTAACATAACCTCGCAAAATGAATCGGATGAATTTCTTTTGACAGGAGTCCGTGGTTTGTTTATTTCATCTGTTTGAATTCCAAAACAAACAAACCACGGACTCCTGTCAAAACTAAATTCCATTCATCAGGATGAACCATACGTTCACTAGTGACGTCATCTTGCAAAATTCTATTGTAGTAGCCCTCTGAACAATCCTCGGTTTGCTTCACTTTTTTGGTAGGATGGTGGTGCCATGGCAACCATAATAACACCGAGTTCATTCGAGTCGTCTCCTAGGATGAACTGTTTCATTTTTGTTTTCACTTGGGTGACATTCGTAGTAAGGTTATTGGTTTTCACTTCGTTTTCAGCGTGAAGTGAAAACCGTAATAAAGCCCCATAGTTTCCGAGTATGCGAAGTCAATTAGTGAGCTATTTCCTTGGATCATTGCATTTGAAGAGAGCTCGCGATTGTAAAAGCACAAATCTCACAAGAGCAACCGCGATCTATTGCGCTGTACTGCAGCAAGCTTATACAAAGTGTAGCAGAAACTTTGACTTTAATAACCCGAGCTGGGGGTTTCAAGCCGGTCATTATGGTGTTCATAATTTGACTCCAAACTGTTTTTTTTGTCTCTAGTCCTTCAGAAATTATAAAATTGCTAGTACGAACGCCACATCAGGTTGATGGAGCTTGAAAACAATTGATGATTATTGTTATTTAATGCATCTATACACCAATGCGCCTTTATCTATGCATACAAACTGGAAAACGTTTCATAACATGAACCTTTTCAATCTTATTGTTACTTAAAAATCATTGCGTAGACGACATCAAGCCAACAGAAAGTAAAATCGCACTTTTTGGCGATTTCGCATTTTTATTTCAGCAGAGCAGTTGAAATACTATTAGTGATATGTACCATTGATAATCTAACTAACAGGTCTGTCAAGAAATGTAGATACTAATGCTCTGTTTCGGGGATTTCTGAATAACGAATATTTCGAACCTTTGTTCTTCTTAACACCACACATCAGAGGCTCGTAAGTTTTTCAGTTGCAGAATGTTAGGATACCTAGAAGGAATCAATCAATGCTTAGCTCAATTGGGTTAACAGCAAATGAGAAGGTGGCATTGGACATTAGAAGTTGTCGAAAAACTATAGTCCATCATGAACTATAGAAAAGCCTTGCTGGGGCTCATTAGGTCCATAAAAACCGAGGAAATCTAACGGAGCATTTTTTTTATGAATGGTATTATGGTCCGAACGGAAGTGCGTATGTCATACTTAAATAGTGACCTTGAA
The DNA here is from genome assembly GCA_034211315.2 of Aedes japonicus. NCBI lineage: Eukaryota > Metazoa > Arthropoda > Insecta > Diptera > Culicidae > Aedes > Aedes japonicus. The sequence continues at coordinate 53,056 of JASCZW010002023.1, read as the reverse complement.
TTCCATGGAAAAGGTTATTCCCCCAAAGAAAACTAACTCAGTGAAATTTTCTGATGCCTTACTTTCCGTGAAATTATTTCAGTCATTTAATCATAACGAAATTGCGATTTAATTAATCACTGAGTGAAGGAGTTTTCAGCAACTCATTTTGAACAAAGAAATTTGGCATTATTTCCAGATTATTTTTCAGATCCCGGAGAATGGTAGCCCACATTGCCGCGTACCATAAAATTTAGTGAATATTCTTAGAGCAACTCAAAACTTGAGTAAGCTAGTCGACGTTTGAGGTATTTCAACAATTATTTTCGATAGAAAAAAAAGGCGAGTAACAATTGCTAATGGACGAACGATTCATCTCGAGACGTGTATGGTGGAGTTGCACAATGGCCATCCCGTTAATTCTTTATGAAATTATGAAATTTTCTATAACAATAAACTAGATTAAAAGTCGAATTCTTGTGTGCCTAGACAATTGAGACAAAATCATCACCAGAAGACAAGAAACAAAATTTGATTTCCATATATTAAAACCGGACATTATCTCAATCCTGCCCAGTACCTAGGGAAGATGTTCCTTCGTTAATCTCAGCACAATTCATCCTACTCGAAATTAAACGATTAAGTCATGAGTGGGTAAAATTTCTAATGTTGATTTGACCCCAATCTCTTGATTTGACTTAGGATGAATATAAGCACAGTGAGAAACAAATGCGAAAAGTTACCCTCATGGGTCGATGAATTTTCCAAAAGCTGTATTTTTTACGTCACATCCGTTCGGGGCTAAAAATTAGAAAGATGAATCAAACTGCTGACATCCAGATATTATGTTCGACCCGTTAGTCGCACTTTCGAACATCGCAATAAACTTGAAGACACAGATAAAAAAAGAAAGAAAATCAAATCAAATCGGAAACATGTGAATTTTTAGTTTTCGAACTCGCATCAAAGATTAGGTAAAGTTTAGTGAATGAAATTTGTTTTAGTTACTTTAATTAGGCTCTTTACGATATCAGCATAACCAACTCAACAGCTTGTTTTCGTTGAATTTCTTATTTAAACTCAAACTTTTCTGTGTAGAAATATAGTTAATTTAATCTGTAAAAAGTTGTAATTTATCTACTTTAAGATCAATAGAGAGAAATCAAACCGCATGCGCGCTGTGGCAAAAACAAAGAAACAAAAATGACACTCAACTATGACTATCTGAATGCTCAAAGCGAGAGCTGCTAGGGTTTGTTTCTCTCCTCTCCTAGCATTTCATATTTAATAATCGCAAACAAACGGTTTCCCCTGTTGCAATTATAGTTTTCATTTCTGTTATTGGTCTTTTGTTTTCACTTCTTCTAGTAGTAGGTCGCTTTTTATCTCTTTTAAGTTTGGCTTTTAATTAGAGATTCTATTTTTATTAAGAGCCGCTCATAGGCCCGGCGTGAAAATTGTTCTGTTTTATGTTGTTTTACTTTTCCATAGGTAGTATTTAATTACCCTTAGAATAACACGACTATCCTCAAAACGGTTTCATATCAACCAACTTTATAGAAGAAAACACACAATCGAACGCAGATGTCCTTTGCCTTTCCCGTCTAACCCGTTTATCATTGGACCATCATAGCAATTCAGCTAAATTCCAAAACAGTAAAGTCATAATCTTTGGGTGTGTTCAAAGGGAAATGTTAGACAATCGACTATGCAATAGCAACAGTTGGTTTTTGGAGGGTCTAACACAGTGATAGCTTGCAGCTGGGTCGACAATGGATACCAAGAAACCGAAAACAGCAAGCAAAAAACACTAGTTAAGATTTAAATACACAAAACCGAACACACATACACATGTAGAACGTAAGGATAAAAGTCAATGTATCGGGTGTGATTTTTTCACACCGAACCAAACTCAACAGAAAGTCTAAAAACAAATGAACTAAAATAATGATCAACCACTAGTTAAACAGAAAGAAGATAAGTGGCATGCGGGCATGGAATTAGTCGAAAATAATTCTACACTATTCCAACACACTTGCTACTATTAATCCTAACTAAAACCGAACAGAAACAAACGGTAAATAAATGCTGAAGAATACTATATATATACACCGTAGAATTTAGGTGCGATAGGTACTTTTTTCTTGAAATGCGTAGTCGTAGCATAACACAAAACAACCAGGAACGAACAAGGAATCAAGGAATGAGGTAAACAAATGTCCTAGAGTTACCTAGCTTTAGAGGAGTCGATAAAATCAAGCTAACTAAGCTGCAAACAAAAGTCGAGTGCTGAATTGATTGTACAGTAATTTGTAGCTCTAACTGGAGAGGCAATTAAAACAAAGCAAACAAAAAAAGAGGAATCGAAACGCAGTGATGATGTGTAATCTACTACTACAAAAAAATACTTGTACTCTATGAGATAAAGAATGCTATTTAGGCAGGAATAATAGGAGGGAAAGGGAAAAATCAGAACAATTTGTACATACATATATAAATATATATATACATTATTATATACTATTATTATTGCTATTATATTATTATTATTAATATTATTACAATTATGTAGAAATTTTAGAATAAAAACAGATTGAAAAAATCATAGATACTTTCGCTGGTTCTACATTCTTATCAATTATATCCGAAAATCGTCCACGGCATACAGAATATAAGGCAATATCAATACTGCCGTTATTCGCATAACTGTCCCATGTATATAGGGTATCCCATAGAACATGGGACAGTTATGCGAATAGCGGCAGAATACCAATGTGAACGTCCAGTTTCGTTGTAAATTTCATCGCTAGCTTTGGATAAGCAAGAACGAGCGGATGCGGTACCAGTTCATTATGTATTGCCACACAATCATTCTTCCCAACTAATAACTGTGGAAGTGCATTTATTAGAACACAAAGTTAAGGTGAATTGCTGGGTGATCGCAGCAAGCGGCGTTTTTAAAATGACGTGTTTTGCTTTTGTTGTGTCGTTTTCGCGGAAATAAAATGAAAAATATTCCTTCATTCAACTTAAATAAATGGTGAAATCCTTCTCATAGTGTGTACTGGTCGTGTTTCTTGAGATGGATTGTGCGTCGGTAGTTTTTCCCCATTTTTTGTTTTTTAGTTCCCCGCTCCCGCATCCAAACGAGTTTTCCAGCATCAGATAAGGAACATTGGTAGGTCGTTTCAGATTATCATAAATATACCTTAACTATACACGCAGAGGAATAGAGGTAGTTTGAAACAGCAATATCTGAGAATGAGTTCAACAAAAAAAATACTATTTGTATCATAAAAATAATTTATTGATACGAATACACCTGATTTTTGCTTTAACAATACTGTTGTTAGAATTTAAAATCTTAATTTTAGAATTTACAAAATATTTTATTGATATTGCAGATTTATTGTTTGCTACTTATTTTTATAAAGGGTGTATTCGATAAAAATGGCACACATAAAATCTTCTGTAACTTTTGAATCGTATGAGTAAAAAACCTAGAAATTTGAGTAGATCTTATCCATAGTGTATTATTTACATCTGTCAAGTTTCATAGTTATACATTCAGTAGTTCCAGTCATGTAGTCGAAACAAGAAATTGTCCGTGAGAAAATTTTGTGCACTCACAATCAAAATCCAGGGGCGTCCCACCGGTGGATTGCTAAAAGGTTTGGAATTACAAATACAACTGTGTCTTGTGTAATAAGAACCTTCAAGGAGCGTCTGAGTGTCCAAAGGAAGGAAGGGAGTGGTCGTAAAAGTGGTCCAATGGACAGTAAAATGGCCAGGAAAGTCGTACAACAATTCAAGAACCGTCCAAACATGTCAATTCGAGATGTCGCTAAAAAGTCTAAGGTGTCAGTCGGTTTTGTGCAGAAAACCATGAAGCCTGCTGGGTTACATGTTTACAAAGTGCGAAAACCCCCAAACCGGAATGAAAAACAAAACATCACTGCGAAAACCCGCGCCCGGAAACTTTACACGAAGCTGCTCACCAAATCCGGTTGCATCGTGATGGATGACGAAACATACGTCAAGGCCGACTTCCGTCAACTTCCTGGGCAAGAATATTTCGTTGCCAAGTCGAAGTTCGATGTTCCGGAGGATTTTCGAAAGAAGAAACTATCGAAATTTGCAAAGAAGTTTCTAATCTGGCAGGCGATTTGCGGATGTGGTGAAATAAGTGCTCCCTTCATCACTTCCGGAACAATAAACGGTGCGATTTACACGGAAGAGTGCCTTAAGAAGCGTCTCTTGCCATTCATTAAGAAGCACAAAGGATCAACTCTGTTTTGGCCTGATCTAGCATCCTGCCACTACGCTCGAAACGTATTCGAGTGGTACCGAGCCAACGGAGTCAATTTTGTGCAAAAAGATATGAACCCACCAAATTCACCGTAACTTCGTCCAATTGAAAAATTCTGGGCAATTATGAAAACGGAACTTCGAAAACATCCCAAAACTATAAAAACAGAGCTAGAATTGAAGAAAATTTGGGTAAAAACAACAAAAACACTGGGAAAATCGGTTGTACAAAATTTGATGGGTGGAGTGAAAAGGAAGGTGCGGGCATTCGGGATGGGAGACGAAATTGAATAAAACAAATGTTGTAAATCAAAACTCATTAGTAGTTCTTCATTCCCTGAAAATTTCAAGAAAATCCGATAATCAGTTTAATTTTGATGAGTATATATGTGTGTGCCATTTTTATCGAATACACCCTTTAGCTTCAACAATCGGCTACAAGACCACGCAAGAAAACGGTTGCCGAAACCAAAGCCAAGCTGGATAAGTATTTTCCAGGCTCTGTTCCGTCGATTCAAACGATTCAAGTGATTTGCCGATTTTCGTTGTGGCCGTACGAGCACCGTTGACGCACCGCGTTCTGGACGCCCAAATGAGGTCACTACAACAGAGAACGTCGATAAAATCCATCATATGGTATTGGAGGATCCAAAAGTGAAATTGAGAGAGCTAGCTAAGGTTTTAGGCATTTCAATGGAACGAGTTGGCAAGATCATGCATTTCGTTTTGGGTATGAAGAAACTCTGCGCGCGATGGGTGCCGCGTTTGCTTACTATGGACCAAAAACGCATTCGTGTTGCAACCTCTCAGGAGATTTTGAGCAAGTTTACACGCAATCCGAAGGAGCTTGTGCGCCGATTCATAACCATGGATGAAACTTGGATCTATCACTACACACCGGAGTTATCGCAGCAGGCAAAACAGTGGGTTTTACCGGGCGAAATGCTCCGAAGCGCACGAAAACGCAACAATTGGCGGGAAAGGTTATGGCCTTCGTGTTTTGGGATGCGCAAGGTGTAATATTCATCGACTATCTTGACAATGCGCCTGCTCATTCATCCTCAATAGCTCAAGCAAAATTGAATGAAATTCGGTATCAATTGGTTCCTCATCCACGGTATTTCCAAACCTGAAGAGATTGCTCACCGGTAAGCGATTTTACTCAAATGATGAGCTCATAGCTGAAACCGATGGCTGTTTTGAAGGACTTCCGTAGGAGTATTATTCGGATGGGATAAAAAAAATACAAAATCGCTGGACTCGCTGTATCGACCTAAAAGAAGAGTATGTTGAGAAATGAAACCGAATTTGGCAAAAAAAATGTTTTCGTGTTTGATATGAAAGGGACTTTTCAGGCAACCTAGCTCGGCACCTTTGCGCACAACCCCATTGGGCTGTACCGGCTGTACCTTGTAGTTTTTATTGTATACTAGCTGATCCCGGTGCGAGCATTGCTGCCTGCAACTAAATGAATGAACATTACATAGAACTGACGCTTTTTTAAATGATGCCTATTTTTCGAGTAATAAGGAGTTCAACTTCTATCAGAACAATTCTTCTTACCCAGACAATACACAGTTTGTGGCTTAGGTACCTGGATAATTCTCAGGATTGGTCTGAAATTTGTAGGTTTGATTCACCATAGAACATTCTATGCATTCAGAAACACCTGCATTAGCTGTACTTGATTCCATTTGCTTGATTAGCTCTCAAGCTATGCAGAAATTTGTGTTTCATTTGTATGCGAGCCGGAAGGAGGAACGATCTCAAACAATCATAAGAACCTTCCCAGCCCAAAAATACTGCATATTTTCACTACCAATCGATTTTGCAGTCCATATCGATTTGTATATAGATAGAAATCCATTTGTATATAAACAACATCCAAATTCGTGTCATTTCCACTTGCCAAATGTTTATCATTGACAACTTTGCTACGTTCATTGAGTATGCAGACAGCGCCATATTCAGGAGAGCATACAGAGAAAGGTACTCCAACCACCATAGAAATATGTCTGACCTTCAAAAAAATCCACATGCCAAATTTGATTCCATTTGCTTTTTAGTTCTCGAGTTACGTGCAGAAATTGGTGTTTCATTTGTATGAGAGCATCACCCCCCCTCATCCTTCAGAATGTGGAAGAGAGTCACATGACCATAAAAACATTTCTCTCCTTCAAAACACTACATCATGCCAAATCATGATTCCATAAGTTGCATGAATTCAAAAGTTATGCGGAAGTAATAATCTATTATATTTGATTATTATTAGTTCCCGAGTTATGCAGAATATTGTGTTTTATCTGTATGGGAGCCCCATTTCATGATGGGGCAGGTACTCGCTACCATTAAAACCTTTTTTGCCTTCAAAACGACACACATGCTAAATGGTTTGTTTGCTATGATTAGTTCTCGAGTTGTGTGAGAAATTAGTGTTTCGAATTTGTATGGGAGCCTCCTTTCCAGTCTAGGGAGGGGTCTCAAACCATCATAAGGGTATTTTCCAGGCCACCAAAATCTCTGCACACAATTTCACGCCGATCGGTCCTTCCGCTCGCGAGTTAAATCGTGACAAAGGAAACCCCAACTCATTTTTATTGTATATGATAATGCCAGATGCCGGACAATACAGTCATAAGCATAGATCAACTTTATAAGACTGGAAGAATCATGAAATAAATTTCACTCAATGTTCAACATCAAATTCGGGCAACAAGTCTAGATGTGAGAAGGAGCTGATGAAGACATTCCCTCTAGTACACGCGAATAAATGTAAAATACACAAAAGCAAAATTCGGGCGAACTTCTTCAGCAGGTAGGAAACTGATGGTTTTCTCGATGATGTATTTTAAATCTTCAAAAGGACTGAAATAAATTAATAATCAATCCTGATTTCTAATTCAATCATTTGGCTGATAGACTCATACCAAACGAAGCTTTTTTACAATTATAACTGTATCTATGTAGTGTACAAAAAAACTTCTTTCAAATTTTTTTCAACAAAATGGCGGCCGTTAGAGTGCGTTGAAAAAGTCGTTGTATTTTGCTTGTACTGGCTCTCCTGGTCGCAGTTTTGATCTGAAACCTGCTAACCAAAAAAATACATTAATTACATTTAAAGTTAGTAGATGAATTGAATAAAACAAGTAAACAAAAAAAATTGCACTTTTGGCGTAACTTTTTTGAAAAAATCCACATTTTTCCATATTTAATTATGAAATATTACAATAATTTTTAATTCACATAGAAGGTAATACTATAATAAAGAAGTCCTATAAGTTTCAGCATAATCGGATAATTAGTTTTCGAATTATCATCGGCACAAACTTCTAAAAACGCGTTGAAAATGGGTCTTCTCGGTCAAGCGCCTCTTTATACCTGCTGCGCGCGAAAAAGGCGTCTTCGAAAAACGTTGAAAAGAAATAGGTTATGTGTCCCTTGACTCAGCCTATTATGCAATGGTCGATTACATTTTTTATTATAACTCATAAAGTGTTTAAGCTGTAAGCGAGATTCAACTAGTTGTACACTTGCAAATATATGTTTGATAAGACATTTGGTAGTATTTATCACGAAAAGTTACTCAACTCTTTTTATAAAGCCAGAAACTGTCGAGGGATATGGATTTAATGTCGGTCTATAGGCAGTGATGTCCATATCCTCAGTGTGGTAGAGAGAGATTTAATTTTTCCACACACTATTCCTACCTTAACGTGAGCTCTTCTCTCTTGTTTATATTCACCCCCGTATTTGCATACGGGTAGCAAATGCGAGTGAAGAAAAATGGTTTTTATTCACACTACACTCGCTCGCTCTAGAGTGAGAAGAAGAGCTCTCAAATTCACAGAAGCGAATCCAGTAAATTCCCTGACGCGTGTGCCCCAGTGAGCTCACTGGTGTGGGCTCTTCTGCTAATATATAGCAGAGATTGCAAATTCGATTTGACGCTACGTAACAAAGGAAGAAAGAATAATGTTTCTTTCCGCTTCCTTTTTTCAGACATTTTCTGCAACTCCGACGATGTTTTAACTTTCAATCGCACCAGCGAATCACAGAGAGAGCACTGGTGCGTCGTCGCCCCAGTGTGCGTGGCAGTGATTGCAGGCGAGAGCACGTGGGCGAAGACAGATGAGAGCACGTGAGCGCGATCGTTTAAAAGAGAGTGTGGTTCACTCACTCCAGGTAATTCCATCACCGGCGTACACTTCCACTCTGTCTGTTTTTCACCGAATAAAAGAGCACTTTGCTTTATCTGCGGTGAGCTATGGTTGTATCCGCTGTGAAGGTACAAATTTCACGCACCGGCGTAACATTAGTGCGAAATGCCATCTCTGTCTATAGGCACCAAATTGGGTCTATTCATGGATGCAACTTCGTCACATTCGTTGCATTTATTGATAAAAGCAGTCTTTGTGCGGTTTTTTTTTCTAATTTTATGAATTAAGACATTGCTAGCAGTATTAGATGTACTTAAAACTACATTTCACAAAATAAATTAAAGTAAAATTGCCTCGAAACACTTAAGTCTAGGGTTTTTTTTCATTAGAGCGTATCTACAATTGAGAGATTCTCTCCGGGATCGCTCTCTTTCATTCATTACAGCGCCATTATAAAACTTACGAGGCATTCCTTAGTACAGATCGAAACACAACAGTGCTGGCTAGCATACTCTACAAATAGTAGAATGAAAAACGTAAAGGTGATTGGTTTATGAATGAAAGAGAGCGAGCCCGGAGAGAATCTCTCAATTGTAGATTCGCCCTAATGAAAAAAAAACCCTAGAAGTGATGTTCATATATGATTCATCATCCATTCAATAATGAAAACATTATAATTCACTATACAATGATTTTGTTCCTTCGGTTTGTGTTTAGATGAGCCACTTGAAAACGAACAACAGCAAACTCATGCATTTCCACTTAAAATGTTACCAATAACAACCTTTTTACTACGTTATTGATACAACAGGCCATAGTTGGGAACATTCCAAAAAATATGTCCCCAACATTGGGTCTACGGTTTTCTTGTAAAATCATTGTTACACTATGGTTTTTTTTTGCACGGTTTTTTTTACACGGGTTGTTTTCAGCGATAACTCCAGAACGGAACAACTTATCGACCAAATTCAAATCACATTTTACGTTTTGGGCCAAAAGTAATCATATAGCAGTTTTTCAAAAAAATCACAATTTTTGGTGTAAATACTCAAAGTTTTAAAAACTGTGTTTTGACCTTTGTATGGAAAGGTGACGCATACAAACAAAATCGAAGCAATATAAAATGTATAAGCATGTGAACTTATCAACTCTATTTAGCCTATTTTTACACGGTTTCATACTAGAACTGGAACGTATCCCCCGTGCAAAAAAAAAACCTTATACCTTATACCTTGTATTATAGCTATGTGAACAGTTAATTTGCAACGTGTAACTATTTTCTGCACATCCAGACTTCATTACTTGCTTTATCGATTCAGTTAAGCCAAATTTAGATCACTTGAAGATCGTCTAGATCATCTGTTCAGCTTAACCAGTTAAATCATGATGCCCCAAAAGTTTAAGAAATCGAAAATTACGTGGAAGTGAACAACTATAAGTAGATTTATATTGTCTCAATGGCTTTGGACTACATCGGTCAACCTGATAGGAACATGATTTTGTGGATTGTTGCTAATTTAATGACACATTTGGTGCGTAGGCCGAATGAAGGAGCTAGGCTAACATTACATCCCCTTACCCTACTTTGAATTCGAATTTCGAAAAAAGGGGTTCAGTAGCGTATTTTACGGGAAATTTGCTAACTTTTTATGCAAAAAAAATTGAATTTTTTGGTCATTTTAAGTGTATATCCCCCCTTAAGCCATTCGCTACTCTACACGGTAAATCTGATAAACTCATTTTATGACTATTTTTCAAGACAAATTTTCAAGATTATAGTTTATACGTCAAAAAGTGACTAGTTTTCATACACGTATGAAGAGTACTTTCTACGCCTTTTCAAGTATGTCAATAGCGAAAGAAAAATGCATAAAAAGGAGGCACCGCTGAGAAAAGAAAATTAACTCTGCCCGTGACTTGATGCAGACGCCATTTTCAAATAAGCATTTATTTGATAAGGGCAGTGTTTAAGTTTCGGCTAATAAATATAAGCTAACAACTTGTCAGCTGAAAAAAAAATTCGTTAAGGAAAATTTCTCGACTCCCTGGGCATAGCATATGCTTTTATCATAGACTAACTCTAAGGCAAGTAGGTCCCGAACAAATACGATTTTTTTCTTGGCTCAGTCAGTACTAGCACATCGGTCCCAAGCTCGGTCCTAAGCTTAATGATTCGCCCATAATAATGAACTCACACGAACACCCTCTCAAATATTCTGTCAAAATAACACAGCAAATCAAAATAAAGGCGCAAATATGTACAGCAAGGTGATGGCTTCAAGGTGTACTTTGGACCAAGGGGTTCTACAACAGTGAACCAATTTCAAATCGCTAGTTGCATATTGATTGTTGCTTATACTTTCCACACAATCATACAAATGCAAAACTAGTACCTGGCATCGAAAGATCTCAATTAATAACTGTGGAAGTGCATCTAGAACACTAAGTTAAGAGCAAGCAATAAGCTCATTGTGAAAGCAATAAGTTTGAAATGCTAAAAAAGAAGAAGAAGAAGAAGTATAAACAAATTAGGAATTATCCAATATGTTGCAACGTTGCGTTGCGTTGGATACAGAGTTAAATATTTGTTAAGTTAAATAATTGTTATTTTCAGTAATTACAAATGTTTTACACTGTATGAAACAAAACAGGTATCCAATGCCATTTTCTTCTTGACTAAAAAATGCGTGAGTCATTTTCTGCGCAAAACTCTAGACAGGTTTTCGTAATTATTTTATTTTCAATTAATAAACATGACTGTGTAATCTATTGATGTCTTTTTCACTTTAAAATTTGAATTAAGGAATTGAGCTATTTTCAGCAATATTGAAGCAATTTTGATTTTCCGAAATGCCTAAAAAGTACACATCTTTCAGTTTATTAAAAAGTAAAAAGAATGCATGTTTTAATTTTCAAAAGGAGTAAAAAGTATGCACATTTTGACGTATATTCAATTTACACTAATGAGAGTAAAAGTGATATACTCCTTTTTGGCGAAAACGAATGGAAAAATTTCGTGACAAAAATCGATTACTCAAAAACCATTAACTTTAGACAGATGATGTCTTCGGAAGATTTAATTTGAAAAAATTTGATCTATCATTTGGTTTAAAAGGTGACTAGGGTGGTTCTTTTCTGTTCATAATATAAGTTTTTAACTGCAATGTTTTCATATTCAAATTGAAATAAAAAAGTCACAGCAAAAAACGAAAAGGTGAGATATGTCAGTGACATATCTGCAAAGTCGACGTAGGACTGCTTGTTGATGTGGAGGAATTGTAATAGAATTAATAAATATCTACTATATTTTGTTCAGTCTAAAGACTCATCAAACCATCTGTTATTAGTTTTAGTTTTCCACGAAAATTAATATAGTCAACTCTTTATAACTTTTGAAGTGGCCCTAAAAAGGGCCGTTTGGTATTCAGTTATTCGCTGTTCCTGGAATGATCCGAGTAGATTGTCGAGTACCGGTAATTGTCGAGTACCAGATGATGATTTGGTAGACAGTCGAATGGGTGGTCGTTGTTGTTGGTTCTGTTCCATGGAAGAAAAGCATATAATATTAGTCTTTAGGTGTTTTAGGAGCGTTAATATTGTGTATGAAAATCTTGAATTCAACTCTTTAGAACTCCTCAAGTGGCCCTGAAAAGGGCCGTTTGGTATTTTGTCGTTTGTTGTTTATGGTCCGAGTAGTACAGACAATGGTCCAGTGCTAGGTGATGGTTGGTTGTCGAATGGGTCGATGTTGTCATTCCAGTTCATGTTCCACAATATCTGCTACCTGTTGATTTAATGGATCGGGTGCTTCGAATGCGAGTACAGACAACATAGGTCTATGATACGAAATATATGAACAATAACGTCTGCACTCTACGCCGATATTTTTAACAAACGTTAAATCTATACAAGAACCACCAAGTGTGGTTGCTTCATTCCGAAGGTTTGCTAAAGTAAATTTTAAATGTTTTTGCATAAAATCTAGAAAATCTATGTTTTCATGTTTGGAAACGTCAATGTTAAAGTCTCCGGTCAACACAACTGGCGTATCTTGCGCAGCATACCTGAACAACTTGCGAATCAAGAACAATTTTTAATTCTTGGTAGTTGTTCCTGGTGAAATGTACACCACAACCAGCAGAACTTCAGTGTCCATTACTGATATCTTAGCTGCACAAATGTCCTCAACGTTATCGACAACGCAGAACATCTCGTCATGATGTTCACTGAGCTGTTGGATCTTGTGGGTAGCAGCCATAGTGGTAGCCTTGTCCTGCTGATATATTGCTACACTACCTGCTCTCAAGTTGCAGCGTTTGAACTGAACGATGTAGTGGTAGCCTTCAATATCGACTAAGGAGTCATTGTCTAGCCAAGTCTCACTCAGTGCGAGGAATTCCACGCTTGTCAAAATCCGATCTGAGGCGATATCCATCACGTGAGCGTTCAAACTTTGAACATTGATGCTCATCAACGAGGTGGCAGAACCCTTGCTTTCCAAAACTTGGGATGGTTTATCCCCAAGTGTTTGTAATCGATGGTTTTCTAGACGCTGCAGCTCGTTCCTGAGGTCTACCATCTTAGGTGAGTTGCTACCTGTAGCATGATCGAGCTTAAAGGCTTTGGTTGGGTTTGTTAAATACAGCCCCTGGATTGACTGAACACGTGACAATCCAACATACACTAACTGCTGGGTACCGAGAGCTGCTGCTGCCAAAGCTGGGTGCTGCCACGACCAGCTGGGCACTGCTGGGTAACCAGAGCTGCTGCTGCCACAGCTGGGTACTGCCTAGCCGGGTGCTGCCTAGCGGGATATTGCCACCACCAATTTCTCCCACCGGGAGATCCGCGCAGCTCCAATGCTGCCGAAAGAATGAGGCATTAGTTCAAAAATGGGTCTTTCATAAGCTCCCAGCTACTCGCTGATCTCGTTGTCCGCTCTGCTGTTTGCTGATTGGTTAATACGCTGATGTGGTATTTTGGTGCGAGTGTGATATTCTTCATTTCCCGCTCATTTCTTCTACTGGTGATTCATATCGAAATGAATATGAAAACAATTTATATGTATATATGATAATTAATATGTATATAATTTTGTTAAATATTCTAATAATAATAAGAATTATTGTTATTATTTTAATAATAATGAAAATTATTATTAGAAGAGTTTAAATCAGTAAAGATATTATCTTTCAAATGTCTTTACACATAGCTAGAATATCATGAGAATTTAATTTATTTCTTCTATATTCTGTTTCTTCTCTACAATATATTAAATAAACTCTTTAGTTGGGAAAATTGTGTTGAAAAGGACCCTTTTTATTAATTGTCGGGGAGAGGGGGGGGGGGTCTTCTCGAGTAGCAAGATGGACTGAATTTTCTCCGGCCTCTTGGAGTAATGTCATGTTGATGTAACGCCATGTAGTGAAAATATCGATTAGATCAAGTTAAAATATTAATTTAACAAACTCTTTTATTGGGAAAATTGTTTTGGTCGCCCAGAAAGAACAGGTTGTATTAATTATCGGGGGGAACATAGGGATCACATTGGCTTCTCGGTCTTCTCAAGTAGCAGGATGGCCTGAATGATTGGCAGGTAATCACCCTGTGAAATTTTCAGAACAGAGAAAATCGGGATTTACATATAGATAAGCAGCATCAGCTTCGGCCACTTTATCCGCTCTTGAAGTAACGGGAAGTAACATTACAACCATGCGTTGTAATGAAAATGTCGATTATCTTATGATAAAATAATATTTTAACAAACTCGTTAAATGGTAACATTGTTTTGTTCACCCTGAAAAGGACGGGTTTTTATTAAATTGTCGCGGGGCAACATGGTACACGTTCGAAATGTGCTTCTCGGTCTTCTCAAGTAGCAAGATGGCCTGAATTTTCTCCGGGCTCTTGAAGTAACACCATGTTGAAGTAACGCCATGTAGTGAAAATGTCGATTTGCATATTGTTTTGGTCGCCCTGAAAAAAACGGGTTGTATTAATTGTCGGGGGAACATGGTACGTGATCAAATTTGCTTCTCGGTCTTCTCAAGTAGCATGATGGCCTGAATAATTGGTAGGAAACCACACTAAGAAATTGTCAGAACAGAGAAAATTAGGATTTACATATAGATTGACGAGGCTCGGCCATTTTATCCGGGCTCTTCAAGTTACGCCATGTTGAGACGGTGCGTTGTAATGCTATTTTCATTACTCGATTAGCTCATAAGATATTAATAAAACAAACTCTTTAATTTGGCAAATTGTTTTGTTTGCCCTGAAAAGGGCGGGTTTCATCAATTGTCGGGGGAACGCGATCGAAATTTGTATGTATGGCCTGAATATTTGACAGGAATCCACTGTATGTACTGCCATCGTCAGATGCTTTTCAAGTCACGACCACTTGGTTTAGGGGGATGGATGTGGGTCGAGACGTCATTCGTGTCATATCTCGCCTCATGTCCAATCATTATTCTTTGAACGCTCATTTATACCGGGTTTGGCTGAGCGACAGCAATCTCTGTGAGTGTGGACAAGGCTATCAGGACGCAGATCACGTTATTTGGTCTTGTGCTGAACATCGTGGAGTCAGATCGGGGATCTATGATTCCCTTCGGGCTCGAGGTAGACAACCCAATGTGCCAATTCGAGATATTTTGTCTGTACGTGATTTGGAGTACATGAAACTCATTTATGTGTTTTTGACTAACATTAGCTTTAGATTGTAGTTAGTTTAAGTTTTTTTTCTGTGTATGTTTTTTTTCTTTTTCAAAAAATGTTCAAGTCAAAAGAAAACCATAAGTTGTATAGTTATGTGTTTCAATAATTTAGAATTTAAATATAATGTGTTATGTGAACCATACTTTAAATTTCCACCCTCTTTCCCATCCGTAATTTGTAATCCCTATTAACCTCGAGACGGCCGCGCTTAATCGGTTTTATCCCCCTAACTTTAGTTTTAAGATAAATGATGTATAAAAACATGAAAATTTGGCTCTGTAAAGTTGATTCGATTGAGCCTGTACAAATAAGTGATTAATTAAAAAGAAGTTACGACAGGCTGGGCACTGCTGGCTACCGACCGCCAGCTTCTACTGCCACGACCAGTTGCTGGGTACCGAGCGATGCTGCTGGGTGCTGCCCAGCACCGGGAGATCCGCGCAGCTCCAATGCTGCCGAACGAATGAGGCATTTGTTTTTTTTTTTTTTGTGTTTTTATTTATTTTCAATTCAATGTTTACATTTGATTTTTATCAGGGTAATTGCTTAGCCAGAGGGGCTCTTCATCTTTGTTCTTCTTGTGTTCTTCTTAAGTGGTATGATTCGTTGTTTGGTTATACTAATTTACATAATATCCCTTAGTGGGATTGGTTGGTTTGAATTATAAAATTTGATAACCTACCTAACTATAATGACTACAATTTGAAAAACCTAGGGGTGGGGTACCAAGTCCCGGATGACTTGGTGGTCTGATAGGTGGCAACGTGTCCTGTACTTATTGATAGTCTCACTAAAACGATCTTCGAGTGTTTTAATATTGGCCAGACGGTGGATCTCAGTATTTCTTGTCCGCGGAGGAGTGTTCAGGATTATCCTGAGAAACTTGTTTTGAACCCGCTGTAGTTTCAGGTGGTGTGTTTTAGCGCAGCTCTCCCAGATCGGCATGCCGTACTCGATAACCGGGAGAATGATCTGTTTGTAGATAGCAAGCTTGTTCTTCAGGGACAATGTAGACTTTCTGTGTAGCAAGGGGTACATAAGCTTCAACAGAACGTTACACTTTGTGACAGTCTTGTCAACCTGTTCCCTGAAGTTCAGCTTGCTATCTAGAGTCACGCCAAGATAGATGGCTGAATTGGTCCATTCCACCGTTGTGCCGTTTAGACGAATTTTAACATCCTCAGCCGGAACAAGTCTGGGCGATTTCGTGTGTGGGAAGAGGATGACCTGGGTCTTTGCTGCATTGATGCAGATCTTCCAGTCTGTGAGATACTTCAACAGAACATTCAGGCTTCGCTGCAGTTTCGATGCGATCGCTCTCACTACCCTACCATTGTGGACGACTGCGGTATCATCGGCAAACAGCGACAGAGATCCGTTCTCAGGGAGTGGGGGTATGTCCGAGGTGAACAGGTTAAACAGAAGTGGACCTAGAATGCTTCCCTGCGGAACACCGGCGGAAATCTCCTGCGCATCAGAAACTGCACCATGCAGCGAAACACTGAATGTTCTGTTTGATAAGTAGCTTTTTACCATCTTCACCAGGAAGACTGGAAGATTGAACCGATGCAGCTTGTACACCAGACCATCATGCCAGACGTTGTCAAACGCCTTTTCCACGTCAAGAAGGGCCATGGCAGATGTTTTCGAAACAGACTTGTTTCGCCTGAGGATGCTAGTGACTCGATTCAGTTGATGTACCGTTGATCGACCGCGTCGAAAGCCAAACTGTACATCAAGCAGAATGTTGAGTTCGTCGGTAGATGCAAGGAGCCGACGGTAAATTGCTTTCTCGAAAAGTTTTGATACTCCCGAGAGAAGGCTGATGGGTCGATAGCTCTTGGAACATGAAGGATCTTTCCCAGGCTTCCGGATGGGTATGACTTTAGCTGACTTCCAGCACGAGGGGAAGTAGCTAAGTCTAAGGCATTGATTAAAAATTAATGCTAGATGTTCATAGAATTGGGAACTCAAGTGCTTGAGTTCCAAATTCAGGATTTTGTCGAAACCTGGGGCCTTCATGTTCTTCGATGTTTTGATATAGGTCGACAGTTCGTCAGCTGTGATTTCTAGTTCCTCCGAAAAATCATTGGGATATAGATGGATGTTATTCGCATGCTCATTAACGGCAGCTTCGTGAGGACTGACGATGTTCTGTCCAAGATTGTGTGAGCTGACAAAATGTCGACCTATCTCAGCAGCCTTCTCAGCGGGAGTAATCAAACGATCCTTAGAGTCATTATTGTCTAGTGGGATCAACGGTGGAATGGGCCTAGGCTTGGTTTTTAAAATTTTTGTTAATTTCTAGAACGGCTTAGCACAATCTGGGAGGGCGCGGATTGTGTTGGCAAAGTTATTGTTTCTGAGATCCACCATTCTGGCCTTAATGATCTTGTTCAAACGATTGCACTCTGATTTTAACGCAGGCAGACCAGTACGTTGATACTGTCTGCGAGTGGTGTTTCGAAGACGGATCAAGATTTTAGTGAGACTATCAATAGGTAAAGAGTTGCTCACCTGTGTTACTTCCGGAATGTGGTGCTCCCGGGCCTGGGAGATCGCCTGCTCGATCGACTGCAGTTGCCGATCGATGTCGTCGGTTGATTCGGGGCGTCTATCGTAATCGACCGTGTTGTCGACCTGATGACGGAACTGGATCCAGTTGGCGCGATGGTAGTTTCACCTGGTTACCGAATGCCGGTTGACGCAGGACGCAACTTCAGCCACCACCGGATAGTGGTCTGAGCTGAGCTCCTGGTGAGCGATCGGCTGGCCGATGTTGTTCCCCATGTTGGTGAGGAAGATGTCTATCGTAGCATGGACCCCGGATCTGCTCAACCGGGTGGGAGTATCCGGGCCCAGGATGGTGTAGTGACCCTCTTCCAGGTCGTCGTGTAGGATGGAGCCGTTCTTGTTTCGTCGTGCGTTTCCCCAGGTTTCATGTTTTGCGTTCAGGTCACCGGCGATAATAAACTGCCCATACCTCCGAGTGAGCTTGATGATGTCGTTTCGCAAGATCCTATCTGTCCCGTTGTTTGTGCTTGCTTGTTTGGGACAATAGGCCGCGATGATGGTGATAGGGCCGACGGTGGATTCGACCTTGACTCCGATGGCTTCGACGAATTGGAGCTGCAGACTCGGAAGCATCTGGCAGTTGTTGTTGGTACGCAGGGCGATGGCGACACCCCCTCCGGCGGAACTGGTTCGATCGAGTCTGATCAGGCGGAAATCTGGCAGGAACACGTTGATCTCAGGCTTGAGATGCGTCTCGGTGATGATTGCGATGTCAATGGACCGGTCGTTGAGGAAGTTAATATACTCGATGTTTTTGCTCTTCAGCGAGCAAGCGTTCCAATTTGCGATATTAACGATTTCACGGTCCATTGAGGAACGCAATCATCGCCTGGATTTGTTCTCCGCGTGTCCTGCAGGATCGCTTGATGATGATGGCCTGGGTCAGGATTGCGACGACTTCCTCCGTTGAAAGCACCGAATCATCGATCGCACCAGATGTTGCACCGGAGTACCTGGAAGATCGCTTTGGGATGGTTGGGTTGCTGTAGCTGCGAACCGATGTTGAACCGATGGCCGACTGGGAACCGGACGGTTTGGTGGCACTTGTCGTGTTGGGAGAGCGGGAAAGTTCTCGGTCGTGAGGGCCGGAGGCGGACCAGATCGTCGTCGATGGCCGGGTTGGTTGTTCGCTGATGATTTTTTCCGAATCGCGATGAATTCTGACCGCTTCGGGCATTCCCTGCTTGTCGCTTTGTGCGCCGCACCGCAGTTGGCACACACTGGCTCGGCATCCTCCATCCGTTCACAAGCATCGGCTTCGTGGTGTTTGCCGCAACAACGCAGCGCTTCGCCATGTGGCAATTTTTGGTGCCATGCCCGAACATCAGGCAGTTCTGGCACTGAGTTACGTCGCGGTGAATAGGTTGGTACCGGTCCCACTTCACGACGATGTGGAACAGTGCTCTGACGTTCTGAAGGTCCTTCATTCATGCACGTCGAGTTCTTCTCGAAGTGCACCTGGTAGAGCTGATCCCGGTAGCTTCTCGAGATATCATGCCGATGCATTTTATTGATTTGCACCGGTTTCAGTCCATTGGCCTTTAACTCGGCGGCCAGTTCCTCCGTCTTCTTCTCCGGGAGGCCACGCAAAACCACCTTGAAGGGTTTGTCGGCTTCGATGTCGTGCGTGTAGTACTGCACGTTCATCTGCTTCAAGATTTCCTTGACAGCGTTGAAATGGGGAAGCGCAGAAACCATCAGTTTATAGCCCTGCGAGCAGAGCTGGATTGTGCACCGTAGGCCCTTGTTGATGTAGTGGTACACCCTGTCGAGCAAGCCTTCAGGGAATCCCTTCACAAAAAGCGGCGGCAATTTCTCCTTCTTCTCTATTTTCGGTGTATCGCCGTTCTCCAGAACGGCGTACCGATTGTTAGCTAGCAGCTTTTTAGATGACAGCACATCATCGGGTGAATTTAATCGGGAACGTTTCCCAGCTGAACTTGTGCCGACGTCAACACGCGGCGGCTTCCCCATACCGGGGTCGGACTGTGTATCACACAACGCGAGAGAGAACAGTGCACCACGCACCACACGAAAGAGCGAACGAAATAAACCGAAAAAAAACTTTTCAGAGCGCGAGCGAAAAACACGACCGAACGTGTCGCTTGTTCAAACTGGAATGAATGAGGCATTTGTTCGGAAATGTGTCTTTTATCATGGCATCGGGTACCATTGCATGAACAAAAGGGGGTATCAACTAAAGCAATGTGAATCAAATTCATTAAAAGGGGAGTGGAATCAGATGTTTCGCCAAACACTTGCGTAAAACAGAATCTACCTCTCGAGAACAAAGAATAAGAAGAAGAAGACGATGGGAGACGTCTCTTGCTTAGATTTGAAAACTGTGCTAGGAAATTTGGTTAATTTACTCTGCGAATCGAAATTATAAGACATCACCTTACATTTACGTTATTTTTAATAAGTTAATGTTAAAAATCAATTAACTTGATTACTAAAACTGATACGTAGAATTATTTCCAATCGATTGGTGCAAACGACATGAAAATCGTTTATGCAATGACTTAGTTATTATCGCTCAAAATCTCCCAAACGACCCGTAACGCGGTCGATTTCAGAAATTTTAGAACGGCGCCCCAGTATAGAAATGAAAGACGTAGTCCTACGTCAAAATCTGTTTTTCTAAGTCGCACCCTAAGAAAAGCCAGAAAAACTGTTATAAAACGATGCGTAGATGAGTAAGAAGTTAATTTTTTTCAACAAAGTGTCATTAAATGAAAATATCTACAATTATGTACAAGGAAAAAATCCTCTAAATCATAAGAATAAAAAGTTAAAATATTTATTATGCACAGAAAAGGACTACCCTAGTCACCACTCAAACCAAAAGATAGATTTAATTTTTTAAATTAAATTTTCCCAAGACAACATCTGTCTAAAGTTAATGGTTTTTGAATTATCGATTTTTGTCGCGAAATTTGCCCATTCGTACCATAGTGCATAGTTATGTGGCAACCCCTCGTCATATTAACGATACGCAACATGTACATGAGCTTCAATGTCACGCGACACAGCAAAACGGATAACGGTACTTTCCGACCGTTGCGTGTGCTAGATGCTGCAGGATGGCTCGAGCAGTTTGTTTGTAACGGTATTCTTCATCTGTAAACAACGTAAAGCGTCTAGTGCCAGTAATCAAAGTAACACCGCATCGTCAATCGGTTTCCTTCGGAAGTGATTCGACTTGTACTTAGTAAATCCAATGTTATCCGTTTGAAAAGTGTTGTTTGTGAATTGTTAATTTTCATAGTCGCGCATGGTTTTTGAAAACATATTTTTTAAGTGAAACATTGTGCTGTGTCGGCTGCTGATTGTAAGCGAAGTTGCTAGCGAATGAAGTGAATGTATCCGACTATGAATGTACGAACCGGCATTGATAAAGCGGTGAGTTCAAATTTTCGTTCAACCGTTGATTGCTTAAAGTAAACCTTGACTTATTGATGTGGATTCAAACGTTGAAAATTCAACACGAAGTTTAGTTCTTTGATCAAGTGTGTTGATTGAATTAGTTTATGTTCTTTAAATACACCAAATGATTGTCCATATTTTTTTCCGACAGTTAATCATTAAAACATAATAGCGCATAATATTATATTATCTCCATTATAAACCGTCACACTTGAATCACTGTGAATCGAATCCTTGAAGTGGGCGTGAGAAATATGTAGCAACAAAACATCAATTTGAGGTTAATTGCTGCTCTGGGGCTCCCAGCAGAAAGAACCAAGTGACTGCTGCTGTGCCATGTATGTGTGAAAATGTCACAAATTGCATAGAGTACGAACGTGCCGAGGTGTTGAAACAACAACTTGCAATAAGACAACCGAGCTGGTTCTTGTATCGAGCAAAAAAAAAGGTACAAAATCTCCATTCACGTTCTCTCGGGCACTCACGACGACGCCGACTCACGTTTGTAGATGGACAATTATTTGTATTGGTTGGCCTACTTCAGAACATTGGCACTCAGTTTCTTTGTCCTGGATCGAAGAGTGCATGAGTGGCAGATTGGTGTGGTCCTTGGGGCCCGCTCGGTGAAAAGTTCGTGCTTTTGAGCATGATTTGCTCTGCATGTGGGTGGATGTGGGCTTGCGTCGGGCCGGAATTTTCTGAATGAATTACGGTTTTATTGGCTGGGGTTGGCTGTATTTTGTTATCAGATGTTGTTCTGCGAGGTAGTCTGTAAGTGGAATGTTGTTAGGGTATAATGATTGTACGGTGGATTTTGACTTAATGCATTTAGGAGAGATTTCAAAGATGAGCTTAGAGTAAATAAGCAACAATTTTCAATGATGTCATTATATTGAGGCTCAATTGTATAATCTTTATGGAGTCGATAGTTAGTTCATTTGTTGTTCTACTAGAGTAAAGGTCGAAACTTCAGGCAAATTTTGATATTTTTTTGTTTTATTGAATAATAAACATCTATTTGTTGTGATTATTGATATTTTTTAGATATATGTTATGATATATGTTTGCCTATGTTTGGGACACAAACCACTGCGACTTGTAATTTGGTCGTTTGCAGTCCCAACAAACAAACGAAAGCCGTAAATAAGCATACATGCTTTATTAAAGCTGCATTACGACTTTCGTAGCTGAATAAAAAATCTGGCTGAACTATAAGCTGAATAACCATGTTCTCAATCGAAATATGAACTTTAATTCATGTGTTTCATTTTGTTTGAATAACATGCTTAGTAAAAGCTTTTACAATATTTATATGTAACTTAATTTAAACAGTTCAACAAAGAGATGAATAATAGTTTATAAACCCGTTTAAATATCGTTTATATAGCCTAGCTAATAAAACCTTATATTGGATTGAATAATAGCTGTAATGTACATCACTATTCAACTGATCCAATTATAGGCTGAAGAAAAATAGTACAAAAGCTTTACACAGTTTTCTTATTTGACTTTTATTCAACCCCTGAACAATTAGTTGAAATACAGTTTATGCCTCTTATGCAACGGCTTTTAACCAGCTTTGCCAATTAAACCTTATAATTAGTTGAATAATAGCAGTGGTGTAAATCAATAGTCAGCTAAATAAACTACAATTAAAATAAAAGTCGTTTAAATTCCGTGGTAAAGCATCCGAAGTGTTCGTAATTTTGAGTTGATCAATATTACTTCTTCAACTTCAAGTTATGCTGGATAAATAAAATAATAATATAAATGATATATTCCTCTATTTTCGTTTATGAGTTGTTCAAATTTGGTTGGTGCCGGTGAACAAGTATTGACCTGTTTATAAGACCTGAATTATGGTCAACTGCTTGGAGCAAATAGCTCACAGGCTACTCTATACATTGCCCACCCCAAAGAAAACAGCGCAGTGTTAACAAATAACATCAGAAAACATTGTCATATCTTTTAATCGTCTCTTGTTCAACATGCCCTTGTCAGTAATGCACGTAGTAAAACCGAACATCCAATATCAAAGCTTGTGTAACAGCTGGCTAATTCAGACGTTTAATAACAACATTTACAATGTTTGATTAACCACTGATGTTGCTTATTTACAGACAACGCTATATATAGAATATCAATGTAGCTCAATTAAAGCATCACTTATGCTACTATTCAATATATAACATTGGCCTTATATAGACAATTCGTTTATACTTCATTCAATTCCAGGATAGCGCAGTTGGTATGTCACGTAGTTTAGGATACGAAGGTTGATGGTTCAAATCTCGCTATTAAATGTTAATAAATAAATGTTACATAATGTTTCTGTTAATGTACATGTATAATCATATCAAATTAAATATGCAATAGTATAAAATCTCTCAATCGTATGGAAAATCATACAAAAAATAAAGAAATTTTTATAAGAATTTCAAAAAGTTGAACAAAAGTTCTATTAAAGTCACCACAGCTTTTTGTTATATGCTTAATGATGTTGAATTCATGCATTTTAATAAGCAAGGAGAGAAAAAAAAAATTCCCTTAGCTCAACAAAGGTCACTTTGACTCTCGGAATCAGCCTCAAGTTGTGTGCAGCACTTAAACAGCAGTTATTCAATTATCAGCTGAACTCCATTGCTGAAAACTCACTTCTTAAGCATATGCAGTTGCCTGTGTTCAAAATCGCTTGGCGACAGCTTAATAACTTCTCCAAATTTGTGTGAATAATGCCTGAGCAAAAGCTGTGTTTGAAAATAGTTCAGAGATTATTCAACACGCTGCTGAATTAAATTGCCACAATGATGTTTATTTAATGAGTGATTGTTTGTTGGGGTATCCTTTGTTTAGTGCATGTCAAGTTACATCATCACTATTGAAGTGTTCGGTATTGTTACCGTTTTAATTGCTTTTTTGTTTACAATAAATCGAGATACATTGATAGATTCCGCTATTTGAACCCTTTGAGAAATGAGAGCACTCTCTAAAAGCGCACTCTTTTATCAGTCAAATCCGGATTCAAACAATGACTTAGATACTGACCCGGAATCAGAACCATAGTCCCAACCAGTTTTAACAATAGAACTGTTCCCAAGCCTGGTAACAGTTAAAGATCAAGTTGCGCAAACTGAAGGACGATTTATTTTTATAAAAAATCTGTTAAATTTTCCGTCTAATGTCTTCAGCTGAACATCGTTACGTCCGAAAAGCGGTCTCGAACGGTATTTGCTAGGGAATCTTAACGGCCTACTCAGGTCTAATCCTCTAATTTTAAGCCTCTAGCCTGTGATTCAGCTTTTGTATCTGTCGCTTCACGATTAACATCGGCTAATATTAGAATAAGAAATTTTTCACTACTTATTTTTATGCAATTTCGAAATATAAATGTTATTAAAAAAGCTATACAGAATCCGCGAACAATGGTTGATTTGTTTTTCCCTTCTGTTTTTCTGCTTGTAAACAAGCTCCCCAAACTGTCAACAAAGTGAGGTTGCCAGTGGCCGCGGGTCCCGATGGGATTTTGTTGACAACGGTGGCGCGTTCGCATATTGCGTAGCAAGAAAATCAAATCTTGCAAATATGAATTCACATAAATGAATGAATATTTTCCTTAATTCAAGCTAATCCTAGGTGGTTATATCCGAGTATTGTCACTTTTAACAAGATATAAAATGTAATAAGGAATAAGATGTGTTCCTCTGGCTACAAAAACAAATATGTTCTTTTGTTTGAATCAATTCTGATTAAAGTTCAGTAGTAGACCAAACCCCACGAAAAGGTGATCTACTAGAGCTACGGCTTAAAAAGACACATATACGTCGTTTTCAAAAAATAATACGTTGCTTTGTTCTGCTACCATTTTTTTTACTAGTTTTAAAATAATATCTTGACCCTCAAACCCTTGGATTCATACTGTTGGAGGATTTTCTATTAATGTCTTATCAAGAAAAAAGCATGCTAGGTTTTCTGGATTTTTTGATTGATCGGAGTATTACCCAACAGAAATGTTTCGTTTTGGTTCCAGCAATTGCAACAAGATCATTTAATCTTATGCCTGGGACAGACATACAATGTACAGCGTTGTACTTCTTTAGTCTGGTACCTGTTTTTTAGTACTGGATTAAAGTATTTGACAGTTTGTACAACGCTGTACGTGTATGTCTGTCCCAGGCGTTACCTTAACAATATTTCATCGTTCTGAAAACACCATCTGAAAACATTTTATCAAGTTCTTTTTTTAACTTTCAGTTTTCATAACCTTTTTGTTTTTAGAAAATCATATACAAATCAGATATTATACTAGAACAACGTGTATTGTTTCTATACCAGGTGTCATTTTGAAATTTTGAGGAATGAGATCGTAACGCTAAAATTGAAAGGTTTTTTTTAACGCTAATCACTCTCATTAGGCTGAAAATACAGCTGTCGCATCTCTAGGGCTGGTAGTGGGTCACTTTTTAGTGACTTGGTCACTATTTTCAAGGCAGTCACTAAAAGTCACTTTTGTCATGGAAAAGTCACTAATATCACTATTTTCCGAAAATTGGTCACTTTTTTACAGTAATCGTTGCTACCACTGAATATTTCGACAAAAACAAAATTGATTTATACTCACATCTTGTTTCAACACGTTTTGTTTCAACACTATCTAATAAACTTTGTTTTGCACCTTTTTTTAACTACTCAATCAGTAAATAAAAACAAAAATGTGCAAAATTTGCATTTAATGTGCGACTTGTTGGCAGGTTGACAGTAACGTTTGAGTTCGTTTGAGTTCGGAATTTTGTATTAACTCAAATAGAAGTCAATTTTTACATGCAAATAATATGTATAGGGTGCACGCTTAGTGAGTTTTCGTGATTCAGCTAGACAAATTCGAAAAGGCGGATGCAAATCGTGCAATATTTTCCGAAGATGTCGGCGTTACTTGTCCTCAGTTCACAAGTTAAAAGTGTTTCAGGTAATTAGATTCAAATTTCCTTTTAGAACAGCATGGGGAAACAGCACTTTCCGCCCTGAAAGGTTGCAGAAAACTTATCCTGATGACTGCCTTCCCAAGTAACAATTTTAGTTTTATCTCAACCGCTATGCTATATCCATGGTTTTGTTGATAAAACTATATTCGAAACTGTTTTGTCCACCATCACATCCTCAATGCAACCTTGAAAACTGAAATGTGTACAAAGTGGCCCACTCTATAGACGGCTGTGAAAACAAATTAATAAAACCTTTACAAGACCATAAAGATTTTGAAAAGTTCTAGTGCAAGATGTTATGACCATTTAAGAACCTTCATAAAACCTATTGGCTGCCATCAAAACCAGCATAGGGCCAAATGGCCACAGCTGTCAAACTTCATGGCGGTTGGTTTTTGTTGTTCTGCTTTGTTCGATTCTCTGCTCTTCTGATTCATTTTCATTCAACAGTAAATAATGTCTAAGAAAAAAGTTCTAGAGTTGCGGAAACCTTTTTTTTTTAAGTTTTTTTAAAGCGTTTTTTAAAAATGCTCCATGCGCATTTAATTTTATGGTGAATATTGGCATGATAAGAGCCGAAAATAAATGCGCCTCGGAGATTATGCGAGGTAACATCAACAGAAACAAAATTGAAACAAATCTAGGATTTTTTTCAAGAGGGCGAATCTAACAATGAGACATTCTCTCCTCTCTCGCTCTCTTTCATTTATTACAGCGCCATTATAAAACTTTTGAGGGATTCTTTAGTACAGATAGAAAGACAACAGTTCTGGCTATCATACTCTACAAATAGTAAAATGAAAAACGTAAAGCTGAATGGATTATGAATGAAAGAGAAAGTAATCAAAGAGAGTCTTTGAATTTCAAATTTGCCCTAATGAAAAAAAACCCTAGAAATATGTTCGATAAATTGATCATGAATTTCATGAAAATTTATGGAATTCATTAATGTTATCTAAAGAATGCCAAAAGTGGTCTCTGATCTACAGTTCATTTGCATTCATTTATAAGTATTTATTTTTCCAGATTTCAATTATTTTATATATTTCAATATGGCGATTGGAAGAAATCACAGTTTTGCCAAAAAGCCAATGGCTACTATAAAACTATTTGGTTATTTGGGAACTTTCATCAATGCCAATTTGCCGTTTCATGTATTTATTGGAGGCAAAATGATTCTAAAAAGCTTTTTCAAATGACCATAATAAGATAATTTAAATGAGGCATTTCAAAATACCATTTTACGAGTTCATAAAGTCAAAATAAAACCTATGATTGGAGTAAAAGGAACTTTAGAAGGCAAGGTTTTCAGATCGTTGCAAGGAAGCTGTGCAGGTTTTCATAAACCTGACTAAAATTTGAAACCTATTGGCACCTTAATGCCATAATAATTCCAAATTGATTTCTGATGGCTTTCATGAAACTTTAATAAAACTTAATAAAGCTGGATGGTTTTGGCAATGTTACTTGGGTTGTTTCGGAGTGGGCCCGAACATACAGCGATAACGAAGCGTTCTGTACAATTTGCAGTAAGGCCTTCACAATATCCAAATCCAAGTCAACTCCGAATTTATGTGGCTATTGAAATATTTTGTACCTGATTTTCAGGCTCCATCCTGTGATGAAATTCGGGATACATTCTGTTCCGTCTGGGGGAACGAGCAAAGTGGACTGTAACACTTTTTCGGGAGCAGGCCAAAGCTAGAGGATAAGGGTCCTCGCTGAGCCTTTGCCTACGAGGGACACTCCGCCAGTGGAAACACGAGCTAGAGTAGTTCGGACTACTCGTTGGATACTCGGTTTTCTAAATTCTACACTTGTGAGAAGTAGAAAGCTCATAATGGGGGAATCCATTCTATCATACTGGTGGAGATCAGTATTTGCACCACTCATCGTCGTTCTCTCCGAGATCTATTTTAATAGTATGACGAGAAGAGCAAATGTGTGGAATAGGCTGTGAATGCTAAAAATAAACCCAACAGCGGGAGATAATTTCTCACCCGTGTTAGGCAGTATTGGGAGAGGGACAAATCGCTAGAACTAGAAAAAAGCAATAGGTAGTATTAGTGATCCTCATAGTATGATATATGCGGAAGCAGCCATTTTTGAGCCAATCGTGTAGCGAGAGCTGTGAAATCTGAGCCATTCGTGCAAATTTTGCACTGCGGCAAGTGTTATCAGCCTCTTTGAATACAATAAACACCGTTGCCAAATCGTTGAATCGAATTTCCGCTTATCTCTTGCTATGAGAATCACTAGGTATGAGCACGGGGTTAACGTTAACCTACAACGCTCATTTTTTGTAGTATGATGCTTTACTAGATGGAGCACCATACTGCAAAAAATGAGCGTTGTAGGTTAACGTTAACCCCGTGCTTGGAATAGGGTCTCGGGGTGCTTAAGTCGTTACCTACCCTACTTCCTTTTTTGGAGCATTCTTTGGTTAGCAGTTTGAACTCTTTTTGTTGCAATACAGCTGTGATTTTAAGTTTCAAGCACTTGAAGTGAAAATTATTCTAACCTTGAATTTATATTGGGAAAGGACTCGGTCCTGTATGTCATTAAGCATAAGGATAACTAGAGGTGAAACTCATATCGGTCGTTGTAATGGCAGCTTTGCCCAGGTAAAATCAGTATCTAATAACCGGTTGTCCAAACAAATTTGGAGAAGTTATTCGGCTTTCTAGAAAAAGAAGCTGAACAACTTCTCCATGTTTGTGTGAACAAATAGTAATTCAACACTGATGTTTGTTGGGTGACGGCATTCCATATCAATGTCGAGCGAGGACTTTCGACTTCGACAAGGATCCTCACCGACGATTGATCACCAATATGTGAGAGAACATTAAATTCACTGATGATGACCAAATTCACATTGATGTCATTCGGAAATGAGCCGCATCTAGTTCCCATCCCCAAGGAACTGCTTATGATGGCTTACAAAGCATACGCTAGTTGTAAGCAACATTTGGAGGATCCATAACGGAAAAAGGACGAAGAAAGAGAAGAAACACGAACGGAGCTAGCAAGGTAGGGAGAAGGAGAGCAAAATAAGCAACACGTGAAAAATAATAAGAATGAGCTGAAGATTCATTTTAAAGAAGAGGATGAGAAACGACAAACTGCTGAAAAGTATGTTTCAGTAAATGTGTTAATGATAATGCCCTGTTACTTATAATTTCAGATTGTTTATGGAAGCAAACTCGTGCCTAAAAAAAACCACTGAGAACAATAATGTGGCGGAGCTTTTAACTATCCCAAAGTCACTATTTGTTCCTTTTGCTATTGCCATTAAGTCACTATTTGGTCACTATTTTCCACATTTTGATCACTAAAGTCACTACTATTTCTTCAAATAACCACTACCAGCCCTCACCTTACCTTACCAATCAGACCAAGGCCGGTGTGGCCTCTGCTGTACACAGAAGTTGTCTTCATTGTAATCGGTCCATGGCTGTACCTCGCCAGCCTCGCTGTCTGCGGAGAGTCCGCAGGTTGCCTTCTACTTGATCGATCCACCTTGCTCGTTGCGCGCCGTCCGACATTCTTACGATATGCCCAGCCCATCGTAGTCGACCGATTTTAGCGATGGGTACGATGGGAGGTTCTCCGAGTAACTGATGCAATTCATGCTTCATTCGCCTCCTCCACGTTCCGTCTTCCATCTGCTTTCCACCGTAGATCGCACGCAGCACCTCTCGTTCAATGACACCAAGGGCGCGTTGGGCCTCCACTAGCGATGTTCATGTTTGGCCGTAGAGAACTACCGGTCTAATTAATGTCTTGTAGATGGTCAACTTTGTAGTTCGGTGAACTTTGTTCGATCTCAGCATCTTTCGGAGTCCAAAGACATCACGATTGCCAGCCATAATGCGCCTTTATATTTCTCTGTTGGGGTCGTTATCGGCGGTCACCAATGAGCGCAGATACACGAATTCATCACTGTCGATCTGAACTCGTAGTAGGAGGCTAACATTGTCTTCTCGTAAGTCTCTTTCGCTCATGTATTTTGTTTTCAACTCACTGATCACAAGCCCAATCCTACCAGCTTCAGCCTTATGTCTGATGTACGTTTCCGCTATCCTCTGAAAGTTACGTGCTACGATATTAATGTCGTCGGCGAAGCCAAATAGTTGAACAGACTTCTTGAAGATCGTGCCACTCGTGTCTATCCCAATTTCGCATCTGGACTACCAGCGCTGCATCTAGAAAAACAGCAGATAAACGTTTTTGACAGTCGAGATAAACTCTATTGAAAAATAACACTTTTTCGATAAAATTCCAAATGAGACAGTTTAAGAGCAGTACACCATCCGATCGGAAAAGCTCATATTTTTTTACATCAAAATTTGAATTAAATTACATTAGTATAAGTAGATTAATTATGTGCTTACAAATGACCTACTTTTTCTCCCATACAAATCTGAATATGAAAAAGTTAAAAATTTGTTTTTTTTTTTTCCTATAAAGGTCCTCAAAAACAAATAGGAAACAGTTAAAATTGTCTTTTTCTTTTCATTTCATTAAGTTCAATTCCACGTTTAATAATGTGATAGTCTTTGTATTTATAAACGAGCCCATGAAAGGGGTCATACAATTTCCTACTGCATTCGCGTGACCCTCCAGACTATACTACTCAAGGCTAGTGTATAACACATGGGGCTAAACGAAATTATTTCAGTGTTACGGTTTGACCACCTGTGCCTTCCCTTAGTCGCCATAGACCGGCCGGCTGTGGCAAGACAGACAAAGCAAGGCCACAGAACCATTGGTTGCTAGCACCAAGCCTCTACTATGATGACATTTCTGGCCACTGAAACCCCTCAAGGATAGGAAACGCCATCCGTGGCAACTAGAATAACAGAAACAAGTGACACATGATCATTTCAATGATTCCTGGAGAGTGTGAGCTTTTTAGTGGAATACCAGTAACTATAAAATGAGAAGGGAGATTAGTAATTTCCATTTAATTCCAACTACCTTTATTGCTAATTTTGACAGATACGCGTATTTCGTCTACAATGTGCAGATTCTTCAGTGCCGTGTACTTAGTATTAGTAAAATCTGTATCCAAATTAATCCGGACACCTTCAAATCATTGTAAATTTTGAAATATTGTACGTAATAATGAAAAATTTCACTGTGGTATAGCTGAGAGTCCATGATGAAAAAGACTATGATTGATGTTTACATTTTATGTTTAGTATTCAAGATGGCGACGAAAGAAAAACAAGTGCACGAGCGAATTTTTAAATCCACTGTTCACGATGTGCTCAAATCATTTTCGGAACGTTTGACGGTGGAGAGGAAACCGAGAAGTGACAAGAACATTCGACGCGCTGATCCTGTTATGGACCGACTCTCCATTCGAACGGTGGCTCGTAAAATAGGGATGTCGCCTGGTTTTGTCCAAACATCAAAACAACGTTTGGGCCTTAAGTCGTATAAAGTAAAAACAGTTCGAAAGCGCAACGACAAACATAACTTGGCAGCAAAATCACAGGCTCGACGTTTGTAATGCGAATATTTGACGAAGTTTTCATGCGTTGTTATGGACGATGAAACTTATGTCCTGGAAAATTTCAAGCAGCTTCCAGGGCTGGCTTTTTATTCTGCTATGGCCAGAAATGCTACGGCTGAGCATTTCAGAACGAAGAAGGCATCGAAATTACCCAAAAAATACCTTGTGTGGCAAGCAATTTGCACGTGTGGCAAAAAGAATAAATCTTTCGTCACTACAGGCATAATCAACAAGGAGATCTATCAGAAAGAGTGTCTGCAGAAGCGATTGCTACCCTTCATCAAAAGTCACAAAGAAAAACCTTTGTTGTGGCCCGATTTGGCATCATGCCACTATGTTAAAACTGTGATGGAGTGCTCCCAAGCAAATCAAGTGAACATTGTACCAACAAATCTCAAACCCGCCAAATTGCCCAGAGCTACGACCAATCGAGAGATATTGGGCTCTGATGAAGCGGGAGCTTTCTGGAAAGAAGCAAGGAATCAAATTGATGTCTTCCAGCAAATTTGAACAAAGACGGCTTCTACGATTTCTGAAGAGTCTGTACAAACCCTAATGGACGGAGTTCAGCGCAAAGTTCGAAAATTTTATGCAAATACCGAATCCTATGTTTTGTCTTCACGAATGGTTAAAACACATCCCATGAATCTGAAATAAACAATTACGACGGAAATATAATGCGAAATTTATGTTTTATTCATGTTTTGAGATGTCCGGATTATTGCGGATACAGACCTTACACGACACGTTTCAGCAGGATAATGATCCTCAGCACAGCACACAGCAAAGAAAATACTCGCTTTCTTCCGTTCCTGCCACATAAGCTCATTGAATGGCTATCCTAGAGCCCCAATTTAAACCCCATTGAGAATCTTCGGGCCATCCTCGAAAACTGTGTGTTGAAATCCGGTGTTACAAACAAACATACCTTGTAGCGCTGCGAAAGGCTTGGGATGATTTGAATCCTCAGCACTTTAAAAACTTGAAAAGTATTCCGAAGTGGTTGCCGTAAGAAATTGAAGCAAAGGGAGATCATTGAAAATTTGTTTTGATTTTGATTTATTTCCTTTTTGAAAAAAAAACAAAGTTTATCTAAAAAAGGTCATACCAATGAAATGGCGTTTAATTTTAAACTTTTATGACATGACCTTTGCAAATAACTTCTTTTTATTCGAATAAAAATGGGTAATTTCTTCAAAAAGAAATATCTTGTTAAAGCACTTGTTCAGTAAAAAGAATATTTATGCACAAAGGGTTGCAGTTTTCCGCCCTAGTTTTCTAATTCTAACCCTCTACCTACACTCCACTAGCAACTTCTTTTTCAAGTAGCTAAACATGTTTACAACTTGCACTTTACTATTGTGGGTCGTCTGTGCGCTTGCATGTATGCACAATTGCCTCCGAGACCCAATTATACGGAGCTCGTTTCCATGCACAGCTAAAGGGCGTTTTCGCGGTTTTCCAGTGTGCATACACAACGACAAACCCATGTACACGGGTTGGCATCTACTTGTTTGGAAACTCGGTCAAGTGACCACCATCTCAACCACCTTCACTATCTCTTCTCGGTTTCAACATTGCACCCAGAAGCGCTTGAAAATCTCCACATCTTCTCCACCTTCATTCACACTGCTTTTCATTGCATGTGGTCATGTGCATGTGATTGATAGGAAAAGCATAATCCGGACATGAAAGTTTGCGTTCGACAGTTTTTGAGGATTTGCATTCAACACATGCTGTCAGCATCAGCTGTTTAGTGCATGTGGAAAATATCAGGCGTTCGATGGGATTAAAACAATTGATCGGAATTCCATTCCGCACAATTTAGAAACTTTCTATTGTGTAAGTGTGGGGGTGCAAGTCGACCCTTTCTGGTTTTTGATCTTGTTCAGATCTGTTGGAAAGGCTGGGAACCTGCTGTCATTATCGCTACGCATGCTCTTGTGATTGCGCCTTTTCTCAGGCAAATCCGAACTACACACAGTTACTCATCAGTTAGAACCCAGTACTCAGTTGTTGTTTTTGTTTTCTAGCCTTAATGAGAATGTAGAAATTCTTTCCGTACAAAAACCTACACTACCGGGTGAATTGACTCTCGCTCTTCATAGCTTGCTACGCGGTTTCCGGGAAATAGTAGTTTCATTGTCATTTTCCTACTCGCTCTCTGTGTTCGGTTTGATGGTAGTGGTTGGGAACACGAGTATCAACTATAACCCGTTGCAATCACATGGTACCTCCGCGCTACCAAAGACAGTGGCATGGCGTGCAATGTGCGAAGCCATGATAATGATTGTTGTGAACTCAAGCTCTTTCGAAGCGCGATAGCATAGGTGAGGGTGCTCATCAGTGTTGGCAACCAATATGCAAATGGTTTCCTTTATCACATTGTCATTGGTTTTGAGCTTACCATAACTAAGGCATGCAAGACCAGAACCGACAAGCTCATTAGTTTTGAAAAACAAACATCGACAATTTGGTAGCACTGCTTGATCTGATCCTTTTCCCAAACGACACTCAATGGCGCCGGGCGGGGTTCACTCATTCTCGCAATCACCCTCTCCAAAGAACTCACATTCCTTCTGGTTCTGGCGTGTCTGGCAGCAGCCTGGGACAACCCGCCACCGACAACAACATAGCACATGATTTATCTGGAGCAACTGAAATGAAGATATTTCGCAGCCTCCTCCTCCGTTTGATGCTTAAAGCTCTCCGTACGAGAGATGCTGAGTAGAGTAAGCTCGATGGAGCTAGTGGGATGAGCTAGGAGGTCCTTTCGTCGGCTCGGGCTGCGAATACATTTGCTTCATGCCGAACTGGATGGATTAGGGGGTCCCACTACTGAAAGTGGTTGGGGCCCCGGGGGTAGATAGGAAAAAAGTCTCTCGCTCTCGGGCCGTGGTCCGGTCGTCATTTAGTTGCCGCACTCAATGGAATCAAGTTGTGTATTTTTGTAATCTCGGTCTCAAGTTTCCAAGTGTGTTCTGTGTAATATTTTTTTAAGGAAAATAAAAGGAAATTAGGGCAAGCAGGTGATTCCAAAGAAGGGAAGAAGGCCGATGTTTATGGTGAATAACGGTGCCGTGAAAAGTACCGCTTCCAAGTGATTGCTGCTTTAAGTGAGTGTTTCCATCGTTGAGGTGAAAAGTGGTCTCGAGCGAAGTAAAGCAAGGTGTGAGAAGAAGTGAGGTGGAGAAAAGTGTGTTTGTCTGGGCCTGGTCACTGCAGGAAGCGCACAAGTGTAAAACGGCCTATTATTCTGTTACGACACTGGAATATTGCGTTTCCTTAGTCGATAAAGGACTATTCTGGTGCTGTTTGAAAATTGGTTCAATTTAACGCCCTTTATTCAGCTGCTGCGAGCTGGAGTGTTTCAGAACCACTCCCTAACAGGAAGAGAATCGATCTTTCACTGGGAAAATCTGTACATCCCCAGGATAGGAGTGGTTGTAAGTACGATTTAGAAGCCTTATATAATCCATTGATCGCTAAACCGTTTTGACAGTCATCGTTGACTCTTACGAAAGCATGCATTAATCCACAATAAACAACAGTATCCAAAGCCATAATCATATTTCTCTCTGTTCGTTGTTGGTGGCAACGGATGAAGAGTGTGGTATTTCCTTTCATACATCTGATCAAATAAAAAAAGCTATTAATGAATCCTTCTGATCGTTGCAGGTAATCTCATTTGCCAATCACTTTTCGCTTTCCATTCAATTGCCGGTGATTGTGTGGGAATTTTTACAACAGAAATCGATTCAAATGGGGCGGGGTGGATTCTCAATTATTTTTGCAAAGTGAGATTTATTCATTTGGAAACGAACGAGTTAACTTTAAGTGGTGCTTGGATATTTTTTGGTTTCCTTTTTTGTATAGGCTCAATTGAATGAACTTCATCGAGCCAAGTGATCATTGTAAATAAACATCACAAATGCTGAAACAAGAGTTGAGTTGATCAAATCGTCTAGTGGTCTGCTGTAGCTTCACCCTTAAAGGTGCAGGACGGACTTTTTATTTTGAAAACGCTTTATCTCAATGATGCCTTAACCTTTTCACTTAAATCAAGGGGAATGGTAGTGCTAAACTTTGGATACATGTACCTTCCTCCAACCCATCGCGGCTGAAACTATGTGGCTTTGGGGGTATTTTTCATGATGATATTGAAATTGTTTTTGTTTTTAGCTTGTTTTGTAAACGTTAAGGGTTTTTTGTTAGTTTTTATCACAAATGGTACATGAAAATTATACAAATGGGTATAAATATATGCTTCGGGATGTTCTAGGTCGTCCAAACTCTCCTGGACTGTTGATCATGGACTATGTCGCTATGGCATCTGAGCATAGCACCTACATACATGGAACATGTCCAACAATGTTCAAGAAGAGTGTAATCATTATCTGTCCACCATTTATATCAGTCTCTCCAAATTGTCTTGGAGTTCAGGTCAAATGATCTACTAGATCAACCACGACTAAGCAGCATACCAAAGAAGCTAAAGAAGCTAAATGAAAGGGTTATAATATATTATTATTATTGTTATTATTATTATTATTATTATTATTATTATTATTATTATTATTATTATTATTATTATTATTATTATTATTATTATTATCACCGTCTTCGACAACAAGATCGTACAGGCTATACTTATTCTAATTTAACTTATACAGGTATTCCTCGATTTTATGGACCCTTCGATTTTATGGACATTTTACCTCGATTTTATGTTCACGTTTTGATGAAGTAGTGATTTAACCCTCTGCCTATAATTTTTCAATTAGGTAATGTCCATTGATAACATTTTTAATGCTAAAGAGTCGTTTTAAAAAAGTGTGACGACTTTTAGCGTAATTTAGAGGATTCTATTCAAAATGCTTGACGAAAAGGAGGAGGGTAGGTGTGTTTATAAACACGGTGCTTTTCCGAATAATGGCGTGATCAATGGATGTTCCCTTATATAAATAACGAGGCAATTCAAGTGATTTTTAAATACTGTACTCAACAGTGATGTTGAAATCATTTCAAAATGCAACTCACTGAGCCATTCAGCGTGAGCGAAAGTGCCTTCGATTATACAGACAAAAATCGCGCTTGAGATTCTCAGCCGAACAAATGAGCTAAACGATGTTATCTCCAAAATTGGTCAAAGTTTTGCTTTGGAGGTGTGATTTATTACTGGTAATGGCTACCAGAAACATAAGAAAACACTGCATTGATGAAATGTAAGCACCGAGGAACAATCAATGAGTAAAGCGAAATGAAAAAATAGGACATGATTGTTATGCGGATGATTTCGTAGAGAAAAGAATCGCACTTGATAAAAATCATGAGTGAGATTTGTGATTTCGGTTTTTCAACATCACTGGTACTCAATCAATACTCACTCATATATACTCATCTACACTTTTTCCACCATTTTGAACTTAAAACAACGTTTTTTAGTTCAACGGTCAGATTAAGTCTGGATTATGTTGTATCTGGTTAATGTGTATTTTTTTAAATTTTTGATCGTGAGGAAGTTGCATCATCACTTCTATTTGAACCCGAATTTGTGCAGGCTGTAATCTCTAAAATGGCTTCTGTTCAAATTCTGTTCCAAAACCCGATCGGGTATTCATCTCACAGCAAAAGTGACGATTATCTATGATTTGGAAAATGGACAAACAGTTCAAAATGTTATGGTAAAGTACTACATCAAAGCACGATGTACTATTTACAACATTTAGCGATCCAAATCAAAGATACTGAACAACATTGCAAATATTCAAGGAAACATGCTTACCAATGTTAGAGTTTCTATTCATAGAAAAAGCGCCCTCATGTTAATCATTTGCAGCTCATCGTAAGTCCTTCAACACATTCCGGTAAGCCAAGAAATGCTGCAAGTTCAAGCAGTGAAGTTTTTCAACGAGTTGGTGGGTTAATGCAAGTTTGGAAGTTGGGGATATATCGCAAAATTAATCAAAAGACGAGAAATTCGTCTTATGAAAATTACGGGAGAAAAATTATGAAGCAACATAGCCATCGTTGACCAATTTATTTAAAAGTTTGCGGCGGAAATGCGTTCTAATGATTTGCTGCTAAGTCATATCTACAACGCTGACGAAAGCGGTCTTTTCTTCAAAAGCACGCCCACAAATACATACGATGACAAGGACTCGATAACCGCACCTGGAAAGAAGGTGAACAAAGGACGTCTGACGTTTATGCCGTGTGCGAATGGATAGTTCTTTGAAATTGCCGTTGATGTTTATCGGGAAATATCCTAACCCTCGTGCGTTGAAAAACTTGAAAGAGCTTCCAGTTTTCTATGCCGCATCCAATGAAAATGAATGGATGACCCGCGTACTGTTCAAAATGCTTTTTTCAGCATTTTGTACCGAAAGTCAGAAAGTATTTGGCGGAAAACGGTTTACCTATGCGAGCAGTTTTGGTTTTTGACAATTGCTCTGCACATTTCAATGCAGATGAGCTCAAAACGAAAGACGGCGCTATTTGGGCAGTCTTTTTACCGCCAAACACAACAGCGGTGATTCAACCGATGGATCAGAATGTGATCCAAATGGTCAAATCACGGTACAAACAAATCATGATGCAGGAGATTCTTGGACGATCTGAAGAATTTCATGACAACGTGAAGAAAATAAATGTTTATGATGCCATCTTTTGGGTTGCGAAATCGTAGGATCTGGTTCCTCAAGCTTCCATTAGAAGATCGTGGAATTTGCTGTAAAACCCGGAGTTATCGATGAAGAAATAGCTGAGTTTTAAGTCCTCAAAGATTCAGAAATCGTGGAATAGTACTCAACCCTACAGCTGCCCAAGTAGCACACTACGATCATAATTAGTTGTAGTAACTTGATTGTGACTAAGCAAGTCATATTTATGTTATCTCAACCGAATGGCAACATGTGTGCTACTAGGGTGACGACGAATCAACGAACAACATCATGGATGTTTTAGTTTTAGTTGCGTGACATGAGAACGCGAATATAGTGAATGGAAAAGCATCTTGAGAAAATTGCCTTTAAATATCCGAATCTTTTCATTTGTATTAAACTTCTAGCTGATCCCGGTGCGAGCGTTGCTACGCCTGCAACTAAATGAATGAACATTACATAGAACTGACGCATTTTTTTTTTCGGATGAGTTTTGTTTACTAAGAAGGGGTCAAACTTCTATCAGAACATTCTTCTTACCCAGACAATACACAGTTTGTGGCTTAGTTACCTGGATAATTCCCAGGATTGGTTGAAACTTGTGTTTGAATTCACCATAGAAACATTTCTTGCATTCAAAAAACTCCGCATACCATTTTTGATTCCATTTGCTTGATTAGTTCTCAAGCTATGCAGAAATTTGTGTTTCATTTGTATGCGAGCCGGAAGGGGGAAGCGGTCTCAAACAATCATAAGAACCTTCTCCAGCCCCAAAAATACCTGCATACATATTTTCACTCCGATCGGTCAGACGGACAGTCAGATAGAAATCCATTTTAATATAAATAAAAATCCTGTTTCCAATAACCCCCACATGCCAAATGTGGTTTCATTTACTTGAATAGTTCTCGAGCTATGAAGAAAATTGCGTCATTTGTATGAGAGCCCCCCAACCCCCTTTCAGAGGGCAAAGGGGTCTCAAACCACCATAGAAATATGTCTGACCTTCAAAAAAATCCACATGCCAAATTTGATTCCATTTGCTTTATTAGTTCTAGAGTTATGCAGAAAATTGCGTTTCATTTCTATGGGACCCCCCTCATTAAGAGGGCAGAGTGGTCTTCACCACCATAGGAATATGCCTCTCCTTTAAAAAATTCCACATGCCAAATTTGATTCCATTCGCTTTATTAGTTCTCGAGTTATGCAGAAATTTGTGTTTCATTTGTGTCAGAGCTCCCCCCCCCCTTCAGAAGGCGGAAGAGTCTCAATGACCATAAAAACATTTCTCTCCTTCAAAAACCTCCATATGCAAAATTTGGTTCCATTTGCTGGATTAGTTCTCGAGTTATGCAAAAATTTGTGTTTCATTTATATGGGAGATCCCTCCCTCCACTTTAAGAAGGCTGACGGGTCTCAAATCATCATAGAAACATTTCTCTCCTTCAAAAACCTCCATATGCCAATTTTGGTTCCATTTGCTTGATTAGTTGTCGAGTTATGCAGGAATTTGTTTTTCATTTGTATGGGATCCCACCCTTTCAGGAAGCGGGAGGGCTCTCGAACTATCATAAGATGCTTTCCCGGACCCGGTATAGTTCTCATCTTTGGTTGAAATTTGTTTCATTTGTATGAGAGCCCCCATTTTTAGAGGGAGGAGGGGCTTTGAACCACCATGAAAACATTTCAGGCCTTAAAAAACTCGTCCATTCCAAATTTGGTTCCATTTGCTTGATTATTTCTCGAGTTATGCAGAAATTTGGGTTTCATTTGTTTGAGAGCACCCCCTCCCTCCTTCCTCCTCATATGACGGAAGAGTCTCAAATCACCATAGAAACATTTCCCTCCTTCAAAAACTTCCACATGCGAAATTTGGTTCCATTTCTCTTATTAGTTCTCGAGTTATGCAAGGATTTGCGTTTCATTTGAATAGGTTCCCCCCCCTTTCAGAAAGGGGAGGGGTCTCAAATCAACATAGAACAATTTTTTGTCTTCAAAAACACCAAATACTAAATTTGGTTCCATTTGCTTGATTAGTTCTCGAGTCATTCAGAATAGTGTATTTCATTTGTATCGGAGCCCCCCCCCCCCCCCCCTTAGGATGGGAAGGGGTCTCAAACCAACATAGAAACATTTTTTGTCTTGAAAAACCACCACATGCTAAATTTCGTTC
The DNA here is from genome assembly GCA_034211315.2 of Aedes japonicus. Lineage (NCBI taxonomy): Eukaryota > Metazoa > Arthropoda > Insecta > Diptera > Culicidae > Aedes > Aedes japonicus. The sequence goes on along the minus strand of JASCZW010002023.1, from coordinate 12,560 downwards.
CGTTTGCTTGATTAGTTCCCGAGTTATGCAGAATATTGTGTTTTATTTGTATGGGAGCCCCCCCTTTTATGACGGGGAGGGTTCTCAAGCTACCATAAAAACCTTTTTTGCCTTCAAAAACTTACACATGCTAAATTTGGTTTCTTTTGCTTGATTAGTTCTCGAGTTGTGTAGAAATTTGTGTTTCATTTGTATGGGAGCCCCCCTTTACAGTAAAGGGAGGGGTCTCAAACCATCATAAGATTATTTTCCGGCTCCAAAAATCTCTGCATACAAAATTTCACGCCGATCGGTCCTTCCGCTCGCGAGTTAAATCGTGACAAAGGAAACCCCAACTCATTTTTATTTATATAGATATGTTTGATTTTTAAGAGATTCAGAAGTGATAATGATTTGTAGTGGCTTTCATAAAAATTTAATAAAGCTAAATGGTTTTTGCAATGAAGATCGAGTGACTGAAAGACAAGCAGTGCGCTCTTGAAGGCATGTAAGTTGTGAAATGGGACTCAGATTGTTGTGTTCTCGGACTCTGCAAATTGTCTATCTGCATTTTAGCAGACCCCCATCACTTTTTCTAAATTTTAGAGACAGATAGCAGCGCCACTCTTGCCGCCAACGAGGTAACGTTGAACTACATTGATAGACGAAAGAATCACACACATATGCATGCCCGAACACGTACAGCGAAAAGCAAAATTAATAGCACAAAATTACCATTTCCCCTCGAACGTTGATTCGTTTCATGGCTACTTGAAATGAATTTCCATAGCAGCTGCTCTTATAAGACTCCGGTTTTTGGTTTTACTGGTTTTACTAATGGGACACTCGAAAACACTTCAACTTTGAATCAAAACAAAACCATCAACATCTCGACTATCAAATAAGTGCACGCACACTATGATCCGTGCTAGTATACGCGAACGTATGATCGAATATTTCAATGTACTGTCGCCAGACGTCGTTGCAATCATATAAAAAGAGCAAAATAATATCTGGGACATCTTGTTCATTTACCATCTTTGATTTTAGTATAGGCAGGTTGGACACCCGTGGCTGTTAGAGGCGAACCAGCTAAACTGGAGGATATTTTCATACCCTACAGTGATGTTCCCTCTTGGGTTTGCACAATAACTGTTATGCATTCCTACATTGCATAATTAGGGAATACTACACATAATCAAGGATATGCTCAACCCTCGAGATCACTCGGTTTTGATTCAATTTGGCCTACTGCCAAGGATGCGGAACTAGATGTTTATCGTCTACCTGCACGGGCACAATTGAATCAATAAAACACCACAGTATATCCTAGTATTGTATAACGACCATAGTAAATAAAGAGCTTTCAGTATTAAAGTATCTGAGAGCAGTGGACGTATACGACAAGGTATAAGAAGCTTATAACCACAGTTACCTACCTGAGAAAGGCCGCTGTAGACAGTCCATGGTGACAAGATCAAATGTCTATACACGAGGAAGTTACCGGGGAGCGCATTATTTGGCTCAAGTCTCGAATGAACTTAAACCGTCTAGAATAGACGAACAGTGGAACATCAGGTGCGTTATAGGAGATGTCTAAAATACGCATAGGACTTCGGTGAGGCTTTCCTGCGTCTTGTTCAACATTGCACTCAAAGGTGTTATAAAACGTGGGGGCTTTAACATGCTAGACACGATTTTCATAAAAAAACCGGTCAACTCATTTACTTCGCTGACGACGTGGACATTGATGGAGAACATTCCAGACGGTTACTGTGCATTAAACCAGTGTGAAACGTGAAACCAAAAAAAATAAGTCGTATTCACCCATCGAAGACTAAGTATCTGCTAGCAGGAGGTACCGAGCGCAATAGAGCTCTCACAGACAGACATGTGAGCAGCGACGGAGATTAGTTCGAGGTAGTAGGTGCGTTTTTATACCTCGGATCATTGGTGACGTCGGATAACAACTGCAGCAGACAAATTCGGAGACGCATAATAGCAGGAAGTTGTGCTCACTATGGATCATTTGATCATGTAAACTTTATCCCCGTACGAAGTGTACTACACAGAAAAAAATAATTAATTTTAACAAGCGCGTAAAATTTCGCTTCGTTTAATTCCAAACCAAAGGAGGCGTAAACAATGTTTGCATACAACAATGTTTGCAATCTTTCATTCAACAGGCTAGATTCAGGCTTTATCTGGCTTAAATTTACATGAAATGTCCAATAATTTTCTGCCAAATCTAGCATTCCGTTTATGTGCATTAGATAAGGCAGAAAATTCAATGTTTCTTTTTATCTGTGTATGTACAATACGCTGATAATACCGGTAGTTCTCTACGGGCACCAAACGTGAACAAGCGCTTGGAGTTTTCTAACGACGTGTGCGTAGGACCATCTAAGGCGGTGTATGTAAAAATGGCGTATGGAGAAGAAGAATGAATCACGAGCTGGCGAAACTCTATTGTGAACCCAGTATCCAAAATTTCTATACAGCAAAACTTCTATACAGCAACAGTGGGCGGGCCACGTTGTTCGGATTTCAGACAACAATCCAGTCAAAAATGGTGTTTGCCTTGTATCCAGTGGGCACAAGACAAAGAGAAGCGAGCTAAGTGGTTAGACCAAGTGGAGCAAGACCTAGGGTGTGTAGAACGCTCGAGGACCTAGAGACACCCAAAACCGAGTTTCTCGGTGAAACATTTTTGCGGAGGTGCGGTGCTAAAAGGGTAAGGGACCAGCAGAATTTCACGCCTCTTAATTGAACGGGAGACACTGCTAATATCTTAGCTGGAATATTGTTGGGATGAAATGGTGGCCATCGACAATGTTAATAGTATCTTTCGCAGTTCTCTGAGTCGAGGCGCCCACTGATGTGGTGGAGATGTGATATCTGCTAAAATGTCAAAACTTCTTGTTGACGTTCGCCTAACGTCACAAGATTCGATGTTTTGGTATGTTATGCGTCCAAGCCGCAACAGACAAAGTTATTCGAGCAGCGCTGCAGGTCATCCGTGACGGTTGACCAAACGATGCACAATCCCTCGATAACTTGAACGGCACACACGTCTTCTTTCGTTATTTTCCGAAGTATTTGGCATTGATATACCAGTTAAAGCAGGTCAAATGGAATACGAGGAGTACTTTTTGAGTGACCAGACAAGCGGAGATGATGATGCATCTCGACAACCAGATCCAGTTTTCAGTGTGCTTTACGCACCCACTAGGTCTAACTTCATAGCTCTTTAGTAGTTAGCTTCGCCGACCTGATGCTGATTCGATCGAGATGCTCCTATATCCAAGCAGGGTTCGAGACGTCTGTGCCAGAACGTTCGCGACCTTTCTGCCCGACCACTTACGGTACCTGACGAACCTCGCGTCGCTGATCAGGGTCATTCGTTCCGCAGTCCGAGCAACAGCTGCGACCGCGCCGAGGACTGTGTGGCGTTGGGACAACGTCTGGGGCACGCGGAGGCGCTACCCCCAGGATATGAACGTAAATGTATGGTAGTATCTTTCGACGTCACGACCCTTTTCCTTACTGTACCGATCAAGACGCAAATAACCTTCTTGGAAACTGTCTTTTAAAACAAGTAGATTATACAGCATGGTAGCAAAATGTGCGGATGTACCTTAAGCTGACTCAACTTTGCATGGAAGAGAACTACTTCACTTTCAGAGGTTCATTCTATAAACAATTAAAAGGAGCCTACATGGGAATCCCTCTATCCCCATTCCTCTGTGAACTATCTATGGTGAATCTATAAACAATCCTAAAAGCGAAAGAATTACTTCCAACTCGTTGGTGGAGATACGTCGACGACATCTTCGCCGTAGTGAAACAAGAGGATCTCTCCTTAATTCTTAAGAAATCAACAATCTCACACAAAGACTTAATGTTTACTCATGAATTAGAAAAGGATGGGAAACTTGCATTCCTCGACCTTCTAGTAGTAAGAGAACCGTTGTCATCATCGTCTTTAAAATTTGAATCTTCAGAAAATCCACAAACACCCAAAGAGTCATCCCTTACACTTAAAAACACTTTTTTCAGGCTAAAACGGCCCCACTTTCCATCACATGATCCACCGGATGTTGACCCTTCGAAACTTTCAGACTCAATGGTTACGAAAAGAGGACAATTCAAGCTTTCATCAACAAAATAGGATAAACATCTTCGTAGGAAATCGCAAACAACGCTCTTCGATTCACCTGAACCCGTGAAACGTGTATCCGCCCTTTCGATAAAGATATTACGTAAAAGCTGAAACCAGGACTTAGGTAGTTTGGGTTGGACCTAGTTTTCTCTAGTAGGCACAATCAATTCGTATCGGCAAAGATTCACTAGGTATATGAGGCAGAGCAGGGGTATACAATATAAAGTGTAAACACTGCAGCAAAATATATGCAGGTCAAATCAAGAGAACCTTTGCAACAAGGTTCAAAGAGCATCTAGTGGGGGTGACTAATGCTGTCAAACAGAATGACAAAAGACTTTCACATAACTTCAAATCGACAGTTGCAGAACGCATCTTCACGAAGAATTACGACGTAACGATAAATGACATCACGATTTTACGGACTACCTCTACACCATGAAAATTAGACGTCGTAGAAAGTTTAGATATCTACAAACTACAAAACACCAATTTATTAAACAAAGATCAAAGCAAAGGGAGGGTACACATAGCTCTTTAATTTAGTACCTAAACGACAACAAAGAATACGCAGCGGAGCACCCGCTGCTGCAGAATAACAAAGTTCGGTACAAGGGAAAAGGCGATGTAGATAAGTATTTTTGTATGTAACTTCGCTGTAGGAACAAGTGTTTGTACTTAGAAAATAGTATATATACGCAGGTGGCGAAGGTTTTCTTTGAGTCGAGTATTATTTTCATTCAACCGTTATTAGGATTTTAAAGATCTCCGTAGGCTCACTTCTGTCTAGCCACCATTGCTTTAACTCACAATCTTGCCAAACAGTGGATAAAGATTAAAAAATAAGGACGATGAAGGCACGATTCGTTTTCCTCGCCCTTTGTCTTTTGTCTCCAACCACTACCGTCTTGTCTTATTTTTCTCGGCCCCTTTCGTCCTATATCTTATTGAGAGAATGCTCTGGCCTGTGCTGCTTTGCGTCTTTGGCAGTCCTTATTCTGCTTCCGTGCCGCTTGTTAATGTTGAATAAATTTAAATTAATCCTCAAGGATTAATGTTGCCACTTCTTCTCCTATCAGCTTCCTCGCATGGATTGAGGTTTTTTTTTTTCAAAGCTACTTTTGATATGTGAAGCGCACACCGTACTAATAGGCAGTGGTTCCGTTGATATAACGAGGCAAAAATATACTTGACATTAGAAACTTTCTGCTGCGCCACTGGAAAAGTTCAACTGTTTGGTTTGATTGTGTGTGTGTGTGTGTACGTTGGTTGTAAGTCCAGCTACCCGTTATAGTGGTTGCACCATCTGCACATGTACAAATCGTGATTTAGAGAAATGTCACATTAAAGACAACTAGTTCATTATATCTGTACTCTGATAAATCTGATGGTGAAAAATTTATATAAGTTCAAGGAAATGAAATCCACGCAGTGAAAGCCAGGGGCAGTATTGCGGAATCTGAACTGGAAGATAATGTTCGATCGTAGCCTTTATTCATCATGTTCATTTTCATCACATCTTCTTTCTATTCGAATTCCGCGATGTGGCCCAATGGATTTTTAAGTGAGCAATAAACAACAAAGTAAATTATGACACATCGTCCGTACATAATTGGTACTCTTGTTTAAATTCTATGATATTATTTGAGTTTTCTAGTCATACCACTTGTTCTTAGATAAACCACCTTTGTAATTTTGGTGTCATGTGTGTGTGTGTGTGCGTGTGTGTGTGTGTGTGTGTGTGTGTGTGTGTGTGTGTGTGTGTGTGTGTGTGTGTGCAATCCAACTCCCACTATCCGGCAGTGCTTTTGTGGAAGAGATGTCTGCAGTTATCATTTGACCCATCATAAGTGAAAATCATTTATGTTCTTTAAAGTTATTTTTTTTGTTTATATCATCTATAAAATGTACAATAAATAAAAGAAAGTATCAATAAGAATTAGATATAAAAAAAAAACAAAAAAAAAAACTTCACAAAGACTGTTTATAAAAAATAGCAAATGCTGTAAAGTTAAATCCACGAAAAGACCCAGTATGATGCCCACAGACCGATATTACATCCTCCGAGTACTTTTACCTATATAAAGTGTGTTTTTACATTTTTTGTTGCATACTAACGTAAAGCGAAAAAAAGTGAAAAATGTTTTCGACCGTTGCATATTAAAGGTTGTACAGAATCAAATTGCACCACTTTTAAATGTCTTTAACTTTTACCCGTTAGGTATTTTCTATTGATATTTTAGATGGTATTAAGTAATTAATGTGTATTTGCTTTATGCTGTCTAAGTATCACTAACAGATGTGCAATCGTTGCTAAGAAGGAGTTGGAAGAACAGCAGTGGCGCAAAGAAATCTTGCACACGTACCTCGTAAATCCAGATTTTTCTCATCGTGCCATCAGCAGGAGGCTGGGATTGGTACATTCTACGGTGTCTCGTGTTTTAAATTGGTACCACGATCGGACCATCGATCGGAAAGAAAAAGTGTCAAAAATGGATCTTCGTATGGTGTTAAGGATCACAAGCGGGTAGTTCAAGTTTCAAGAGAAGCCCCAACAGTTCAGTTCGAGATGTGGCGAAGAAACTGAATCTAACCAAAACTGCTAGATGCGAAAAACGTGAAGGACTACACACGTACAAAGTCCAAAAGGCGCCTAATTGCGAAGAACGGCAGAATACGGTAGGTAAAACACGAGCACGACTCTACACCCAGATGTTGAGGAAACCACATTGCCTCGTTATGGAAGATGAGACATATGTAAAAGCAGACTCCCGGCAGCTTCCGGGGCTCCAGTTCTTCACTGCTCATCATGAATTCGATGTCCCTGAGGATGTTAGAAAGCAGCAGATGTCAAAGTTTGCCAAAAAATATATGATTTGGCAAGCAATTTTGCTCGTGTGGAATGCCTCCAAAGGCGTCTACTTCCTCTTTTGAGGTCACACGATGGTCCTACGATTTTCTGGCTGGATTCAGCCTTGTGCCATTACTCGAAAGAGGTTTTGGAGTGGTACAAGGCTAAGGAGGTCAATTTCATGCCGAAGCATCGCCGGTACTGTGGCCAATTGAAAAGTACTGGGCCACCATGAAGCAGAGCACTTCGGAAGCATCCTAAGGAAGTGAAATTGGAGGAAGATATGAGGAAAAAATGGATTGCCACGAAAAAAAGTTGGTCCAAATGTTGTACAGGACCTTATGAAAAGTGTAAAGAAGAAAATTCGTGAATTTTGATATGGAATTGAAATTGAATAAAACAACAATGGGAAAATATTCATAACATGTTTAATTTTACTCCCTGTAAGTTTGAAGATAATTGGTTGAACGGGCGAATTTTGCCGAATATTTGTGTGTGTCGCAATTTGATTCCGTACACCCTTTAGACTGAGGTATGGACCATGTACCCTACAGAATTAGTTTATTTTCAGGTTAGAGAGACTGCCGGTAAATTTATATTTTTCATGCACTCCTCCACACTCGGCCAAGGTTCGATACGATAGGATGGTTTTAAAACCGTGGGAATTCCGAGAAAGCGCAAATTTTGAAGCAAAGGACGAGGCAAGTAACGGAAGCATGAGCATAAAGTGAATGATATTCGTTGAAAGCATAAGGAGGATTGACATTGTATAAGCTCGTCCTTTCTTTGTGTCATGTTGCTTTGAGTAGAAATGGCATGAAGAAAAAGGAATTAAAGAGGATTTTAGGAAGATAGAGATCTTCCGTTCTTGTTTATATAGAAATCTTCCAAGTTGAAGTTGCTTTCTCATGGGCGATTTTTCAGTGGGTATCATAGTAGCATAAACTGGCGAATTGCAACGGAGAGGAGGATATAAGATTTGATTACAAGTGCTTATCCGTATTAGCTAAAATGGCAATCTCGTTTCTCGTGGCCACTTTCATTCGATATGGTTCATAAGAGTTTTGTTTGAAATCCATTTTGCCAGTTAGAATGTAATCTTCAAAAGCATAATTAAGCACTTTATTGTTTAGGTTTGAGAGCAAGCATGATTGAAAATATACGGTTGTTAGCCTAACATGTCTAGCTCTTTCTCCAGTAAATTGGCCAAATTTCCTTCTTTTAATCGTTGTTCATTATTAGTAAAGGCAACGCAAACTTAGGCTGTCCAAATTCGAACTCGAAAGCTGATTTACAGTCATGGACTGAACCGATTTGGGTACAGTAAAATATCCTAGACTGTCCTCGTTTCGTTATGGCATGCAATAAACGCATGCGACCGAAGAATTAAATTTAGTTTGAAATGTGCTTTCAGAAGATTCATCAATAAGTAGGAATAATTCAGCAACCATTCGCTTGCGCAACGTTGATATTACCGGTATCGAACTTCGGAATGCACTTGATGAACTCACCTGATGGTCCAGCTGCAGTTGGTTTCCGAAGCCAAATTCAATAAGCATTAAGCCTGTCTCTCTTCGGTATACGCAAATGCTGTATATCATCAACAGATTGCCCTCGGTGCATGCACTCCTGCCGGTTCCGGTCTGATTTGGAAATGTGCACTCTCCTGCTGATGATGAGCTGAGGCTGGTTCTAGTTTATTATTTATTTTTTCATTACGGTTGTTGTCACCTTTTCAACCTTCCGTGGTCGCGTCCCACTCTACCGTCGGATCGAGAACGGATGTGTTGGCTTGCTTCCAAAATTGTTATTTAATGGTAACGTGAGCCGGTTGAACATTTATTGGGATAGCTATTCCTAGGCCCATTATTGTCACTGAAGTTTTTTTTTCTAGTCACTGATAGTGATAGTGTCGGTGCTATGGTATACGTTTCGGAGCCTATGCAAACGGATGATGGGATGCATAGATGAGACTTTTATGTCATAATAAATCATGTTCGGGTCGTTAATGTAATCCCATGATTTTCATAGTACTAGTTATGAACAGAGCACGGGGTAGTGATTTTGGTATTCTGGATGCGAGAAGGGATAAAGACTATTCGACTTATCATGTATCATTATTGGTAAATGGTCAAATTCAACAGATCGATGAAATTTTCCTTGTTCAATCGTAAGCCAAATCAAGCGTAAACCACGTAATTGTTTGAAATCTTCGTACACCAAACATCGATTTAGGCGATATCTGGGTTAAATTTACATGAAATATTCCACGAAAATACATTTATGGCAAATCTCCATTCCCTTTATGTCCATTAGATAACGCAGAAAATGACATGTTTCTTACAAACTGTGTATATGTATGTGCTTACGTGACGATTGGCGTTGAGATATCATTAAATCGCTCATAACTACACAGAACAAATAATGAATTTTAACAGTTAACCCTCGTTGATTTGCAGGCCAAATCAAGCGAAACAACGTAATTGCAATCTTTCATACAGCATACAACATTGTTTGCAGTCTTCCATACAAGCAGACCTGATTCCAGCGATATCTGACTTAAATTTACATCAAACAGTCCATTAATGTATGCCAAATCTAGCAGTCCCTTCATGTGCATTAGACACAGTGTGAAAGGGAAGGCTAGATTTGACAAAACTTCATAGGATGTTTTATGTGAATTTGAGACATAAATAAATGAAATCACAGCTGTTGTATGATATAATGCAAACAAATTCGTTGTTAACGCTTGCTTTGGCTTGCAATTGAACGAGGAGAAATCACAGAGAACAGACATCCAGGCTGGAACATTTTTTTCTCAATTTACTGTGTAAATTTTTAAGATCAAACCGTTGGAACATCAGCGCCGCCAACTCTGAGGTTTCACCAAACTAAAATTGACCAGACTATCAAATCTCAAGGCACGCAGGTGGCGCCATCAACATACGAATCATCAAAATTAACGGAAACAAGCTGTAATTTTAAAATGGCAGTAACATAAATTTACACACGGCGGGCACTCTAGCTTGGACGTCTGTTCTCTGTGGAGAAATTATACGCATCTGTTAAAATACAGTATTTTTTGTTATTACACAGAAAATTAAATATTTCTTTTGTGTAAACCTATCCCATTGCAGTTTGATATTTATCGTTTTCAATTAGTATTGCGTGAGGATTTGAGAAACAGATTTATTATATCGAGTATTTTAAAGCGCCTAATTGAAAAAGCGCTTCATACTTAAAATTAATTAAAAAATACTTGTACAACATGTTGCGATGTTTAACCTCCATTTTTTGTTTTACCTGCTCTTGTCGCATTCTGTTCTACGGCTACTAGAAGCATTGAAGCAAACATACAAATGTACTAGAAATGTCAGATTTTCTCTCGGTTTATTCCGTGGGATGATTATTTTTGAAGGTTATGAGCCCTGATAAAAAAAAATATCTGTGGAAAATGAGGCAAATCCGTGTTGTTCCGTAAAAATAATCGAAATTCCGCAAAATTTGTGTTTTTTAGTGAAGGTCGTTTATGTCCGTAGATTTGCCTGTTCCAGTCGGGTCCAGCTCTCTGAAAGGTACTCAGCTTAGATAACAGATCATAGAATGAACGAAAAGGAACAGTGATGTTAGATTTCCCTTGGTAATTCCATTTTCTAATATGATGAGAGAGGAGGAGGAGTTCGGGGTGCTCCTTGGCGTGGAAATTCCGTAGAATTTTTCTACAGATCAATATTTCCGCAATAGTCGGCCATTTACATAGATCTACGAGATCTTGTTTGGCTGATGAGAAGAAGCATTGTGTGTTCAAGGCACCGACAAAGGATATCGAGGCCTCAACTTAGAAGTATGTTTCAGGAACATACAGTGATTTTTATGCTACCGTATGAACAGTAAAAATTACTACAAAATTTAGATCATTTTAATAATTATCTGATGTTAAAACAAAAAAATAAAAGCGAAAACGAATAAAATTTTCGATTGACCGACGCAGAATGCTTCAAAACCAACAAGTAATAAGCTTAATTGTTAATGCTCAACATCATATAATTGTTCGTTACATTCGTTATATTATCATTTTTACACTGTCCGGTAAGTCGTCAAAAATGTATGGAGTAATAATGGAAGAGATTTAGGAGGATTTAGAAATCAGGCCATTCGTTTGGAATTTGTATCGACATGGCGAGTAATTGTGGGAAATTATTATACTTCACACTCGTTTAACGGATTGTCCCAAGCTTACAAAACGCTTGAACGTTTGATAAGTGGTAACCATCACAAATAAAGATGATCGCGAACCCCTTAGTTGTTGATATCAGATTTTTAAAATTAATTGTATTATTTACTAATCGATTAATATTTCTTTGCTTGCAACTTAAATCGATTAATCATCATCATCAGAACTAATCGCTCATGCACTTCTTCTAAAATTTCGACCCCTAGCTAAGGCTAGTTCGCCGACTGGCTGGATGATCCACTGCTCCGCTGCTACGTTCGAGGGTGGTCCAGCAGTCCCGTCAAGGAAACTTCCGCACTGATGGTGCCCCGACTACCGGCGGTTATCGCAGGGGACGCTAACGCGCATTGCGCCGACTTCGTCTTCGGGTTGCAGAGGTGGTCCCACAGTTCCGGTGGTGGATGACGTCCGCACTGGCGGTGCCCTACATACCCGAAGCTCTTTCTTCTTCTTTCTTCTTTCTTCAGCAGGCTGGCTGTTCGAGTGCCGAGGTCGGCCCGACGATTCCGGTTGGCATAAGACTTCCGGTTCACCGGCGTCCCGACGACCCGAAGCCGAACACTGCTCACTGCGCTGGATACTCCTCAGAACCGGCGCTTGTTTGCTGGTCCCGTTTCCATTTACGCTGTAGCTCCGACAGTATTTGTGTCACGACTCTGCTTACCGCGTTCCACGTGTCTTCCTTGTTACACATTCGCTCTGCGATATTATCCGGCCTTGGGGCAGCCATTCCCCTTCGCTATTCCGCAAACCTGGGACAGTCTAACACCACGTGCTCTGGAGTCTCCTCTACGTTGGCACACGCCGGGCAGAGAGGTGACGACGCATGACCACACCGGTGCAGGTATTGGCGAAAACAGCCGTGCACCGGACAGGAACTGTGTGAGGTAAAGAAGTTCACCTCTCCATGCTCCCTGTTCACCCACGTTGACACATTGGGGATGAGCCGGTGGGTCCACCTTCCATTCTCCGCGTTGTCCCACTCCTGCTGCCATTTGACCGTGAGTCTAGCCTCGCCGTCTTCCTCCATTACTGGTTCCTCTCCGTTGATAGCATTCGATATCCTTCTGCTAGCGTTACGCAGATTGGAATCATCCCGGCGATAACGCAAACTGCTCCGACGAGATCGTTCTGTACGCACTCGCGACTGTAATTGCCATCAGACGAAACACGCTGTTCAACTTCCTGCGGTTACGTTTCGTTTTGAGCGCGGCTCCACATGTTGGAACGCTGTACCGCAGTATCGAGGATGATACGGCCGCCAGAAGTCGCCTACTGCCGCCTTTCGGACCACCGACGTTCGGCATGATCCTTGCAAGCGCACTGACCATTTT